>CM076577.1:293285871-293731613 GCA_034641835.2 Pinus albicaulis | reverse complement strand
ATGGAATAGCAAAGCAAATAAAGGATTGAACAACAATTCTGAAATAGAACAGCAAGTCTAAAATGGAACAGCAATTGAATAACTAAGTCCCGCAGGTTGTAACCAAACTTAATCTATTAACTCAAATGCATTCTTTGCAATCAAATAACATTCTTTCACTCTAAAAGCAATTCACACAAATCACACTAATGGAACAGCAATAACTATTAATGAATTATGGAACAGTACTGATAAATCAGAAACGCGCACAACACGAACGTTTAGTATAACAGCTCTGTAACAAAACAGTAAGAACATGCAATTAACTCTTGAAAGGATTAATAACTTGATGCGGAGTCAACACACGATTCTATCTGTAAAAAACCTCAATGATTCAATCTTTAACAAAGCATGTAATATGAACTTATAAAGCATATCAAATTACCAAATAACAATGATAAACAAACCACACAAAAGTCAAGTCGTAATGGTACAGAAGCAAGTGTCCTTCGGGGCCGGGCCCTTAGCCTCCAAGGATACACCGCTTTAAGTTAATCCAGACGCAGAGATGAAATAATCACCAAGCTTTTATTAATGCATCGGTCAAAAATACATTGAACCAGTTCTCAACGAGACTCAATAATCAAAGTTGATGTTTTACAGAAAATTACATAAAAGCGTATCCTATCTATCAAGCTAACAGTGTTGTCCCTTTATATAAAGGTGATGGCGGAGATGTCCAAGTAACATGATAAATAAAGCAGCGATCCCTCAGGATCGAAGATCCTGAGGGATTCGCCAAACTGTTAATTCTTCATCCTTTCCTTTCTTTGGCGCCGAGCTGGTGTCTTCTCCTTCTTTTCCGAGCCGATTTGCTGTAATCTATTTAGCCTTGTTTGCATTCGGTTCTCGTTCAGAGGGACAGCAGTTATCTCGACTTTGTCCTTTCCTTTGGAACGGAAATTCCTCGTTTTCTCCTTTTCCTGTACAGAAAATAACCATTATCAGTGGCTAAGTCTTGCATATCAATTCTCACATGTTTTGTTATGGTTCCTTATTACTTTCCAAATTCATGATACAAAAAGGTTCACAAATTCTATTAAAAAGCCACTGAAATAGTCATCAAAAGCATACCACTAAGACAAATGAGGATGAGTGATCTAACCTCACAGAAAGTCTTAAGTTACTCAAGTCTAAATCTCAACAGCATTTAACTTCAAATCTCATAAGCTTGAACTCCCCTTGAGGCTATCCAAGGCCTCTTTTTATAGTGAAAGAGAGGAGGTTTCTAGTTCCAAATATGAAGGGATAGAATCCTCTTTCAAAGGGATAAGCTCCTTACATCAAGGGGTTAGCTCCATTAAGGAAGGGATGCATGAACCAGCTTCAAAGCGTATCCATTCCGAAAATTCCCGTCTAGAATCTTCTAGAATTCACCTGGAATTCACTTTTTAATCTTCATTTTCTCGCCTTTTATGTTTTACAGAGGTCCGCACCCATTACACAAAGAACGTGCGGTATGGTTCCGCATGCAGGCTGAGCTTTAGGTGCGGGACCGCAGGGAATGCATAGAGAAAGTGCGATACCAATTCTTAGGGGATTTTAAGGATTTTCTTCTGATTTTGAAGCTTGATATGAGGAGCTGGTATATTAGACTTGCAAAAGGAGGAAATATGAGTAATAATGAACTCATACAGTCAGCAGAATTTCAAGGTGACAATTTTCAGTGTAACAAATTGCCCCCTAAAGTGCAAAGTCTGTAATAGATGAAGCTGTAATCTGTCATATATGAAGAGTGCAGTACTTTATCATTTCAAAGATCATCCTGTGGACACCCCAGTCGGTACCTGTAAAAACATTCAATGCAAAATATATACATGTATATGTCATCACTGAGGTAGGCATTCCCATACTCAGATAAAACTAACTATGAACTAACTGTAATCGTTCTGATACAGGAATGATTTTGAATACATCATAGTACAGATATATGTAGACACAGTATGGACGCAGCCATCTGTTTATCAATAGTCTACTGTATAGATGACAACAAAATTCCTCGCAGCCTGGATGGTGGAAACTAGATCCAGGGTCTTGATTTCCGCATCTCGAACTAGTATGATTCTATCCATGTGAATAAATGTGTTGAAGTCGAACATGGTAGAAACCACTTGATTACCAGTCAATGATGTGAACTGTTAACAAGTGTGAGAGAAACCACCAGTAATGTCAATGGCTCTCAAAGTACCCAGTACAATCCATGAAATGTGAATGAATGAGCTGAAGTCAAACATGTCACGGAATCATTCGATCGAAGGTCAATGATGCAACCTGTCGTCGAAAGCGAGAAACCTGCCATTGAGGCATGCAGATTTCAAGGTACTGACGATTTCTAGATCAACTTCCTAGATAGTGTGCTGATGTCGATAGAAAGCGATCTGTTGTAGGCAAGCCCACAACACGAAATCATAGATCAAGTTTTGAAAATATGTTGGCAAGGACTGACTCAGGGATGGTCAATGATGGATGACAGATATTTTGCAGATGAATGGTTTTATTTAAACTGTTCTCTTGGACACATAACGACACTGCAGATGGCTTGGTGACAATTGACCTAAAGCTAATACCCAGAAACCGGCTGAAAATTTTCAATGTGGTTTGATTAACTGTTAGGCAAAGGATTTCCCAACCTAGGTGAATATAAGTGTCGTGTCCAAGAGTGGTCGACTGAGTTTTCAGATAATTTTTAAAATACAACAAACACGCCCATTTTTCTCTCTTTTCCCCCACCATTTCTGGCAAGTACCTCTTTATTTTTGACAAGCTTGAGGAGGATAACATTTGCTTGGTTATAAGCTCATCCTTCGGATGAGTCCAACTTAGTTTAAAATTTGAACCCTAAGAAGGAGTGGTTCGTTCCTGTTGAAAATTAAACAGGTCCTTTACTGTTAAGCTTTAACGAGTCCAGTATAGGAGAAACTCGGTGTTTTTCAGTTTTAGGGAGTCAGAAGAAAAACTTAAGAAAACTCCATGGGTGTTCTTTTTCGTAAATTTAGTCTCTCGAGCTCGAAAAAGGATAAAATAATGTGGGAGAGAACTCTATTGACCGTATTTAGTCAACGTATACCTTTTTCGTAAATAGTCCATTTCAGTCCGTAAAAGGGGTAAACTTATACCGAAAGGACGACTGTTCATTTACTTTAACGAGTTCGAATAGTCAAGTACTCGGCAATCTTTTCATATTTAGAGAGTCTGAAAAGGGCTTAAAAGAGGACTCCAGGGTTTTGCTTTTTCGTAAATTTTTGAAAGAGTCCGAAAAAGTGATAAAAGTATGCTCTTTGTTGAAAAACGATCATTTCACCTGAAAAATCCTGTTTCTGCACAAAAACTCAAAACATTACACATACCTGTTTAAGATAAGTAAAAATGCTTTCAAAAATATCCCTTTTAAAGTGAAAAATAAACAAATTAAAAATTCATTCATTCAAAAAAACTTATAAAAAGGACTTTTTCTATTTCATTTTTACCGTTCAGTTGCAGAGTGAAAAGTAAAAAGCTTTTGGTTAAAAAAGTTCCCGTGAAGATTCTGGAAAATTCAACCGTTGGAATTGAAAATCGTCAGCCCCAGGTAATCCACGACCTCCTTATCTTGTTTTTCATCTGTTTGAAATTCATTTTTAGGCTTTAGTTTGATTTTTTAAGGCGAAAATTGGTTCAAAAATGCGCCCGCGGGGTCCGCGGGCGTGACACAGGTTACCTGCGGACCCCGATTTTCTCTGAACGGGAAAAAATCGGGGGTACCGCACCCGGCACACATCTCGCGTGCGGAGCTACGCTCTGTTTACAAAGAGCGGGTGCGGTACCCGCGCGGTTAAATTTAAAGCATAGTTTTCTCAAATTTCTGCCAAAATTTTTCAAATGAAATCATTCTAATATGCCTTATTTTGTGTTGCAGGATTAACAAGATGCTTATTTGGCGAGAAAGGGAGCATGAGGAAGTGGATGAAGCTGCAATACTCCATTTGCCCACACAAAGGGCTTTACAAGCATGCTGCTTATACAAATTCTGGGCCATCTCTGGCATGAGGGCACAAGTGGAACTCTTAACATGGTTGGTAGACAGATGGCATGTGGAGGACCAGTGTTTCTTCATTGGTGGCCACCGGCTCGAAATTGAGCTGGAGGATATATACTTTTTGACTGGTTTGTCCAAGAGGGGCAAACATGTATCTTTGTTTGGGACTAGGCCAGGTGGCCAGTCTGTCACTAGTCTTCAACTCGAATTTTGCAATGATCAGGCAAATCCTCGGGACAAACGGATTGACATAAAACATATCATCCGTCCTGAACTGAAAGTTATAGCATTCACTGTTACCAAACTATGTGGGAGTGCCGCGCTTCATGTGGCTACTGGTTCCCAAATGCGCATTGCTGTGGAATGTTTTCGCGGCACCATCTTTAACTGGTGCGAAGCTGTGTTGGCCAACGTAAAAGGCCAACTAACCAGAGCGAAAAATGGGAAGCTTAATAACTTTGGATACGGATCCATCGTCGTTTCCTTTGCTCTGGAGAGGATCCCCCTATTAGCTCCGCAAAGTATTGTCGTTGGTACCGGTCGACCTCGAGAACCGAGAATGGTTCGTTGGTCCGCGTTGATGGCCCGTCATGCGATTGAGGGCGCTGAGATTGTACGGTTTCCTTCTTCATATTTTCGTTGGCTAGATCGCCAACTTTTTGTTATAGAGGATTTTCCATATGCCGGGATGGATTTCCGCGGCGACAGAGAGATGTCTCTCCCTGCCGGGGAACAATGGGATGATTGAGGTAAAACATTTTTCAACGTTTGCTAAGTGCTAATTTTTTTTTTAATTTTTTATCGTCTTAGAAAACTAATAATCAAAAGTTTTTTGAATACAGATGTGGGTCCACAACGACCAGCTCATCTCCAACCTTTCGAGAGGAGACAACCAGTTGCGCCCGCACCAGCCCCAGCAGGGCAATCAGCAGAGATTTTGACCGATTTGGAGCATCATCTAGAGCGCCTGACTCTAGATATACCAGAGACTGGCATAGATGATATCCCTCTCAGGCTACAAAGATATGTGATTGGAGTCCCAGGACCTTTCAGGAGGTTCCTGTGCAGGGTGGCCCGAGTAGTTGTTTCCTATCGAGATCATCATCAGTGATGAGATGATCATGTAGACTCATTTTTGTACTTTTGTATTACCATTTTTGCCGATCATAAGGTGTTTCCAACCTATGATCGAAGACGATGTATTTTTTGAACACACTCCTATGATATATATATCACTATTTTGACGGCTATCTGTGTACATGAATTGATGTTGTTTGTTTTACTGCTTTTTATTATTGCAAATGTCTATTTATCATACTAGAAGCAATTGAATCTGCTAATGTATTTAAATGTCTTGGAATATGCTGATATTCAATGTAATCAAACTCACGTTCCAAGAGACGAACTCTCAAAAATAATCGTAATAACACCGGATTTCTAATGGTATAAACCCTGTTAAGCTGTAATACAACAAGTTCAGAATCCAACCTTACAATCAAACTCCGAATTCCAAAAGATATGGACTCAGATAATAACTCAATCACTGCACTATACTCGGCAATGTTATTTGTTGTTTGACCAAGGCTTACCCCATGCATGGATACTAACTCGTCAGAGGGTGAATAGATAACCCAAGCAGCGGAAGAAATGTTCCGTGTACTACGACAAGCACCATCAGCAAAACCAATGTAGGTTTGAAGAGACGTCGACATCTGCAATATCAAGAGTAAAACTCAGATAAGCAGTCATAGTGAGAAAAACACATTTCTAAACTAGGCACACTTGTCTAATCTAAACACACCATCAGTAAAGAAAAATCTAAACTAATAAAAAATCTCCACACCTCGTTTAAGCGTAATATCGCTTTAGATAAAGACCATTTCTGGGTTTATCCAAAGGGACACCGTCAAAATCAACTAACTCATAGGCCCCTTTTGCTAACTTTCATTTCACAATGTAAGGACCATGCCACATAGGCACGAATTTTCCAGCTCCTAGCTTGTCATTAGCTTGATCATAAAGTAAAACTAGGTCTCCTTCTGAAAAATTTCGAGGGGTCACATTTCTATCATACTGAGCTATTATCCTTTTAACATGAGCCTCATTTGCTATTGCAGCACTTCGTCGATTCTCATCTAATTGGGCCAAGTACAAGAAACGTTTTTCCTCTTCAGACGTAGCTGGAAGTAATTCTACGGCTAATTTTAGTGACGGTATTTCGCATTCAATCGGCAGCACAGCTTCCAAACCGTAGACCAGTTGAAAAGGAGTGAAACTCGTTGATGTTTTGACTGAGGTTCGATATGCCCAAAGCGCTGAAAATAGCATGGAATGCCAATTCGTCTTGTGAATACCAATGATTCGTTTAATCATGGTGACTAAAACTTTATTAATGGCTTCAACGAGACCATTTGCTTGTGGATAGTATGGAGTGGAACTATCGTGGCGTAGGCCAAGTTGTTCTGTTAGTTCAGTCATCATGATGTTCCGAAAATGACTTCCATGATCTGTAATAATAGCTTGAGGAACACCAAACCTAGAAATTATATGATTGAATACGAATGTTGCAGCAGTCTTGCCGTCAGCTGAATATGTAGGCATCGCCTCGGCCCATTTCGTAAAATAATCTACTGCGAGAATAATATAGGCATGCCCCCCGGCCGAGTGAGGGTTACATGTGATAAAATTGATACCCCATTTTGCAAATGGACCAACAACAATTATAGGGTGAAGAGGAGCGGGTGGCGCGCGCATTTTCCTATCAAAAATTTGACAGTTGTGGCATTTCCGGACCGCATAAATGCAATCTTTAAATAAAGTTGGCCAGAAATATCCTGCACGCAATATATTTTGGGCAGTGGCATACCCAGACATATGACCGCCACATGCTCCAGAATGATAGTCATTTAGCACCTTCTCAGCCTCTTCATGAGTTAGACAACGTCGGAAAATTGAATCCACTCCACGTCGATAAAGAGTATCACCAATGATATTATATTGTTGGGATTGGAAACGTATTTTCCGTCACTGAGTTCGTGAAATTTCGGGCCGAAAAGATTGGGTTTGGAGATACACAATAATATCCCCATACCATAGATCAAGTGTACTGATAAGAAACAAAGATTCGTCCACAATGGACTCTTCTGCCACTGCTTCAGTATCAGTAGAGGGGAAATCACACATTAGTTCCGCAAAAACCAAGGATTTCTTTGCCTTGGATTTCTCAAATTCCAAGTCAAATTCTTGTAGGATAACTATCCATTTAGAATACTTTCCCCCTAGCAATTGTTTCGTCAAAATATACATCATAGGGTTGCAATCAGAAATTACTGTGGTTTTACGTAACAATATGTAATGTCGAAAACGTTGGACAGCTTGAACAGCTGCCAAGGCCAATTTCTCCACATGTGTATATTTGATTTCAGTCGGATTCAAATTTCGACTAAGATAATAAATCACATGTTCGTTGTGAGGTTCATCTTCCTGAATTAGTACCATTCCAATGGTGGAATGAGAAGCAGCGAGATACAAGATGTAATCTTGGTTGTAGTTGGGAGGATGCAATAACGGTGCATGGGTCAACGCATGTTTAAGTGCATTAAAAGATCGATCAGCGACCTCATCCCAAAAGAACGGAATGTCCTGTTTCAACAACCGGGTAAAACCCTTCGCAAGCTCGGCATAGTTCGGAATAAATCTACGTAAAAAGTTTGCTTTCCCCTGCAAACTTTGGAGTTGGCGCAATGTCGAAGGAGGAGGCAATTTAATGATAGCTTCAACCTTCGAAGGATCGACACGAATGCCTGATTTCGAAACAACAAATCCCAGTAAACGACCCGATTCTACGCAGAAAACACATTTATGCGGATTCAACCTTATCCGATAATGTCGACATCTCATAAAAATTGCTCGTAAATGAGTGGGATGATCGGCCCTACGTAATGAATGAGCAGGTAAATCATCGAGATATGGCTGAACAATGTGCTTAATGTCATGAAATGCATAAGACATCGCCCGTTGAAAAGTTGCTCCAGTGTTCTTTAGTCCAAAAGGTAGTTTACAATAGGCAAACGTTCCCCATGGACAAATGAAAGCTGTTTTAGGTTGATCTGCAAGGAGTATGTTTATTTTATTATAGCCGGAAAAACCATCCATAAAGGAGAATAGTTCACTGCCAGCACAATCGTCGATTATCTGATCGATATAGGGGGTTGGATAATTGTCTTTTGGACATGCTCGATTAATATCCCTATAATCGATACATACTCTTATCGTTCCTTGTGTTTTAGTGACAGGAACAATATTCGATACCCAATCCGTTAAGGGAATTGGATAAATGAATCCTGCTCGAAGTAATTTTTCAACTTCAGTTTTTATAGCAGCAGCCTTTCTAGAATGTATTTGACGTAATCGTTGACGAACAGGTTTAGCATCCGGGTAAGTTTTAATCTCATGTACTACGATCGATGGATCAATTCCTGGCATTTCTTCATAAGACCAGGCAAACACGTCACGGAATTCTTGAAATAGGGCTTTATAAATCCGAATTTCTTCGTCTGAACAACAAGCACCTATATGAATGTTTTCAATTATTCCAGGTTTCACTGAAATGTCAATTGGAACTGTTCTAGATATATTTTCCAAATTTAACTCAGAATCAGGATTTTGCAATGGATTCTGAGGTTCCTTGGCATATTCAGTAGTAAAAATTGAAGCGAAATCATTTTCAAAATGATCTAATTCAGGTAAGAATGAAGACCTGTGATGGAGATCTTCCCATGGTAAATCCTCAACAGACAAAAACTCACGAATTTGCTCATCTGAATGAACAGTTTTAGGAAATGTCGTTGCATCTGAACTAGAAATTGAAAGCGATTCCTCTTGGATCCCATTCATTGGATCGATTTTGGTTGAAGAGGGGTCGGAAAAAAACTGTACAGTCTGGTACGCAATTTCAAATGGACTCAAGGGCATCGCGCCATCAAATGAGTCTATCTCGGATTCAGAAGGAATAATCCAAGGATCATCAAATACAACTATCTCTGACGAAATCATATGAATAGTTGCAGTAGAAGACGATACGTTAGGAGGAGGAAAGGAAAAAGTTCCTAGCAAACCAGAATCTTTAACCAAACCTACTCCAATATCCTTATAAGGGATAGCCGTTTTACCAACATGCTGGATTGTTTCTGTAGAGGCTGGGTCTGACGAAAAATAAGTTAACTGATCTATTGTCACGATCCTTCCTTGATATGGAAATTTTATAAGTCGAAAGACCGAAGAGACAACAACAGTCATAACATAAGACCAACTACGACCCAGTAGAAGGTTGTAATCTAGAGGGGCATCAACCACTTCCACATCCAGATTAACGATTTTTCCTTCAACCCCTATGGGTAAATCCTGCAAAATACCATAAGGTTGAAAACCTCGACCATCAAAAGCTTTTAGAATCGTCGGAGATTGGTTAAGTGTAGGAGAACCAAGAGATTTCCAACACCGAAGCGACATAATACACGTTGAAGCTCCCTCATCAATCACAGTCCGAAAAATAGGTCTGTTTTTGACTAACACTGGAATCTGGAAAGCCATTTGGTGAGGGAGACGTGGTGTACTAGTTTCTAAATCGAAGATTATGAGGTTAGAATCCTGAACATCAACAGCTCCTATAGCAGACAATAACAATTTACGTTGTGCTGGACACGATTGCAGCACTTCCAAAGCCGACATTGCTGAAGGAGAAACAGCTAAATCTTCAACAATGTTGTAATTCTGAGAAGCTCTCGCATGTGGATTGAAAGCTGATTTATGAAGAACACCTTTAGCAGGCGGTTTGATTATCAAGTCTGGATTTTGTTTCTCGATCTGTAGCGGACCGGAAACAGGAGGAGTTGTATTTGATGCGTTGGCATTAGAAGACTCTCCTTCTTTGCCATCAACGGGATTCTTAGAACCGTAATCTTGTGATCGCGTCGCGACCCTTACATGAGACATCATCATAATAGGCTCTTCTAAAGGAGTCGAGGAAGAACCAATCATTTTGCTATCTTGAATTGGAAAAGGATCCTTCAAGACAGCAGGTTGTTGCGATCCTTTAATGAGTTTCGTAACCTCCTCTCGATATGGACATTCTTTTGTGAAGTGATCTTGTTCACAAATGAAACAAGGATAGCGAGGTTTACGTTTCTCGTCATTGGATTCTTCTTTATCTGTTTTTTCCTTCGAATTTTTCTTGTTTTTGTTCCTCCCCTTCTTTTTACCACCGGATTTTGATTTTGCCGTAGATGTTTCAACGACATGAATATCGGCAGAAACTTCTTGAGAGGATTCTCCTTTCGGGGAATCAGGTAAAGTTATAATTGGAGAAGGATTCTTTGAGGATTTCTTCTTACTTTTAGAACTAACTGTACCAATCATACCGTCAGCGGCATGAGACCCTGAAGGAGCAGCAGCTATTTGACCTTGTTTGGGTAAATCGGGAATTTTTTCATGTAAAGTACCTGACTGCGTATAGACGAGGTCTAGGTACTGAGCCTGAGCAATTACTTGCTCCTCAGTAACAACACCAGCCTTAGCTACATCTTCAGTGATCTTGGGCAGTAATGATTTTACAAACCACTCTGCCAAAATTTGATCCGGAATATAAACCTTCACCAAACGTCGTCTACGTCGCCACTCATGAATATGATCAGAAATATACGTGGACGTAGATTGCTTTAGTGAAGTTAATAATTCTGTGCCATTGTCGTATCTGACAGGCAACTGGAAATGAGTTAAGAAAGACGTTGCTAACTGACTGAAATTATGAAACGAGCCTCGTGGCAACTCAATGTACCATTTGGCTGCAAGACCTATGAGTGTCCTCTGGAAAAGACGTAAGTGAATCGAATCATCAATAATCGAATTAGATGCACACCAAAGGTGATAAGTCATCACATGATTTGATGGATCCTCTCCTGACTTACCTTCAAATTTCGGTATGTCACTGGGCAACTTATGAGGCATTGACGGCCAGTTCTGATAATAGAAAATAGGATCATTAGTAAGACGCGTCAAATCTGGTAAATCCAAAGTTGTGATGAACGGTAACTGACGGTTAGGGTCACGAAAACCTTGAGAAGCCAAAGCAGATCCAGGAGGCGGATACCCAGGATAACTAGGAATCGGATTAGCATTGGGTATTGTATAACCTCCTGGATAACCAGGATGAATCGGACCATACTGAGGTTGTTGATAAGTATAACCAGGGTATGGCTGATAGCTTGGATTATGAACATAGGGACCGAATTGCGGCTGACCCTGGTACGATTGATAAGTAAATTGAGGTTGACTTGTAACAACTGTACTTGTACCGGCTTGTCCTGCAGGCATCTGAACTGTAGTCTGAACTGAGGGTCCTGACTGAGGTACAGAGACTTGAGGGATTTGTACGGATACAGGGATAGCCGAACTCGGGGCTACATACACTCCAGAAATAGGTGTAACAGGTTGAACAGATGTTGCAGCAGTTACAGCAGTTTGGGGCGGAGTCTGAGGTGTACTAGGCCCAGCCTGCTGAACTGAACTAGGTGCAGGAGTTTGAATAGATGGCTGACCAGATTGCTGAGTTGAACCAGAAAGCAATGGCTGACCAGGTTGATAAGGTAACTGCACAATAGGCTGCAAAGGCTATTGATATTGGGACGGATCCCACACCATCATTCCGGGGTATTGTCCCGTAGAAGGTTGAACGTAAGGACCAAAACCTGGTTTAACGTAGGGTTGATAATAAGGTAAAGTTCCGGCTCCTTGAACAGATGGTTGTCCAGAAGGTTGTTGGTAACCTTGCATTGGGTACTGCCCTTGAGGTTGATAACCTTAAGGCACGTACTGAAGTTGGGGTTGTTGAGGACCCTGAGGAGCATATTGAGTTTGCGGTTGACCTTGAGGAATGTATTGTCCTTGAGGTTGATAACCCTGGGGTATGTACTGTCCCTGGGGTTGCCCCCAAAAATAATATGGATCCACAGTTTGTCCTGGGAAAAAGCTACCTTGAGGTTGCGCCCCGGGTGGTAACTGACTACCTTGAGGTTGCCCCCCAGGCGGTAATTGACTACCCTGAGGTTGCCCCCCAGGCGGTAACTGAGTTCCCTGAGGTTGAACCCCAGAAGGAAACTGACTGCCTTGAGCTTGAGGATTAGGAATGTTACCAGACATCATATAAACTTGCTCTGCGTTCGACGTTTCAATTTTAAGTCCATCTAAACCAGATGATAACACATTTTCGATAGGTTGAGGAGTTGCTCCTGAGAAAGTACCAGACAAAGACTGATATCCCGCAGGAACAGAAGGACCACCATGTAAAAAAGATTCAGGTGTTTGCGAAAACATGGATGACTCTCCAGCCATAATAGATGACGGATAATACCCTCTGGGTGTAGGATGAAATGGAACTCGAGGTGGATAAAAAGCAAGACCCGGATTCTCTAAAAAATCAGTTAAAGAAAGATACCAGGGATTAGTTCGAATAGGGCTGTAGAAAATAGATTCACGCTCCCTAAGATTTAACGATTGAGGGGAGTTGGGAAGAGATATATCTTCGTCTGGATTAGTAAGTTCTTCTATAGAAATTAGTCCAGAGGGAAGATTTTCAGTAACTATATTTCTTACCCTGGGTGAACCTGGATCGCTAGAAGTTGGTGAGATAAATCCTGAGGACGTTTCTAACACAGAAGATTCAGTTTCAGGTTCAGATATTTCAGGTTCGTCAGATAATTCACCAGAAGGAGAAATATTTTCAGTGACTTCAGAAACTGAAATCGGTTCTTGAATATATTCTGTTGTAGGAATTTGATGATCAGGATGTATCACAATAGCAGAGCTTTCAGCTTCTGTTGATCTAAGTCTACGGCTACTGTGTGGTACCAGAGCTCGAAGTCCTTCAAGATGACCTGGTGTAAATTCAGGGGGTTTCCCTTGTATTCTCCGGGATTGTCTCGGCAATTCCGCCACGATGAAAAATTATCTAATCACACGCAAACAAAGAAAAATTGCAATGAAAACACCTAAAGTCTCTAAGAAACAAACAATTGAATCACTCGCTTAAAAAATCTAAGAGTTCAAACCACACACAAACAAGTAACTTTCCGTACTAAAATCACTAGTTGGTGATGAAATCCAACTTAGTAGAATTTTAATACAAAAAGGGCGGTTGGAACAGTTACCCCGACAACCTGCTTAATGAAACAGACTGGCACAAGTTTCTTCACATAACCATCTCGAGTGAAGAGAACCCCCCAGAGAGTCCAAGTGAGTCTAGTCGACGTCTGTTCCAGGTACAGTGGGATCTTCCCTCCACCGTCACCTTAAGAAAGAATCCTAAAGATTATGGCCTCTAAGGTTACCAACTGAAACAAATATACCTGGGGGAACAGTCTACGATCCGATACACACGCAAGGGCAGAGTAACAAAGCTCAATCCCCTTGAAGGCTCCTTGAACAAAATCCAAGGTTTACCGACAAGTGACCCCTGGCTCCTCGACAATGGTCTATCCGAGGTTTACCGTTTTTAATATGTGTATATCTTCTATCGTTCCCAATGAGGAAGGATTGATTACCCCACTGGTTCAGATATGATCTCGTGCTTAACTCCTTTAAGAGGAGATTCCCAGAGCATATATGCAACAACTGGAATTCTTCCTACCGCAAGATATATCTACTTGTTTGTTTTATCTATCTTGGAGAGTTAATTACTCCCTACTCCAAGATACTAGCCTAAGCTATATTGGTGATGAGAGCCCTAGAAATAAAAAGATTACTAGATGAATTTTATTTAAGCGTTACTTTTAAGAGCTGTTTCTCAAGTCAATGGGCGCGGAAATGAAACTTTGTATGATGTGAAGACTCGACTTCCAAAAACACTAAAATGCACCTATGATGATATTCGATTCTTTTTTCTTTCAATGAATTTTCTATCTAAAGAAGAGTTAGAGAATGCAAATTTCAAATTCCTTCTTCAAACATGAAAACTAATTGAAAGAAACATTTTGTCTTTTCAATAAACTATCAAAGCTCACAAGAAAAACTATTTTCTTTTCCAAACAAGAAGCTACAAAACAATTCTCTTTCGAAAGAAATCTATAAAAATTAAAACTATTCAAAACTACAAAACTAATTTTGAAAACTAATCTAAATTGAGTAAAAGCTTTTTAGAGTTTTTTTTTATGAATGTTTCTCTTAGTTGTCCATCAAACTAAGAATCTATCAAACAGATTAAAAAACACTCAAAATATGTTTTTTCAAAACACTCAAAGAATAAATGAAATTCAAAACTTTGAAGCAAGTTCTTTTCGAAGATTTGCAAAGAAATAAAAAAGGCTTAATTTCTCAATCTAGGATGTTTTCACAATGAGGTCGGATTCAAGAGACAAAAAGAGATCTTATGTGATCTGAGATACTACAAATTGTCAAAAAATTTGAATCACTACAAAGACCAAACAGGAAAAATAATCCAATTGGAAAAATCTCCTAGAAAATCATTCAAAATACTAACACTGTTGGAGTTCATAAACAATGAATTCTTGATAGACACAATAACCAGTCTGGGCAGAAACCAAAAATCTAAAAATTAACCAGAAAAAGAAACCTAGGAATTTTCCAAAAATTTTTACAGGGTCCGCATGTAAGCAGTGTTTACAGGTGCGGTCCCGCACTGTATTTTATAAAGAACGTGCGAAACTGCCCGCACTGTAACAGTTATGCAGAGTGCGGTCCTAGCAAAAATGATAGAAAAATTGAAAAACTTCTAAACTTTTCAAAAACAGAAAAAATTTAAAACACCCAGACAGATGTGATTCAATCAAAAACCAGAAAAAACGTTTCCTCAAGTCAAAAATCAAAGAGAACCAAGAACAAACAAGTTCTTCCCCAGTATGGTCGCCATTTTGTTGTGTAGATTAATCCGTCTTGCGGACAAGACCGATCTCTCTAGTACAAAAGGTAACTAGCAACAAACAGCGAATTATACTAATCTCTCTCTAAGCATATGCGATTTATAAAAACACTATACGGGTGCAAAGCCTACCTTATGTCCAACGCTTGCTTGCTTACTTGATTTTGTTGAAGTCCTTCCCGTGCACTGAAAGAACGTTCCTCGTATTATCTGCAATCACAAACAAGCAAAAAGATTAAACAGCACCTGAATAGACATTATTACAAATCATACTTATCATAATGATCAAGGAATTTATGAAATAAACCACAAATTGACAGTTTAATGAGAGAAATGAGTATATTTGTATTAACTTTAAAGATAGAAAACCTTTACAACCTGTGCCTTGATGTTGTGTAGGTCCTCCCGGGGTCCGAAGCAGGAATCTCCTTTACTTTGACAAGCATTGCACTCTTGGGCTAAGACAAATGGAGATGAGTGATCTAACCTCACAGAAAGTCTTAGTCACTTAAGACTAAATCTCAACAACATTTAACTTCAAATCTCATAAGCTTGAACTCCCTTTGAGGCTACCCAAGGCCTCTTTTTATAGTGAAAGAGAGGAGGTTTCTAGTTCCAAATATGAAGGGATAGAACCCTCCTTCAAAGGGATAAGCTCCTTACATCAAGGGGTTAGCTCCATTAAGTGAGGGATGCATGAACATCTCCAAAGCGTATCCATTCCCGTAAATTCTCATCCAGAAACTTCTAGAATTCATCTGGAATTCATCTTTTTATCTTTACTTGCCTTTTTATGTTTTACAGGGGTCTGCACCCATTACACAAAGAACGTGCGGAATGGTTCCGCATGCAGGCTGAGATTTAGGTGCGGGACCGCAGGGAATGCATAGAGAAAGTGCGATACCAATTTTTAGGGAATTTTAAGGATTTTCTTATGATTTTGAAGCTTGATATGAGGAGCTGGTATATTGGACTTGCAAAAGGAGGAAATATGAGTAATGATGAGCTCATACAGTCAGCAAAATGTCAAGGTGACAGTTTTCAGTGTAACACGAGGTCATCCACGAATCCTCAGGTAGGCATCCCCAGGGTATGCGGTCCACCCGAACCCCATGCATCCTCTAACACCCAAGCTCTGACCTCCAAAGCAACCACCTTCTCTGTCAACTTGGTAACGCGAGCCTCTGCCACCTCTATATGAGCCCGCTCAACAGCAGTCTCGACAGTAGCCAAGTTGCTACCCTCCCCTGAGGTACCAGCCCCCCCGCCTGATGCTCCACCATGAGGCTATACTGGAGCTCCTCCATGTCCCCCACCTACACAAGGAAAAAATCAAGGCCACCGAATAGGATGATGTCCCACCAAAAATGTCTGACCTCGCCAACTATGTCAGTGTGTAATATTCCAAAAATTTAGCTTTAAGCTAAATGGAATATTATAGATTGTTTTGTCACTAGGTATGTGAATAAGTGGGTAGGGAGGCCCATAAATCTCCTTAGCAACAGTAAAATTACTTCAGGTGTGAAAGGAGACTATATAAGTAGCCAAATAAAGCACCTTTGAGTGTGAACAGGGTATGGAGCATGTTGAATAGGTCAACTTTGACCAAATCAACAACGTTGTTATGGAGGAGTGGACAATTAATGAGGGACAATGCAATTTTGGTTGGAGACAACTTGCATGGAGGTAGTGGCACTAATGGATGGGGCCCAAGGTGAGGAAGCTCACCAAGTTTATAAGGAAGGTTAAGGTAGACTTTGAAATCAGTTTTTGGATATTATTTTGTTTATGGTTTGTATGACTATTTGAATTATTCAACTGTTTTGTTGAGCTTGCAGTGCTGTTTAGCACAGGGTGTTCCTGAGCGGGAATCCCATATCTTTCCTTGTGAAGGCTCTTGGGAGAGAATTGTACCATCATTTCCAAATATCCAATATTATGGCCAAGCTTCAGTCTTTAGCAACAATGCAGTGTATTCTCAAATTTGTGTTGTGTTGTAGGGTGTTGCAGTAGAGGGTTGAGAAACCCACGTTCTGAGCTAGTTTTGCAGTGGAGGAAGGATTCCTTCCATTGCGAGATCAAAAGGGGGGGTCCTTGAGAACATTTTAGATCTTTTGCATCAGGCCAAGCTATTACATCCAGTGACAACGCAGTTTCAGTCAGGAATTGCGTTATTTTGGAGGGCAGTTTCAAAGGAGGATCTATTGGCTCTTTTAGAGTGTTTTCTTTCAGGTGAAGGATTTAGCCTTTCATTGGAGGATACCTTTGGCGGAGATCTACACCAGATCCATATTATTTCAGCCTTCTATTTCATGAGCTTCAGTTGCAGTGATTCTTCAGTCCTAGGGCTGTAGATCACCATTTGTATTTGAGTGTATTTCCAGAAACGCTTGTCGGGTATTCTTGGAAAAGTGTTGTATAGCCTTTTTCTTCATGTAGATTATCTTTTGAGGCTTACATCAGTCCCATTGTATCATTAAATAGTCTTAGTGGCAGTTATGTCATATTAGATTGCACTGTAGCAGCATCTCGGCATTTTTTATAGCAACAACATCTCACTTTTGAGAGTGTTTATGTATTGGAGGCTTGTGTGATCACATTCTATGATTTGTGCCTCATTGTTTTGTACTTATTTGCTGCATATATGATCAATAAAATGGCTTCATATTGGTCTCATGGTTTCATGTATTAAATATTTGCTGCTGCTTTCATTTTATGAGCTATATTGCTGCTATTTCCATTTGGGAATATTACATAGTGTCATCATAACACACATGAAAAACATAAAGACTCAAGCAAATGTAGAATAAAACGCAAAAAATACCCAGCAGGAAGACCCATTTCTGGTTCTACCCGGAAGTCCATCCCCCCATAAGGGAATGAAAAAAACATTTGAGGATTGGCCTCAAACCAAGCCTCCGTGGTGGCGTTCCAATAACACCTCACCCTACCTCAACCTCCGCGAGGTATCACAGGAGCCCACCTCTTTATGCGAGGCTCCTGAGGCCCCTCAGTAGGCACAGCCACCATAGGTCTCAGTAGAACCACCCACTCATACATGATGCTACATAGAATGCTAGCATATGTGAACAACTTCGATCCATCCCAAACCTAGGAAAGCTGAGCCAAAATCCCTTCATAGCAAAAATGGGAAAAATAAAAAAAAATCTGGCCCTCAGCCGACGCAAAACACCTATCTGTGGCCTCGAAGCTTGATGGAGTGCAAACGACCCAACCAGTCACACGATAACAGCCAGAGCACACCGCTCGGCCAGGTCAGTCACATAAGCAATCAATATGCACCCCTCCGGAAAGGGCTCCCTGCCACAATGGCCTGTTGAAAACCACTCAAGATCCACTCTCCCAGGGGGAAGCAGATAAGGAAGCGCCTCTCCCTAAGGTAGCAACCCGATCACAAAATAGATATCCGTCTCAGGATAGATAGTAAGGTCACACCCCCACAACACCATGACCTTGTGTCGCATGTTCCAGCATCGGATCAGGTAATACAGAAGATGATCCTGTGATTTTAGGAGTTCATTCTCCATAAATTTGAGAAGACCCCAGCACACAAACTGTTATCATGCATGAGCATTGACGGTCGAAGCGGCCCAGAGATCAAGCCAATTGCTTTCCCTCCACAACATCCTGTCATCAAACAGGCACACATCAGTCACACTGAAAGCACTAAAAAATTGACAAAATTTCCAAAAATAATTCAACCCTCCACGTGCCTGTTCCTCAGATAGGCGCAAGGAAATCACATCTGTTTTTCTCACAGACACGACAAGGGCATGCCCAAAGCCAGTATAGGTGCGATAAGTTCGCACAAAACCCTTATTTTTGCGTGAAAGTTGTTCGCCTGTGCCTTGATCGCTCGCACGGTCAAGGAAAAAACTGACCTAAGATCTGTACAAGATCATCCTGTACGGACCCTAGCATCAAAACACTGAAAAAATTAAAATTCAGGACGTCATAGGGCCTACCTGGCTAAAAAATTGCTAGTCCCGGGTACTCAGGCTGACCGCAACGACATGAATAGCTCCGTAAAAAACCTCTGACCTCTCAAAACCTCAAACACTCAAATGATGCAAATGAAATGAATTGAGCCATATTTGCCTATATGTTGCCCTTTTCGGAAACTTTGGAGGACCATAACGAGAGCTCAGAAGGCCCAATTACAATACCAAAAGAAACAATGTGATCAAAACTTCATAACGCCCAAAGGTGGTGCCACACATTTGCACCTCTGAAAAAATAAATTTTCACCGCCGACAGGTATGCCCTCTCTCATCTTCTTTTTTAGCACATGTCTTTCAATAATATTTGAATAAAGAATATGCTTTCACTTGGGGAATATTTCACAGGTATCGTGCAAACCATCCATCGCTCCTGATCAGGAGCTCAAATTTGAGCTTGGGAAAAAGCTCAAAAATGTTCTCAAAATTGATTGAAACTAAGATGGTTACATAGGTCTCTTCTTCCTGATTCCAGCACCACAAACGGTTTGAAAAACGGACACCGTATGAAGAAGTTATTGCACTTTTAGTGAAGTGGGTTCGGCGGAGCACGTAGGGGCCAGCCCTCCTCCCATGGAACCTCATCATATGACCAGTGTGGGAGCTTAATGTTAAGAGCGCTTAAGGAGCCTAATATAAAGTTTAATATTTAATTAAGCTTCAGTTAAGTGGAGTTTAATATGGCGGAGATTCTGGAGGCGCTCCCAAATTTAGGTGGACTTCCACTTTTAGTGGAGTTAACTGGCAGTTGCCCCACATTTAGTGGAGGAAATTGGGCCAAAGTTGTTTTGGTCATAAATTTATCATTACTCAACCTTTTGGAATGAATTTTTTTTTGATTTCATATTTTCTCAGCCTTTTTGACTCAATGGCACAGGTTTTAGAGCCATTGGAGCTCATTTTTGACCTGTTTAGTTTCGGAGAATATTTTTGAGCCACTAGGGCCATTTTGGGTTTTGAGTTTGGTTGAGCTGTGGGTAACCTTTTTTGGTGAACCAAAAGTCATTTTATACTATTTCCTGCATTCTAGAGCCATTGGAATAGGTCTTAGCTCTGTTTGAATATTTTCAGAGGCCGAAAACCTTTAGGAGAGTTTTCAGGGCCACTAGGGCCATTTTGGGTTTGGAGCTATTTGGAGTTGTGGTTATCAGTTGGAGGTGAAAAAAAGCTCTATTTCAGGTAATTTTGACCTTATGAAGCCATTGGAAGAGGTTTTAGAGGCATTTGAGGAATTCTACAGCCTGAAAAGTTGCAGAGAAGTTCAAAGCACCAACAGGACATTGATGAATAAATCACTGTTTATGGTAATATTTCAGTGTTTAGTGAATTTGAAAAGGCATTCTTAGCTTTTTCCTGCCTTCTGAATCAGTTTATATATTCATATTTGTCTATTGAGACACTTATAATCTTGTATTGCATTTGAGAGCTTTTAATACAAGAGGACAAGCCCATTTTGGGAGACTTGATCCAGGAGATGTAGCCCAAGAGTTGGGGTGAACTCCTATATCATATTGATGTTGTGTTTTGAAATTATATTGCTGAATATTTTTGCTGATTCCCATGTTAAGTTTCAGCAAAAAAAATTACACTTAAGATATATAAACAGTGAAAAGACATACACCATTTGCAAGCTAAATTTCCACATAACATCAAGTTTAAAGCAAGATTATTTTAATTAAATATGAGTGATTACTTCTATATTTTCTTTAGGCAGAGTCTGTAAGAGGGCCAGGTAGCCTCTGGATTCATCCTTTCTTTGAAAGGTGAAATATCCGGTAAATGCCCCAGCAATCAATCTCTGTATTAGAAATATGAAGTTCTCACATTTTCAGATTTAAACTTAGAATATGTTTGCACTCATTTACATAATTGAAAATGGATACCTTGCACCCTTTTTAAGTACCTTCCATTTTAAGATCAGATGGTATCAGAGCTCGGGTTGAGCATTCCTTATGGTGCAAAGTTTTTAAAACAGTGTAAGAGATTTACTGTTTTATTGGTTGCAAAATGGTTGCATGTATGAGTTTTCTTGAGTTGGAAGGATAGCTGTTGTTAGCTGAGTCTTGGAAAGGATTGAAGACTATTTTCCTTACCCAATTTACGTCAAGATTATCTTTGGAAAAAAAACTCCAAAAGTTTGTGTTTTATGGCTGCTTGAATGAGAAGGGGTCTTTACTGACATTTGCCTAAAAGCTTGTCATTTGATTGAAAGCTTTGAGGAATTTTATTTGGAAGTTCTTTTTGGTTGTTTGAACATTTACATAATGTCATCTTCTTCTACAAGTGAAGTTTCCTCCTTCACGAGATTCTTCAATGATGACATGAAGAATGAGTTTTTTAAGGTGAAGGACATGGTGCGGATTCTCATTGAGGATCAAAGAGAAAGCATTAAACTTCGTGCACAATTGCTAGCTATGCAGGAAGAGAAAGAAGCCATTCTTCAAAGACTGCATGATATGGATTTGCAGCTTCTTCAAGCTCAAGAAGCTTTGTCCAAGAAAATTCTTGAGGAAGAGGATAATCGTTCCAAATTGTCTTCAAGTTCCTCCATTGAAAAGTATGTTGGTTCTTTTGAAAAACATACAAGAGGTATTGGGTCCAAATTGATGTTGAAGATGGGATATCAAGAAGGCAAAGGTTTGGGCAAGCATGCACAAGGCATTGTTGAGCCTATTTGTGTTGTGGAGTGTCCCAAGAATATTGGTCTTGGCTATGAGCAGCTTAATGGCGAAGCTTTGAGCACATGCATTCAAGAATGTGATGCAAATTTGAAGAGAAATTTTCTCCCAAGTTCTCAATTACATCAATGTCATGATGTCAATCTTCCTTACCATTGTTTGAAGCCTTTGTTGCAGCAAGAAGATGGTAGACATGCAGCTTATGGCAAGCATGAAAAGCAACATAAGAGGATTTGTTGCACATTTTGTGGTCGATTTAACCATCATGTTTCGAGATGCTGGATGAGGAAGAAGGCACACAAGAAGCAGATGAAGAAAAGACTACTTTCAAAGAAGGTGCATATGATTTGCGCTTTTTTCCAAAAGAAGGGACATGTTGTCTCTCATTGTTGGACTTTGCATCCAACTCGTCATCCCACGCACATGCAGCAAGAGGACAAAAATATTGGCGAAGGTGGAATGATGGATTCAATTATTGATGTGGAAAGGAAAGTTTCACACGAGGAAAATTTGCAGCAGCAAAAGTCGCCATGGAAGTGGCTTGGTGAGAAGTGGATGGACTTCTTACTGTAGTAAGTCATTACTCATTTTGTACATGCAAATTTTAGATTGGTATGCATGTATTTCAGTTGAAAATTTGATGCAAGATTGCATGTATAAGCAGTTTCAGTTGAAGGAATTTCTTTGTTGTTGCAAAATTTCGCCATGGAGGTGTAAAAGATGAGCATGATACTCACTTATGTTGCAACAATGTCTTTTGGTTCAGCTCTTAATCACCCACATGTTTTTGGGATGAGGTACTTGTTGGTATTTGAAAAGAAGAGTTGAAGTTGCACATGTACATAGAGGTTGTATGTGTAATTAGCGAACTGTATATAGTTCATTGTACATGATACATACACATATGTTTGTCAAGATGTATCTTGTTGTTTATCGACTTGTGTCGATTGTGTCATACATGTTTATCGACTTGTGTCGGTTGTGTGCACATTTTTTTTACAGATTTTGTGTGTCATTTGTATAGCACATTTCATTGTCAACTGGTTGTTGATGTCGTATGTTGCACAAGATGCCTTTGGTGTCGTTTGGTGCAGAGAACGAAGTGTCAGTGAAAAGCAGTGCAAGATTCCATGAGTTGGAAAGGCATGCAAGCAAAGAGGGCACAAAGTTCAACAAGTGTCATTGCTGGTTTCAGTATGGCAGATTGGTATGGCGAGAAAACTTGGTCGAGATTCGGCGCAAGTATGTGTCTCATTCAACAAAATTCGCCATGTGAACAGTTGGAAATTCAGGAAAATTTTTGGAGGCTGAAGAGAAGAGGATGTCGTTATTCTCTCATTTTCTGTACTATAGTTCAGTTCTTCATTTCAGTAAGCTTTTGGGGACCAAAAGCCTCTCATTTGGGAGGTGTGATCAGGAGCTCAAATTTGAGCTTGGGAAGAAGCTCAAAAATGAAAGTTCTCAAAATTGATTGAAACCAAGATGGTTACATAGGTCTCATCTTCCTAATTCCGGTGCCACAAACGGATCGAAAAACGGACACCATATGAAGAAGTTATTGCACTTTTAGTGAAGTGGGTCCGACGGAGCACGAAGGGGCCAGCCCTCCTCCCATGGAACCTCATCATATGACCAGTGTGGGAGCTTAATGTTAAGAGCACTTAAGGAGCCTAATATAAAGTTTAATATTTAATTAAGCTTCAGTTGAGTGGAGTTTAATATGGCGGAGATTCTAGAGGCGCTCCCAAATTTAGGTGGACTTCCACTTTTAGTGGAGTTAACTGGCAGTTGCCCCACATTTAGTGGAGGAAATTGGGGCAAAGTTGTTTTGGTCATAAATTTCTCATTACTCAACCTTTTGGAACAAATTTTTTTTTTATTTCATATTTTCTCAGCCTTTTGGACTCAATGGCACAGGTTTTAGAGCAATTGGAGCTCATTTTCGACCTGTTTAGCTTCGGAGAAGATTTTTGAGCCACTAGGGCCATTTTGGGTTTTGAGTTTGGTTGAGCTGTGGGTAACCTTTTTTGGTGAAAAAAAAGTCATTTTTGACTATTTCCTGCATTCCAGAGCCATTGGAACAGGTCTTAGTTCTGTTTGAATATTTTCAGAGGCCGAAAACCTTTAGGAGAGTTTTTAGGGCCACTAGGGCCATTTTGGGTTTGGAGCTATTTGGAGTTGTGGTTATGATTTGGAGGTGAAAAAAAGCTCTATTTAAGATAATTTCGACCTTTTGAAGCCATTGGAAGAGGTTTCAGAGTCATTTGAGGAATTCTACAGCCCGAAAAGTTGCAGAGAAGTTCAAAGCACCAGCAGGACATTGATGAAGAAATCACTGTTTATGGTAATCTTTCATTGTTTAGTGAATTTGAAAAGGCATTCTTAGCTTTTTCCTGCCTTCTGAATCAATTTATATATTTATATTTGTCTATTGAGACACTTGTAATCTTGTATTGCATTTGAGAGCTTTTGATACAAGAGGACAAGCCCATGTTGGGAGGCTTGATCCAGGAGATGTAGCCCAAGAGTTGGGGTGAACTCCTATATCATATTGCTGTTGTGTTTTGACATTATATTGCTGAATATTGTTGCTGATTCCCATGTTAATTTTCAGCAAAAATAATTACACTTAAGATACATAAACAATGAAAAGACATACACCATTTGCAAGCTAAATTTCCGCATAACATCAAGTTTAAAGCAAGATTATTTTAATTAAATCTGAGTGATTGCTTCTATATTTTCTTTAGACAGAGTCTGTAAGAGGGCCAGGTAGCCTCTGGCTTCATCCTTTCTTTGAAAGGTGAAATATCCGGTAAATGCCCCTACAGTCAATCTCTGTATTAGAAATATGAAGTTCTCACATTTTCAGATTTAAACTTAGAATATGTTTGCACTCATTTACATAATTGAAAATGGATACCTTGCACCCTTTTTAAGTACCTTCCATTTTCATATTAGCTCCATCCACTGAAAGTCCCAGAGCAGGTATCATTCTACCCTCGGCATGATAGAGTCCCAGAAAAACTCTGCATATCCTAACATCATTTCTCCACAAGAAATTAACCATAGGTTCCAAGCACCCGACCGTGTTTATCATCACCCAACCTTGCACATGATAAACATCCTCGTTGCTCGGTAGAGTCTCCCCTCCATGGCACCCGTCACCTAAAATAGACCATATATAAAAATCATGATGCTATGGCCATACCACTTTAGTCTAGGAAGCACCTCATGCCCATTCACCCACCATGCATTAGGTCAAGTTTTACCATATCGAAATAAAACCCATTTCTCGGACTACCATGTTTTGCAAAGTAGAACGAAATTACACCATCGCACCGCGCATTTGGCCTACCATACGTCCATCAGCATAGCCCATCTGTGACATTTTCCATCTACTTCATCAACCTGACACATGAGACTAACCTATTATCACAAGATCTGACCTTGATAGGCTGTTGATCAAGTAGACTCTGAGTAACTATTTCAAACCAGACTTTTAGTTGAGGCTTAGCCTCCTCAACCTGAGAGGGCTCTCTCACTAGGTTTAATATTTTGAATTAAGGATTAGATGGCTAACTCTAGGAATAAATTGGATAAAAGTGTATGACTGGTTTAATTACTGAAAAAAAATTCTATTGGGCTATGGAGTCAAGATATGTTTCCAAAAAACATAAAGATAAGCTTATCATGGAAGTTAGGGCATTTCAAAGTTTTTAGATGTATCAACAAAACAGTAACAGAGTGAACAAAACAAAGTTTACAAACATACGCAGGAAGTTAGATCATTTTCCAATGAATTCTAAGTAACATATGTTCATACCACTGCAAATAGGTAGATAAAGAAAGCCATAGGAAGATCAAACATCAAAAACTCTTTCTAAATCCTGAGTAGTAAGCCAATATCTGTATTATGATAAAAACACATAGTTTTCTATAGTGAAATAGTTTGCTTGTTAATGAAAATTTATAACCTTTATCAATTCAAACTCATGTCTCTTATAGAGTCATCATTACAATATTGGATTCCCTTATCCATCATGAAGAGAATTCTAATTTCTTAGATTGACACCTATTTGATACTAAAACAAACTATTAATTACATTTGAAAATTAACTGTCTCTTCTAGAAGTCCTAATACAAATAGGAGTAAAACTCCTTATTTTGTCCAAACAACATTATCTAGAACTTAAATAATATCTCTGATAGTTTTTCCTCCATATCTTCAACCTTGATGATGCTTTCAATCTTGTTATGCTATCATGCTAGTTCCTATCTTATTTGCCCTACAAAACAGGGGACATGTTTCCTGTAATTTAACCTTTTCCTTATTTGATGATCTTCGAACCCTTTTTGCTGGCAATGTTGACTTTTTAAGATAAGTGACATGTGTTATTATTTCCATGGAACCATGCCTTTCCACCTGTACAGAAAGCTAAGCCTTTGAAAAAGTAAAAGGAGAGATGGTATGACTGTGCTACGAAATGAGCAGCTGTTTTTGTAGCACAGAATTTGTATCTTTGTAAAACATCTCTCAACCATCCAATTTCTTCTACCTTGAGACCTAGACTTTCATTTATGAACCCTTTCTATCCACCACCAGTAACAAAATTTGGAAACCAAGCTTTTTCACCTCTCAAAACCTTTACAAAAATGTTCAAAAATGCACCTACAACAGTTTCGTAGCGCGCTATGAAACTGTTGTGTATATCCTTTTTACATAATATTATTTTCATAATAGTATTTTCATAATATTCAGATTTTAAGAGTATTTACAGCCTTTTAATGATTTCCTTGATGTTAATATACCTTAACAATCAAAATAATTCAACTTTGCTTTGTCTTCAAAAAGTGATGTCCTTCCCATAAACAAAACTGTATTAAGGATTTCTCACTTACTGCTCTTGTTCTACCTCTGTTGTAGCAGACCTTCAGAATTTTTCAATTGAATTTCAAGATCTTCAATCTGCCTTTTTAGCCTCCTGTTGGTATCCCTCAATTTAGCATTTATCATCCTCATAAGTCTTGCCTCTTTGATTGCAGGGACAACCCAAGTAAAGTACTGGGCTTCACTACTGACTGTTTTAGTTTTGGAAACCTTTTCAACCTCCCATAGAGCCCTTATTCTATCTAAGTTTGTCTTCTCAACAACATGTGCTCTTGCTTTCTTCTTAAGCTTAGCAAGTTCAAAATTATCTAATCTCAGCTTTTCTTTAATTCCTTTATAGCTGCTCTTTTCTCTTTGAGTATTGAAAACTCTGTTTCTGTCATCTTCAGGCATTGGTGATGAGAGGTCTATGGGCTCCTCATAAACATTTGAAACTTCTCCTGCTTTATCCAACTCCATATCCAACCCTTGCAACCTTTTTGATTTCCTAGTTAGAGGCCTTCTGTGCTTGAACACAAACACTGAAATTTCATCATCAAAATCCAGCTTTTTGGATGATTTGATCTTCTTAGATTTCCCTTCATCCAATCTTATAAAATCTGCCTGAACTAAAGGAGATTCCTCAATATCAATAGCCTATAAAATATCATTCAAACTACCCTTTAAACCTGGATATTCTTCTGAAACCACTGTTTTTCCCTTTTCCTCTTCTATTTGACTTCTAATCAATCTTTTCTGGGCTGATTTGTTGGTTGACTATTCCTGTACTGTTTCCTTAACTTTAGTTGTCTTGTTTTGTGTAGGTTGAGGGGTTTCTTGAATAATAACTGATGTTTTAATATCTGTATCTTTCACTTTCTTTCTAGGCTTTAACTTGACAAATATTTTTTATCTTGTCTCTGCAAGGTCATTGGTTTTTGATGATGATTTTTATTTGGCCCTAGGGCTAATTCCTGCTCCTTGTGTTTCCACCCCAAATCCACAAAAAAAAAAAAATGTAGACCATTCTCTGTTTATCCTCTGAAGCTCATGTAAAACTATCAATTTAACTAGACCATGATGGAAAAGTGGAGTTTCACAGTATTGAGCTTTCATTTGCACTTTATTTGCCATCTTAGCGAAACTTCGAAACAAGAAGAAAGGAAAATCCAAAGAAATCATTCCAATAAAATGAAAGAAGACTTTGAAATGATAAGAATACACTTTATGGTATCTTCCCTCACATGTGAAGTACCTTTGAATGTTGTAGAGAAGATTGGCATAGGTTTTCTTGATGTAGCTTCTTGGCACTGCTTTAGTTAAATCTGTCTCTTCAAACCCTGGGTTCGGAAAATTTTTACAAGGTTCCATCTCAAACCTGAAATTTTTGAACCATCTTTCTTCTCCCCTTGGAATCTCTGTCACTAATTATATAATTTTAGGGGAGATTGTCTAGTTTAAGAGACCAACCTTTTATTTGAACCTGTAAAATGAAGAGCAAACTCTTTTATCACTTGATTATGACCTCCCTAAAATTTTTCACAGAACTTCCAACATCCTGCCTTCTTGAAGGCCTCCTCAACTAATTTGTCTTTGGTTAGAGCCTCTATGCTTTCAGAATCTGTCCTTAAATAGTGGCCTAACCTATGATTCTTTCTTTCTCTGTCATCCTTTCCTTGAAATTCCTGTGTTCTTTTTGAAAACCTCTAACCAATAGCCTTTCTTGATTTTAGAGTAAACTGCCTCGCTTGATTAGAGACACTGCCTTGCTTGATGAATGAAAGAGAAGCTTTGGTTTCTACTTACCATGAGCTTACCATTCGGAAGAGGGTATGCATCATGTGTTTCTTGCATGAGACAATAAAACCAAAACCAGCCCCTTTCAAATTTGAAAATGGCATAAGACAAATGACCTCAAACAAATGTTAGGATGGCTATGAATGGTTGCATGTGTGAGAAAAGACTCGTGGCTGACACCTAATCATGAATGATTAATGGAATTTTGGTGGATTTGATAACTGCAAGACATGCTATGAATCCCCGATTTCGTAGCGCGATCAATGCAATTTTAGGGTATTTCACTATGAAATGAGCAGCGTTTTCATAGCGCAAAAGCAGTTTTTAACACTGTCTATGCTACGAAAACATGGTTTTGTGGCTTAATTAAAATTTTTCAAAATGGTTTAAAATTTGACTCTCTAAACATGGTATGAGACTGTCTAGGTATGAAATAAGGTTGTTAGACTTTGTTTTGTGAATGGAAATGAGACTCTAACCCTATCACTTAACCTCTAAAAACTTAACATGACTTCACACCTATCTAAAAACTATGACTAGGAACAAAGCAAACTGTCCAAGTTTGGAAAAAAAAATTATAGTGATAACACAACCAATAGGGCCCTCACCCTCAAAAAAATACCTTCCTCACATCATCTGTGAGCGAACACTTTCATGTTTTGGGGGACCTGCTTCTGTGTTTTGTACAAATCCAAATCCCATTATTTCATTCTTTTGGTAAGTGTACAAAGACCATAGACGGTGCACTATGTCCCCTAGTCATCCATCCATTTTTCTCCCATGGAAGTAGTCCTTGGTCACCCTTGGTCGGAGTATCACGCCCTTCATGCATAAGCCACCATGAAATTCATAACCAATATATACCCGCCATGTACATCTTACCTACTTCAGGGATTTCCCCATCAGATATAGTTATGACTGTCGGCAAGCTGCTTTTTATACTCCAACCTTGGGCCACTCAATCCCCATCATCAATCTTCAATTACCCCTTGCCATCAGGCCTATGTTAAACTTATCACATCCAAGATCTCGATCCCTTGCATCAGCGACTCTCTCGTTCGGTTGAGGCTTCCTTGTTGTCGACATCAACACCTATTTTCCAAAATGGAAGCGGTACTGTGGATCACCCCTCACCATAAGAAGGACATCCTTGGGTGGCACTGTGGGAGACATCATTGCCCACATATGTCACCGATCCTCCTGGAATTCGACTACAACACAAGATTTCATGTCAAGATGGTATCGTACGTAACAACCATTGCACTTTGATCAAATTCATCGAAGACCTGTGGCTTTATAAGCATCTCTTTCAACAATTCTTACACAAGAAGGTCCCAGTCATACACACGTGTACGATTTGCATTTATATACCATACCAAGCTTACTCATATGGGTACCACATTCCACCTATTGTCAAAGAAAAAACACCCCTGAGGGCGTCAACAATCGTCATCATCAACCAGAAAATCACTACCATAATAGTGACACTAACAGAATCTGTATATGTCAAATAGATTTTTTTAGATAGCCAAAGCATCATGAGCATGGGACATGCCCACCTCATAGAAAATTTGTATTTACTATATTATACCATTGCTTATAGAGTTCCCACATGACATGGTCACTCTTCAACCTGGTGTAAGGTGTTTCCAACTCAGTGTTACACACAACTCTCTCTCTCTCTCTCTCTCTCTCTCTCTCTCTCTCGCCATACAATACACAGAAAAAGAAACTATAATGTATTTGGCTATACAGCTATTCCTAGACCTCACAAATTAGGGGGAAATTGTTATCACTAGAAAATAGGATAAGCAAAGATGACATTATTAAATTTTAGGTAGAAGGATTGACAGGGATGAGGCACATTAGAGAATCTGAAGAATTTAAAAAATCTCTAAGGTCCAGAAGAAAATTCAAATTGCGCACTCAAGACCATAGCATAATGCGCCTCCATGTGCATTTTTCTTCGATACGCATGCCTTTGCCCGGATTTCCCTCAAAGAGTTGCGCAGACATGAGAGTGGTGGAAGTCACTTTTCGGGACCACAAGGCACACTCCAGGAAATTGATGCCACACTTGAGGCTGCCTAAGGATAGCCGCCAAAGCCTCCTTAGGACCTCAAGGGAGCACACAATGGAATAATGTGGCACACAATGGAATCATCCTCCTCTCTTGGGTCACTATCCATAAATGTACCAAGGGAGGGAAGGAGAGTTTGAATTCTTCTATAAAAGGCCACCAAGAGATGAACAAAGGGAGAACACATTGTTATGCAGGACAAAATTGCCCCAAGAAATCCATCAGTGTGTGATCTAGAGTAGAGATAGAGGGGATTCAGTTTTTGGCCATCCAACAACTCCAATCCTTCGGAGTAGAGAGAGGGACTTGCCGCCAAGGTAGCTCGCAGGTAAAGACATCCTTGCATCGGGTCTTAGAACTCCATAGTTCTAAGGGCCCCTTAGCAAGTGGGTAAACCTTTTATCCTTTATTCCTAATAGCACTCAATAAGAGGGGACGTAAGCGCCATCATTCATATTATTGTGTTTTTTGACTCTATTTAGAGCTTTTGTGTTATTTGTTTAGTTTAATTTTGTTTTCTTTCTAAATATACATGCTATTTCATTATCTAGTATGTTTTATTTCTTAGCATGTTCACTAACCTGCTGACATTAAGGGAGCTTTGAGCTCTAAAATGGGTCTCCTAAGAAAAATGTACAGCAAAAATAAAATTTATAAGAACCAATAGGATTCAAGATGATGATGTCAACCATGGGGGATGATTCATCATTTTTAAAGTAAAATGGTAAAAAGATTAAAAAATAATAAAATAATAAAACTACTTTTTCAACTCATATTTTCAACTTGTCTCCCAAATTTTTTACTCAAATTTCGAGCAGAAGTACTCATTGGATGCAAAATTTAATTCCTCATCCAAGGAGCACCCATGTTGCATACTTTCGATGGACTTTGCTACACGAAAAATGAGAGATACATAAAAAAACGTGATTACAATCATGTTTTTCATGTATTTCTCATTTTCATGTAAGAGATTCCATTGAAAGTATGAAACATGGGTGTTCCTTTGATGAGGAATTAAATTTTTCATCCAACGACTACTCTCGATCAAAATTTGAGTAAAAAATTTGGGAGATAAGTTGAAAATATGAGTTGAAAAAGTAGTTTTTTCCTTTTTCCCTCTAAAATTTGATGATGTAATCAAATATTATTTTATTATTTCCACTATTCTTTTATAATTTCCTTAGGAGGCCCATTTTAGGCCTCAAAATTCTCCTAATGCTCCCTTGATTATCTGACTGTGACCAAGAACTTAAGAGGAAACCCCCACTCCTCTTAATCAAGTGTGGTTTGGTACACTTGTGTACCAAATCCACCAACATGCTAAACATTATGTCTCTTGTGCATTTGATAATTAACTTGATGAATAATATAATAATCTAATGAAGATAATATCTAAGTGAAAGAATCATAACGAAATCATAAGTAATTATCAAGAAGAGAAATTTTAAATAAAAGCCCTAATTTCTAAACATGGGCATGGTGAACCAGGTGCATCATCCTCATCCAAGTGGTGGAACATGAGAAAAAAACAAGTGGTAATGAGGATACATGAATTAATATCTTCTATGGTGGAGGGTCATGTGGGGAGACGAAGCCCAAAATGGAGACCCACCTATAATCCTACATAATATCCAATGTGTCCCCTTTCCCTCCAATACAGCCAATCATTAGAATAATCAGGTAAAAGAGGTTTCAAGTCATGGAACCAATGGGGCACTTCATGGTGGTATATCATTCCATAGTGGGCTTTGGCATGTAAAAGTTTCTCCAAGCTCAATAAGGGGGATAATCAATGATCCTCTTAGGTGGTTTCATCCTTTAAAGGGGGTGACATGTCCATGGTATATCCCTTAAGTGACAAGTGGAATATGATATGGTAGTGTAACGAAGTGTGGATTAGGGGAATCATCTAGACCACAAGCTATGGTACAAGGGTAGCTATAATAAGGGAAGCCCAAAAATGGGTATATGAGTGTAGGAGGGAGCAAATCGTGGTACATGAGTTACCCCAACCTTTTTTGTTCCACCATTCTTCATATGTCTTTTTCATCTGATTTATTTTTTTTCTTAACTCCTCGAGGCTCTAGGGGATGAGAGCATGATCTATAGTATGTAGTAGTGGATAAACACCTTAAGGTGGGGTGGGGTTAAGGGTTTGGGACAATCATGGTTTCCTTAATGATGGATGGGGCTCATCTAGGACTCATAGGAACCAGGGTGATGGCTATGGAAAATGGGTAGAGCTCTACCCATGTTTATATTTTTCCCACATGAGAAATTTGTATGTATTGACCATATATTGAATTTTTTGATACATTTACTATTGATAGTGGCCAAACTATTCTTTTTATTTTATTTTTAGCTGCATCAACCTCTAGGTATCATTCTAGGTCTGACCCAAGGCGTGGACAAGGAGAGGGGGAGACTAACCATATGTGGACCCAGTGGACCTAAATGGGAAAATAGATGAATGGGGCTAAAATGAGTGGAAGGGAGTGATGTATATGGTGTTAGGAATTGGGACCACACAACCAAAATTGGGGTTTCCCATGTAGTTTAACTGTAAAGATAATGGCTAGTAAAAAAGATCCCACGAGACTAGGCTTCAAGGATAACCACAAAATCGAGTAATGGAGACAAGAGTACATACCTATCCCACTTTTTCCAATGAATCCCACCACCAATAAATGCTCAAAATTTACCATGACAAGTAAGGAAAATTACTCAACCATACTAATGAAAATCCATACCTTCAGGGTTGGGAGGCCCACTTTCAAAAATACAATCATAAAAAGTGGGCGAGGTACCACATGGTTGGCTCAGGTGGATGACATAGTGGCACATCGAGCTATCTAGTTGCCACAAGGGGATGATAGCTGCTGGCTAAGGGCTATTTAGGAGAAAAATTTTCTCCTATATACACTACTCACATGTGGTGGGTAACATGGTGCATTTGGTATTAAGTCATGGTGAAACTACTTAGAAACATTGATTTTTGATATATTGGTATACTTGATGTTTGAAAAAGTAACTCACATATCATACATGATGAATTTACTAGATGCATTGATCTTGATACTATTATTAATTCTTGTGATAAGCACGGTAACCTTAATGATGAAAGTGTAACAATAATATTGATATTCAGGATCTTCGTGTTGACCTTTTCTAGGTTTTGATAAGCTTAGTAAATTGGACAATGTGATAAATTTGGATTCCCTGACTTGATGATTGAATAATGCAACAGAAGTAATGTAGTGATTATGATCTTAAAGTATGTTTATACACTTGTAAATTTCCATAATCATATGAATCTAACCTTTATGAAAATTGTATTTCATGTTCATATGTGATGATGAAGTAGAACATGTTATTCCTCTATTCTGAAAACTAATTCACCTGTATGGACTCTCTTTTTAAAAAGAAGTAGATAATGCTGACATACTATGGCCATGATGAATATATGATCCAAGTGGATATATGTGGTCACACACCTATTCCACCTAGAACTCCAGTCAGTTTTATTGGTTTCCTTGTTTATCGCATCATTTACTATTTTTAGCATTTTTTCGAGTCCTAAACTTCCAGAGCAGTTTTGACTCCGTAAAATGCATTTTTTTGAGCTCCGAAGCAGAACCATAGCCATAGGAAAATTCCTGTAGCAAAACCTGTAGTACTCGCAGAGATCTTTCCGACGATATATCATATGCGCCAAACGTGGATAATATTACCAAGTTAAGACCTCGGGAAGTTGGTTTCCTAACTAACCCCAACGGTGCCCACAAACTCTTGGCGTTCCATCTCCAGGGGTTATGGTTTTGGTTGTTTATGGTTTTCCCATGTTTTTCAATAATAAAAATGCCCTTGATCCTCATTGTAATATAGTTCAGAGGAATGTAGCTTCACATCACTTATGAGAGATAAGTTACCATCGCCCGAGCTAGTTTATTTCCATTCTGTTTGTAAAATTATTTCAATTATTTGATGTTAACAAAATGAAGTTTTTTTGTTTTTTTTGTTTTTTTTTTTATATTATTATTATTATTATTATTTTCTTTGCACTTATGTTTATGTCGATATTTTGTTGCATTCCTGCTTAAATCCATATTAGAGGTATCTGAGAGGTCTTCTCTTTCTCGATATTTCTTTGCATGTCCCTGATGGAGAGGGGTCCCCTAACCGCAATTTTGATGCAATTTTGTAATATTTTGTAATAGTTTAGTGTTGGAGCAGGGTCCCCTAGCAGAAATTTTGGAACAATTTTTTAATATTTTGTAATAATTAGTCTAGCACAGTGGCTTTGGGGCGGGTCAAAGTCCCCAATGATTGAGATGGGTCAAAAGGTAGACCAAGAGTCCACAAACCACAGTTTGCGGACCATAGTGTAGCGCAGGCTAATATGTTATAAATAGATGGATAAATCAAGTCTAGAGGAAGGCTAGGTTTTGGATAAAGCTGGATATGAATCTATGGATCTTTTTTGTCGATTGTATGGGTAAGGGCTCCTGCCGGCTGTGTGCATAGAGACCCTAAGTCTTGTTGTGTGCGGAACTTGATGGATATGTGCACAGGCTAGTAAATAGCGTCTGTAAGTTGGATATGGATATTAATGAATGAGAAGACTATTTTGTGATACCTAAGTGATTTTGTGTTATGGTTATTGGCTTCACTTTATGTTATTTCTGTGATTATATCTGTTTGTTGAATACTGTTGATTTATGAATGCACACATGGATGTGATACTGTAAGAAGGAATGAATGCATAGATCTGGTTACAATTGGTTACCTTACTTCTATTAACTTGTTATCTGATAATTGATGAGCTTCTCTTAAGTTACTATACCGATATACTGTTAAGGGTTCATGTGTTAGGGCTTCTCCATGGCAAGTCCGTTAGGGCTGAAGGGACCCACTTTAATTAACTTTCTCTCTCTTAGGGTGCGAAAACCTAGTTCTTACACTCTTCCATACTACTTCGGGTGAGACCTTGACCTGTGCAAGTAGGCCATTGCCGAAAGGGATAGTAGTACAAGGGTTTTTTTGGTAAACCTTAAAATCAAACTTGGGTCAAGACCCCTCAAACCCACAAATGGTTACGTTGCCGGGACTGGGAGCTTTTTGAGAGAGAGATCGAGTAATGCCACAGGGTCATTAACAACCATTGAAGCCCGAACTTGAGGACTGGTTTGAAAAGAAGATTCAGGAGTTTCCCATAAAAGAGAATAGAAGTAAGAAGCTGACTACCGAAGAGTGGAATAATAAGTATATTTTTACAGAAGTGCACAAAATCTTCTTCGTAACCTTCGCACACGAACTGCAAGAGTGGCTAGCAAAATTGGCAGCGATCCAGACCTGTTGGAAAGATGATCAAGTCACACAATGGACCCCTGAATTGATCGAAAAGTTGGAGAATAATGTTGATCAGTGGTTGTCATTGATGTCAACCCAAGCAGCACCAGGGGTTACCCTGATCTTGAATGGTAATTTTGACCTACCAAATTGCTATATTCTGGGTCAAGAATATTTTTTATGGTTTCTACTTGTCGAGATGTTTCCATTGATATATGGCACGCCATGTAATTATTCACAGTTTGAGAGATATTCATGTTTGAATTTTGTAACCCTAGTTAGGGGGCTAAAACCCCATGGGGTTGTGGCATGTGTAATATCCCAAAAAGGGACTGCAACAATTTATAACAGTTATGCCGAGAAATAACGCAGATCATATAAGTAAGAGCAAGAGGCCAATATGGAGGCTCTTTATTTACGTATACATTAGCAAAATATATGAATAAGACAACCCATGAGATGTACAACAGGAAATAGAAGACTTTTATGGAATAAAATCCCCAAAATGAGGTGCTGCAACCATGTATTAAGACTGAAAAAGCTTGATAGAATTATTTTTATTAGCTTCAACTGCTGTAGATTACACTTCAGATCTAGAGGAGATATGTGTACAAAAAGTTAGATCTATAACAGATCTGTACACTAGACAGGCTCTCCTTCAATTCCTCTTTGGGGTTTTCAGCAAAACATGAAGTACAAGGAGTAGATCTGAGATCTAATGCCGTAAATCTGTAGAAATATTCAGAAAAACATGAATATTAAGATCTAATCTGATATATGCAATATGATGATCCCCTCCAATTGGATCTCAATTGTGAAGGGCATATCCCCAACACATGAAAGTCACCCCTCCAAAAGGTGTGGCAAAAGACCCTGCAGCAGTACCCACACAAATAATGCAGTTCTGGAAGCAAGATTGTGCTATAGGCTTTAGAATGTATTTGGCCACATTCCAAGATCTAAAAATGTAGCTCCAATCATCCAATACTCTCTTGCCAATGGGATAGAAGCCTTCCCCACTGAAAAGAGGCACTAGATTGGCCTAGATCCGAGTAGATCTAGCCTCCACTTGCTGCATATTAAAAAGACAACCAAACCCTCAATAGGATATGCATTTTAGATGGAAGAAGAGCTTGGCCAAATGCTCGATCGTGGACAAGAAATGCAAACTCTTCCAAGAGGCCTCTTAAGGAAAGAGGTGGGATTCTCGATCAGGAACACCCAGTGCTAAATAACACTATTCTCTGCTAAATAGCAAGGAGAATGAGAAATTTATAAACAGACAATATCTTCATAAATAACATAATCAACAACAACCTTCTCATGCACCCATCCTCTTTGTAATATTCCTTTCTCGGGAATTTCTGCAATATGGTCCTCAAGGACGTTGTATAAGGGAGGAAGTGTAAAAATAAGCTGAAAGGGGGCTTGGATGCCCTTGTTAACTCATTAAACACTTCTCCTCCAGAATTTGAGCTCAAATAAATAAGCCTATCGGGGTTATTCAGATCTCCACAAACTAGGTCCCTTAGGAAACTACTCAATTAGAGAGCCTACAACAATATATGAACATAATCATGAAACTCTGCAAATATGTAGATAATAAAAAATGGATTTTAACACAACCATCATGTTTATTACTATGTCAGCAACAATATACAGAAATATCATGAGGAATAAACCCCTCATGCAATGGGAATCAATCTCCAAAGATTAACACATGAAATACAAGAGATGCACCAACTACACAAAATGCCAGAAAGTAGTGAATGCGCTGTCTCTAGGAGAGTATCTACTTATGCATATGTCAATACATGAAATATGGCTGATACATATAAATAAATTCCCAAGAATAGAAGAATGGGCTCCAATACAAGATTTCTAGCCAATCTAGGAGAGATTGCTAGAAATGCCGGAAAATGTATAATGTGACAAATAACTTGTCACTGCAACTGAAGAAAAATGAGAATGAGGCTATGGAAGATCTGAAATACTCATGCCCTCCTCTGATAATGTTCTCAAGCAAAAGGGCAGATCCCTCTTACATGAAAACACTCCTCCTGACAAGCTCCAATGGCCCTCCCAGCAATTGCCTACATAAATAATGTAGTTTCTGCCCTAGACTGCGCTGTGAGAGATGATGAATGATTGGCATGGTGCCAAAGATATGAAATTATGCCCAAGATTCTCCTCTGCTACTCCAAAGAATATACAAGATCTCCACTAAAGAACAAGCCAAAGAATGACTCTATGAGTTCCTCTGTTGCTGCACCCAGCAACTCAACATTTTCTGCCCGACATAATAACGTTGTAGCTAAAGGATTAAGCTTGGCCAAATGCTGGAATGAGGAAATGTAGCTCTGACCCTCTCCTTCCTTGAGGATGAGGTAGGGATTCCTGACCAGGAACACCCTTGGGTTCAAGAACAATACAACCCTGCTAAAAAACCTGGGGATGCAAGTCTTTGCAGACCCTATGAAAATAATAAGCTAATGCATAATGAAAATGGGCTTCCATATCCTCCTTATAAAGCAAATGAAATACTCTCACCATGGGTCCCATTCACACTTGCCACCTAGCTCAAGCAAGTGGAGCCTCCACTAAAACTGCACTGTCCAAGAAGGTTCAATGTATCTAGACAGTTTTAGTTGACTTGCTCAAAATGACTAGATCAAGCATGATCCAATCCTGTTCACACCATGTGGTGCTCAAATCAGCTGCTTTATTATTCCTCCTTTCACACAAGGAGTGTTATTTCTCCATCTAAAGGGGTTAAGGTGTCTCCTTACCCATTTTATTCAACAAAATGAAAATATGCAAACTATAATGTTCCTTTTAGCTTGAGGCTAAAAATTGGGAACATTATAGTCCTCCACTCCCACATGTTGCTTGTCCTCAAGCAACTGCATAGAGAGAACAAAATTTCTCCCCCTTATCTTTTGCGGCCTCCTCATCAACAATCTCCACCACTGCTCAAAATATCCTACAACAAATCTGTCCTCCAATGCTTCCTCCCAAGTATGCAAACCGGAATGGTGCACATCATGGAAAGATAGAAGGTGTAGGTGGAAACCTTATTGCTATGCTATGGCCTCCTCAAGGTAGGAGTGATGATATGCATGGGCAAAATGTATCCCCAATGATGATCCTCTCCTCCATGCTATCATCCAAATAAAAATCTCAACCCCTGGTTCATGCAATGTGTTGGGGCTGTATGGAGAGTTGGGCTTTTGATTCCCGAGATGTTTCTCCCTCCATTTGTGGTACATATGGGGCTGTCTCCATCCTTGGGCTAAGATGGTATGGCCTCCAAGAATGGCCCAAGCTCCCCCATTAAGTAAATCAGCCATGAAATGCGCCCTCAAGTTCTCCAAGTGGTTTTTCCCACAAGAAGAGAAAAGTAGCAACAAGGCAATCATGGTTTGCCCATGGTGTCTCCTACAATATAAAACATGTAAAATGGGGAGAATCATGCTCCCAATGGGCTGTACATCAAAAAATCTCCAAACAATGCTCCTCATGAGTGTGCAAATATCAGAAATACAACAGAGCAGTATGCAATGAAAACAAGCTGTCATAGGACAATCGGAGAGTGGTTCATAGTTCCATCCATGGAACCAACACAGTGCACCTTTGGCCTGAATCAAAACAGAAATCAATAAGTGCCTTTCCAGCCACTTGCTTGCTGCCACAAACATCTCATAAGATGAAAATATAAAAGTACAAATTGGTGCCAATGGTGCACACCAAGAAGTATGTGGCTCCCCCCACAAACCATCATGAAAATAGCCACTCCCATTGCTGCAATGGACCATAAGTACATAATAATAAGGAGAATAGGGAGATGTGATCATCCTTAGCTCATCAAGCTGCTCATATAAAGTAAAGAAAGGTAAACCAAAATGAAAACATATACCTTCTTTACCATGTACTCCGGTCCTTGAGCTGAAATGGCTCATTTGAATGCTCTCCCTCACCTCCAATGAGTAGGGAAATGGTTGTTCCAACTTCTCCAAAATCATCCGGGCTATGCATCTGTCCATATGATGATATAGATCATGTTGAATTCCCTCCCAAATGAACTCCTCTAGCAAAGCAAAATATGCATCAAAGTGCATATCTAGAAAGTCCTCATGTGCTGCATGTAATAGTTTCTTCTTGAGACTAGAAGCCCTAGTCAAGAAGACTCTTTCATAATAATAGATGACCATATCATCCACCATGTACCTGTCATCTCCATCCGGGTCATCCAAAATCATGCATGCACCTAGATCCTGGGAGCACTCTACCAAGAGTTAAGACCTCCAACTTGGATCTATCCTCCTCATAGACAACGCCGGTAATCTGCAATGTGATGCTCCCCTCATGTTGCTACCTGCTATATTGACATACACCATGCCAAAGTCATCCTCCAAAATGTTACCATGCCCATCATGCAGTTGCTCATGCTCAAATAATTATGGTTTCCTATGGAAGTTGGCCTCCGATGAGAAGCTGTCATCCAAAAGGAATCTCTCAAGCTGGGTCAAAGTAAGCATGAGTGGCCTCCATCCACTCCTATTTATGGAAGATTCCTCCCTCAAAGGAAGTATCCTATTCCCCATCAAATTTGTGGAGCATTCATCCTGCATCATGAAGATGCCATCCTCCATCCCTGCAGCAAACTCTGTCAGCGCAGTAAAACTGATGAGAGTGGGTGATACTGAAAATGAGAGAGTGTCTCCCTCCTCCTTGGGTTTATCCCAAACTCTCTGTGTTGTGCTAGACTCCTCCAATGTCTTCACCTCTTCAGAAACCAAGAGTGGTGAACTAAATGACAAGATGCCCCTCATCAATGCTAGATCAGGTGGCCTTCCAGGTGGAATACCTCCATATAGTGAGACATCAAGTTCAGAAGTGGACTGTATGTATAATTGGACTGTATGTATAATTGGACTAATTTTTCCTTCTCTCCACTGCACTATATAGTCTCCTTCTCTTGTGCAAAGGCTTTCCAGAATAGATAAGGGTGTATCAACCCTTGATGCTGATCCTTCTCTTCCTCCTCCATCTCACAATCCCCAATAGCTGCTACATATGACTCCGGAATTGTGCTATGGTTCCCACATGTTAAAATACTTGGAACTCCTTGTAAAGATACAATCACTCCTCTATTAGAAGCAATGGCTCCCCTTTCATCTCCATGTGGTGATGAATCTCCTCCCAATGGGGCAGTGCTGTTAGATCTATTATGCTCATCCTCCCCATCAAGATTTGAGATTACCTCATCATCAAGGAGAGACCCTAGCTCTTGGTCATGTCTTGAAGGAAGTACCTCCATGAATTCACAAGTGGCAAAGGGCCCTTCACACAATGGGGATCTTGCCCTTGGCAAGCCATCGTACATGTTTTCATCCCCTTTGGAAATAAAGAAAGGAGTTTGTTTCATGTTTCCTCCCAATGCATGCAAAGTGTTTGAAGTTATGATACATGATGATCCACATTGACTTCCATCAAGTTTATTCACCAAACCCTTAGTGAATGCATCATATGTTTTTACATTTGCACGACAATATGAAACAAAATTTTCAATCCAACAATCATGAGCCATACCTTTGAGCTGCAGTGCTGCTCCTCCAATGGCCTCATCTCCTTCCTCCATTCTCCCAGCAGTGAGAGTGGGAAATGGACTGTGCTGTGGATCTGCATGTGTGGCTGAATGCTCACACCCAACGTGGTCATATCTAGGGCTTGCTTCACCCACAAACCCTCTTAGAAAACCTTTCCAGTTTTCCCTTTCTATCTCCTCAAGGTCTTCAATGATACCCTCCAGGGTCTGGAAAAGAAGAAGGGAAAAATCCTCTTCCATCATTCCTCTTTTCTTGTTTCCTCTATACATCTCCTCTTCTACATGAGGAGCTTCTCCTTCTAATGGCATATTATCTTGGGCTGCTAAGGCTAAGCCAAGATTGATGCTCTGATACCACTTTAATATTCATTTCTTAGGAATTTATGCAATATGGTCCTCAAGGAAGCTATATAAGGGAGGAAGTGTAAAAGTAAGTTGAAAGGGGGCTTGGATTCCTTTTTTAACTCATTAAAAAATTCTGTTCCAGAAGTTGAGCTCAAATAAATAAGCCTATAGGGGTTATTCAGATCTCCCCAAACTAGGTACCTTAGGAAACTACTCAATTAGAGAGCCTACAACAATATATGAACATAATCATGAAACTCTGAAAATATGTACATATAAAAAAATGGAATATAACACAACCATCATTTATATTACTATGTCAAAAAAAATATACAGAAATATCATGAGGAATAAACCCCTCATGCAATGGGAATCAATCTCCAAAGATTAACACATGAAATACAAGAGATGCAACAACTGCACAAAATGTCAGAAAGCGATGACTGCGCTATCTCTAGGAGAGTAGCTACTGCTGTAGATTTCAATACATTAAATATGTCTAATACATATAAAGAAATTCCCAAGAATAGAAGAATGGGCTCCAATACAAGATTTCTAGCCAATCTAGGAGAGATTGCTAGAAATGTGGGAAAATGTACAATGTGACAAATAAATTGTCACTGCAACCCAATCAAAATGAGAATGAGGCTATGGAAGATCTGAAATACTCATGCCATCCTCTGATAATGTTCTCAAGCAAAAGGGCAGATCCCTCTTACAAGAAAACACTCCTCCTGACAAGCTCCAATGGCCCTCCCAGCAACTGCCTACATAAATAACGCAGTTTATGCCATAGACTGCGTTGTGAGAGATGGTGAATGATTGGCATAGTGCCAAAGATCTGAAATGATGCCTGGGAGTCTCCTCTACTTCTCCTCCAAAGAATATACAAGATCTCCACTAAAGAACAAGCCAAAGAATGACTCTATGAGTTCCTGTGTTGCTGCACCCAGCAACTCAATGTTTTCTGCCCAACAGAATAACGCTGTAGCTGAAGGATTAAGCTTGGCCAAATGCCGAAATGAGGAAATGTAGCTCTGACCCTCTCCTTCCTTGAGGATTAGGTAGGGATTCCTGACCAGGAACACCCTTGGGTTCAAGAACACTACAACCCTGCTAAACAGCCCGGGGATGCAAGTCTTTGCAGACCATATGAAAATAATAAGCTAATGCATAATGAAAATGGGTTTCCATCTCCTCCTTTTAAAGCAAATGAACTCTTCTCACCATGGGTCCCATTCATACTTGCCACCTAGCTCAAGCAAGTGGAGCCTCCATTAAAACTGCACTGTCCAAGAAGGTTCAATGTATCTAGACAGTTTTAGTTGACTTGGTCAAAATGACTAGATCAAGCATGATCCAATCCTGTTCACACCATGTGGTGCTCAAATTAGCTGCTTTATTATTCCTCCTTTCACACAAGGAGTGTTATTTCTCCATCTAAAGGGGTTAAGGTGTCTCCTTACCCATTTTATTCAACAAAATGAAAATATGAAAACTATAATGTTCCTTTTAGCTTGAGGCTAAAAATTGGGAACATTACACTCTTCCTTTTATAAGTTGAGAGCTTGAAAAACCCTAAACCATCTCCATGAAATAGCTCCTTTCACATGAGCCATCTCCAACTAAAAATGCGTTGTGCCTCATTGATGGCCACTCCTCCAAGACAACGTTGTTGATTTGGTCATGTTTGACCCAGTCAAAAGATTCAACCCCTTTCACACCTAAGGGTGCTTATTTAAATAGCCCAGATTTAGCCTTTTTCAAATGTGGCATTGATTTATTTACTGTTTAGGAGTTCTATTGATCCTCCTTTACACATTTTTTCATGAAACAGAAAAATAGAACAAAAATGAATATTCCCATTAGCTTGGGACTAATTGGGAATATTAATACCCTCCAAAATGTTGCTTGTCCTCAAGAAACTGATAAGGTGAGTGCTACAACTCTTCTCCTCCTCCATTGGTGACACCATCATCATGAGTTAAGCTTCCTCCATAAGTTAAGTGTTCACCAATCCACCCTTCCATGAATTTTTCCTCCAAGGTTCTCATGAGATGTACATAGTCCATCCCACAAGGAGTCAAAAAAGCAAATGAAACAAACATGGTTGAACCAATTCTCTCCTTGAAACATGTAGCATATGATAAATAGAGAGTCTCTATCCCATGTGGTACATACATGCGTCCCATCCTCCCTCCATACATCCCCATAAAAAGTACATCATCAATGTATGGAAGCAAAAATACATAAATACAAATAGAAATTTGAGCATGTGGAGGTGGGTCATAGTCGCACATCTAAAACTAGCGCAATGCATCTCCTGCCTGCATCAGATCAAGATATGGTAAGTGGTTTCCCCACCACTTACTTGCTGCCCATGTTATCTCACTATGGCTGAAAGTGTGAGATATGTTTGGTGCTTTAGGAAAGCACCCATCATGATAGAAAATATCCCTTTTCTCATCAAGGGAGTGGCCATATTTAGAAATTTGTGTGGCCCATTTTTGGCCATGAGCTTTACAAGATGTATTTCTCCTCCTTGGAGCCATGGCCTACATAAACATGGTGAAAGAATATATACAATTAGAAAATAAAACATGCTTTACATGATCAGATTATTCACCAACAATACTCCTCATACAAATGGAGTGGTGCATGGATCTATCTCCTCTCTCAAAAGAAGGAAGAGATGGCTGAAATAACTCCCTTATAGAGTCATGTTGCTGCCCAACTCCACATAGCTCATGCATTATTGAAAATGCTGATGTAGTTCTTCTTTCAAGCCTCCCCAATCAAAGCTCCTCATGATGATGTTGTAGATCTTCATGGAATACATGTGGTCGAAACAGAACCCTTTGTAGGCCCTTTGTAGCAACTTATCCTTGAGCTTGGAAGATCTAGACAAGAAGATCCTGTCATGATGATAGATGAATCCTTCATGGACTTGATAGCCCTCTTCATGTAGCTGGTCATCAAGTATCATACAAGTGTGAAAAGCCTTGGAATAATCCACCAACAGTTGGGATTTCCAATATAGATCTACACTCCCCAACAATGACAACGTTGGTAAGGTATGAACAGAAATGTCTGTCATATTGTTGCTCTTCTCCTTGACATCTCCCATGCCAAAGGTGTATGTTGGAAGGCCATTCCTTCCATTCTTCTCCTCCCATAGCGCAAAACCAGAAATGAGAGTGGGTGATGATGATAAGGGAAGAATATCTCCCTCCTTATTGAGCTTACCCAAGTCTCCCAGTGCTGTATCTTTTTCTTCTAGTGCTCCAATCCCTCCTGGATCTAAGTTTGGAGCATCATGTTGTGAGGTATTCCCCACAAAAACTAAATTAGGTGGCCTCCTAGGTGGTTTTCCACTAGATAAGAGTGTCCCATGCAGAAATCTTATGAACATGATAGATGGGACTATAAATTCCTTGCTTCCACTATGAAAATCCATCTCTAATTTTTGTGTGGAAGTAGTATGTGAGGGGTATGTATGAATGCCTTTGATCATTTGATATTCACCACTCTTATTGTCCAACCATTCCATTTGTAAAGCCTCCTAATCAGTGGTGACTTTCCCTAATGTAATCAACCATTGAACACCCAAAATCACATTGGTGTCTGGTATGTCAACCACAAAGAAATGATCAACCAAGTTCCCATGGTGACTGAAAGTGATGGGACATAATGCATGCATTGCATTGTTCTATCCCTTGGGACCAAAACAGAGAATCCCTCAAAAGCCTCAGTGGGTGTTGCCCTCCTTTGCACTAGATGGGCATCAATGAAATTGTGAGTTGCCCCACTATCAATCAATATAGAAACCCTCTGATTCAAGATTGAACCTTTAAATCTTAAGGGAAAGTACTTAGGTACTTCCCTCAAATATGCAAGAGTCCCTCCAATAGGAGCAAATGATCCATTCCCATCTCTTGATGGTGTTGGATCTCCTCCATCAGTGTCAACGTTGTGACCCCTTCTTGGTTCATCTTCTTCTTCCTCCTCAATATCTGAGAAGACCTCTATGTAATGTGCTTTTACAGTAGCACATATATGCCCCAGTTCCCATGATCCTTGTCAAGTGAAGCATAGCTTATTCTTCCTTAGATCTCTCCAGACTTCATCATCAAGAGGCTTCTTGTATGAGCTCCCCTTTGAAGGAGTAGCTCTTTCTTCCTTCCCTTTTGAAGGAAAAGAGAGTTTGTGATGAAAGTTTTCCTTTGATTTTGGCAAGGCATCTTGAAGGTATCTAGCCCTTTTAATAGCATCATGTAGAGTAGTGGGATTGGTAGAATTTACCAACCCATGAAGAGGTTCATCTAGACCATCGATGAACATGTACACCCTTCTTGCTGCAGACAAATCAGGAACCATAACAGATAATCTCAAAAAAGAAGAAATATAAGACTCTATATTACCTGATTGTTTCAACTTTGCAAGGCTCATGAATGGTGCCTCTGGATCTCTTCTGTCAAACCCTTCCACTATCCTTCTAGTTAAATTTGAATAAGAAGTCACATTAGCATGACCTAATGTAGACAAGCCATGGAACCACTAGTTGTGTGCTTCACCTTCAAAGTGCAGCGCTGCAATCTTGATAGCTTCCATCTCTGGGACCTTGTTCCGCTGAAATTAGATGTCAATTTTTTCTGCCCATGCTTTGGTAGAACACTTGGATGAACCATCAAAGTTGGGTAAAAAGAATCTGCCCATAGAGTGATGTCGATCATGATTTTGAGTGAATCCACCATCTTTATGCTGATGCCTTCGTCTTCTTTTGTCCTTGAGGTGACAAAACTCTTGAAAACTCAAGTGATCTTTGAATCTCTAATTTTGAGACTTGTATTATTCAAAATAGTCTTCAAGGGATGCTTTCTCTTGAAACCCTTCATTTCCCACAACAAAAAAGGTAGGCATGGTAGAGCATTGGGAAACATGTGGCTGATGCACTGGTTGATCATTCTAGTGGTGAGACATGCCAGAGTTTTCTCCAATATGAAATGTCTTAGGAGATTCCTTGATTTTTTCCAATATCATCTCTTTGATCACTTTAGAAAGATCTTGTGTGGATATCAAAAGGATCTTAAGAAAATCATTTTCTTCTTCTTCACTTCTAGATTCAGGGGCTTTACCCTTGTCTTTATCCGACATTTGTGTAATCAAATTTATTATGTCTTCTTTTTAGATACCTCCTCTCTGTCAGTAAGAGGCTCTTCTTCTTCTGAATACATATTGGATTCTTAGAAAGCACAAGCTGTGCCAAGATGATTGCTCTGATACCACTGTAATATCCCAAAAAGGGACTGCAACAATTTATAAACAGTTGTGCAGAGAAATAATGCAGATCATGTAAGTAAGAGTAGGAGGCCAATATGGAGGCTCTTTATTTACATATACATCAGAAAAATATATGAATAAGACAGCCCATGAGATATAAAACAAGAAATAGAAGACTTTTATGGAAGAAAATCCCCAAAATGAGGTGCTGCAACCATGTATTAAGACTAAAAGAGCTTGACAGTGTTATTTTTATCAGCTGCAACTACTGTAGATTACAATTAAGATCTAGAGTAGATCTATGTACAAAAAGTTAGATCTATATCAGATCTGTACACTAGATAGGCTCTCCTTCAATTCCCCTTTGGGGTTTTCAAAAAAACATGAAGTACGAGGAGTAGATCTAAGATCTAATGCTGCAGATCTGCAGAAATATTCAGAAAAAAAATGAATATTCAAATATGATCTGATATATGCAATATGATGATCCCCTCCAATTGGATCTCAAATGTGAAGGGCATATCCCCAACACATGAAAGTCACTCCTCCAAAAAGTGTGCTAAAAGACCCTGCAGCAGTACCCACACAAATAACACAGTTCTGGAAGCAAGACTATGATGTAGGCTTAAGAATGTATTTTTCCAAATGCCAAGATCTAAAAATGTAGCTCTAATCATCCAATACTCTCTTTCCAATGGGATAGAAGCCTTCCCCACTGAAAAGAGGCACTAGATTGGCCTAGATCTGAGTAGATCTAGCCTCCACTTGCTGCAGCTTACAAAGACAACCAAACCCTCAACAAGATCTACATTGTAGTTAGAAGAAGAGCTTGGCCAAATGCCTATAGTGGACAAGAAATTCAAAATATTCCAAGAGGCCTCTCAAGGAAAGAGCTGGGATTCTTGATCAGGAACACCCAGTGCTAAAAAACACTATTCTCTGCTAAATAGCAAGGAGAATGAAAAATGTCTAAACAGACAATATCTTCAGAAATAACATAATCATCAACAACCTTCTCATGCTGCCATCCTCTTCCTTTTATAATTTGAGAGCTTGCAAAACCCTAAACCATCTCAATTAAATAGCTTCTTTCACATGAACCATCTCCAACTAAAACTTTGATGTGCCTCATTGAAGGCCACTCCTCTAAGACAACGTTGTTGATTTGGTCATGGTTGACCCAGTCAAAAGATTCAACCCCTTTCACACCCAAGGGTGCTTATTTAAATAGCCCAGATTTAACCTTGTTCACATGTGGAATTGATTTATTTACTGTTTAGGAATTCTATTGATCCTCCTTTACACATTTATTCATGAAACAGAAAAATAAAACAAAAATGAATATTCCCATTAGCTTGGGACTAATTGGGAATATTACAGCATGGGTCATTGAAAATTAAATAATTAATAATATTTAAGCTTGTAAAATCCCTCCCACTTTCACTTGTTGAAGACCCTCTCAACCTAAGCATTTATATAAATTGTGATCCTCATATCCTCCTCATGTAGGGATTTTAAGCTACTTGAAATAGGTCATCATGGAATTTTCGAACTTTTTTTCTATGAAGGTTCAGAAGCTGAAATTTTTATGAGATGAAGCCGAAATCCTAAGGAAGCTCCTGCGTTCAGAAGATCAAGGTGTGCAATATTTTCGGAGATATGATTTGTGGAAGTCAGTGTTTTTGCAGGCTCCTGAACTTCATCTCAAAGAAGTGACCTTGGGAAAATCATCATAACTCTCTCTCTGAGTATCGGATTGGAATTCTGTAAAAAGTGGCAGATATTGTATTTTTCACTATATCAATTTTAGAGTCGAATGAAGAAACATTGACACATGGCATGCCGTACAAGTTCGTTCTACTGGACCAGTCCATAATTAGATCATTATGAGAGATTGGGCATAACTCTCCCTTGAAGAATCCAAATTAGGTCAGACCTGTGGAATTGGAAAGAAGACTCAGAGGACTACTATAGAACCTAAAATCACATATTGGGGATTTGAAATAACATAGATACACCAGATTCAATATCAAGATCCTAGAAGGCAAGAAAAAGATAGACCATGTGTTGTCAAGGGACGCAAAGGACCAAAATTTCTAGGGCAGCAAAGCAAAGCAAGGTGCAACAGAGGGTAGCATGACAAGAGAAGAAATCAAGGTGCAGAACAACAACAAGAATTTAACCACATGAAGTCTTCAAGTGGGCATCACTGCATACAGTCATTGTAAAGGTATCATTGTACTAAGTCATTGTAAATATATCTTTGTAAAAATTGTACAAGTGTCTATTTTCCAAGAGTTGAAGAGGTAGTGTCAGGAGGTCTAGGATCATAATTAGGTGGTTTAGTCATATTTGGGGTTATGTTCTAGTGTGTATTCTTCTTCTACATCATTCTATATCATTTTAAAGTGGACCATTTTCCCTGGTACGGGAGTCCATTCTTCTTTTATTCTTCTATAGGGTGGTAGGGTGGCGCTAGGTTGGTGCATGAAGTCACCAACAGGTTCAAGCCTATGAAAACTTCAGGATGGTAGGATGGTGCTAGGGTGAGTTGTAGCTCATTGGGTGCTGGGGCATCCGTTTAGTTGACTACTAAACAATCTCGGGCGTTGGAGTGTCAATCCAGTGGGAGCTGGAGAGGAATGCTTTTCTAGATTCTAGGAAGTCAGAACTTTGTTTTCAATTGGAGTTGAATATTAAAGAATTATTAGAAAATAATTCAGGTGATTTTTGTACTGGAGAGGGTTTCCACCTTAAAAACTATATGCATTTGTGTTCCTTTTTTTTTACTGCTATCATTGTACAAACACTGATAATAATTGAAGATTAACTATTGCTCTGAAATATTAATAATAATACTAATTGAAAGGAATATTGATTCACCCCCCTCTCATTATTTCAAACAAAGGTTGATAACAAGATCACCTGGACTGTAGATCACTGGGTTGGTAGTGTTTTTGGAGGTTTTGTAACTTATTTTGCAGTCAATTAGTTTGTGTCTTATTCTGAGGCTGAGTAGAGGTTTTTCAAAGGGTTTAGAGATAAGTTCTTGCAAACATAGCCACTATTGATTAAGATGTTATTGTGTGAAAAGGGTGTCCTGTGCAGCCACACCGAGTGAATGACCTCTGACCAGAGTGGAAGCACGACATGAAGTGATAAATACTATTGGGGTAATCAAGAAGAGGATAGATCAGAATATAGTAATCTGAGGGATTCATCTGACTTCAACTAGGGCGGGGTTGTGCATATAGAGACTAGTCCCCTGGCTATGCCACTGTTGAACTCACATAAGGGTAATAATTCTCCTACCCCACCTCTGCCACCTCCTGTAGACAATATGGTTGCGCACATGAAGTTACCCACCTTTAAGGGTGTGGGGGACAAAGATATGGATTGATTCTGGTTTGTAGCAGAGTCGGTATGGACTACATAGAATATTAATAATGATGTTGTCAAGAGAGTGCAACTATCCATAACCTTTAAAGGAAGGGCCCTGGATTGGTTCATGGGATACATTGGTCAGCACGCGAATCCTTCAATACAGGACATTAAGGATTCCCTAAAGCAGTAGTTCCAGAAGGCTGAGTCCTAATCTCAATGCATTATCGAATTGAAATATTTTAACCAGGGACCTACAGAGTCCATCTGGGAAGCTGACCAACGGCTGAACAAAGTCATCAGTGATGGAGGATTTGTCTATGAGGACAAAAAACACAAGGAGTGGTTTATCACCATGTTGTTACCACATCTGCGTGGACCTATGGGACAACAAAAAATTGACTCCCAAGAAGAATCCCTGGAGATTTCCATGAAGCTGGAAGCTGCGCTAAGGGACGATACTAAATTTTTAGCACTGTAAATCTAGAACCAGCCAGAGGTGATGCACTTAGAAATCCATAATTTTTGAAGAGATTAGGGAAAGGAAGCTAGCTTAGATGTTTGTTGCATATGCTGCAGGGTATGAAAACACATTAAGGATCAATGCACTTTGTTGTCAGATTATATGCAGGCTGGGGTACCAAGTCCTCTACACCCTAGAGACATGGCTAGACCGATTACCCCCATGCTGTGGTGCGTCGACTATCGAGTAGCAGGAAGACATGATATGGATCACTGCCCACAACTAGGTGCCTATGTCCCCGAACTGAAGCAACAATGGTGCAGATTCTGCTCGTCAGTGGGTCATGACAAGCACAATTGCCGAACATTCAACCTGATGGTAGATAGGGGAAAAATATACAGGGTACAGGCTGACCCTTCATCACTATTATCTCCCTCTGGGCGAGGAGGATCCCCTGTGAGAGGTCGGGGAAGAGCAAGAGGCAGAAGCATAGGTCGAGGATGAGGGAAAACAAGTTGCTATAAATGTGGGGATGTGGGACATTATGCAAGGGACTGCCCAAACCCTGCGCACCAATCCTGCATATAATGCAGGCAGTTCAACCATGTCATTGAATATTGTATAGTGCTAATAGCAAAGATGCATGAGAAAAAACAAACACCCACACAGAATGTACAACAGGTTAAGGGAGAACCACGAGACGATGGGACAAGTATCGATGTGATTATGTGTAGGTGCATTGCCACTGGAGGAGCTGAGGAAAAAGATGCGGCTGAACCACTGATCAAGAAAGCTAATGAGAAAAAGGAAAGCTTGGATCTGAAAAAGGAGAAAGAAACCTTCATTGAAGCTCAGAAGGATATGGCCAAGGACGAAGCATCTACCTCGAGGACTTAAGTAGATCCAAAAGTAGATGAAGTAGTTAAGTCATTCCTTTAGACATGTATGAAGCTACTGTGCAACCAAAAGGTAGTGGAGAATATCCAACCATTAATATAAAGCTACGTAGAAAAGGTTGCCCCACAAAAAAAGGTTAAAATTGTGAACAAGATTTATAAGAACAAAAGAAGGACTGGTTGGGAGATACGTATGACTGCAAAAATTGGGGATTATGAAATGGATCAATTCATCCTCGACTTAGGATCGGATGCCAATGTCCTACCCAAGAAAACCTAGAAAAGGATGGGAGAACCCAAGTTTGAGTGGTCCACTATCCAGTTACGAATGGCTAACCAACAGAAGATCATTCCACTAGGTAGGCTACTGAAGGTTGTGGTAGACATTACAGGAGTTAAAGTCTATGAAGATTTTGAAGTAATTGTTACACCATTTTTTGGTCATCTAACCTATTATCATTAGATGAACCTAAGTACACCATTTAAGACCAATTTTACCCTAAGTAAAATTGCTTTCACCATGTGCAATAACTTGTTTTTTATATTTCCTGGTCATATTTAACCCAAAACAAGGAAATTAATTAAATAAATCCTTATTTATTTAGTTATTTCCTAAGAATAAGTTATTTAAATCATTATTTAAATAATATTCTTAGTTAAATTTGATTAAATCACATATAAATAATTAAATAAACCATTATTTATTTAATTATATTCCCCTCATTTCCCTTAAATAATAAATAAAACATTTATTTATTTGTTATTTATAAATAAAGGAATTGACCCAAGTCAAAAACCCTTTTCCCTCCAACAAATATAATAAAATATTCCTAAAGGGTGATTTTAGAATTTGATTAATAATATTTTATTCATGCATCGAGTTCTAGAACACCCCAATATTTTGTTATAAATAGAAGGGTTTTCCCCATTCATTAGTCACCTCCATTGCATTAGATCATACTAGATCTACTCTTGGTAACCTTTTCCATTTTTTGTTTTGTTTTGTGAGCTCCCATTGAGTTCTATGTTTGTTTGGGTTTTCCACATTAGCAAGAGAGAGGAATCATAGATCTGAAACACTGAGGACTTTCAAGAACCCATCCCATTGAGGAGAACCGAAAAACGCCTTTCTTGTTTTCCTCTCAGGTGCCCCATTCTTTAATATAATATAAAATTCTTTTAAATACATTATTCTTGTCTATTAGATGCATGGAGTTATATTTCACTTTCTATGCTTAATATCTTTCATGTTTAGATCTATATTTGTGCAGCTTATTACAGATTTAAAGATATTTTGCAGCCATAATTGATGTTAGGGCTACTTGGTATGCGTAGCTAAAGTGATATTTTACGACGAAAGATTCATACTAACAATAGGCGACTCCACACAGGTTTTCTTTTGCGACCACTGTCATTTTATATATTCCTGCATATCCAGCTGTTTCAGACCCTAGGGTTTCTCTTCCATTTTCTGTTCTTCCTATTTTTATGCTAGTTTTCACCTCTAAAACCCTCAAACATTAAAATTTCTAACTTCAGTGTGTTTCTGGCCCTATTGCGCAGGTGACCGACATCAGCCGCAGCTGAGACGACAAATGTTTTTGAAATCTGCCGCCGAGAGACCCAGATCTGCAGGTCGCACTTATCGGCCGAAAAAGTGTGACCTGGCCTTGAGGTCACACTTTTCTGCCCCAAACCTGCGACCTGACCTGAAAACAGGTCAGAACCTGCGACCTGCACTTTTTCTGCAAATTTTCCAGCACTTTTTCTGGGTTTGTCTGAAGCTTCTGTCAGGGTTTTCCAGCCTCTGTCTTTGCCCATTTAGACCTGTTTCTAATCTTCTTCACTCAACTAAGAGGGAATCTTTCCCCTTAGGGCTCTTGTCCCCTCCACTTTTTGTGGGCGAGTCTTTGCTGTTTCAGAAGTCTGAATTTTCAGAGTTTCAGCCTTATTTCTCTCAGATCTGATACCTCATTTTCAAATCCCTTTAGATCAGCTCTTCTCCTTTTCAAATCACCTCATATCGTTTGTTTTGGGCCACTGCCTTGTCTCTTTTATTGTTAGCTGATCTCCTCCTTTTTAGCAGCAACCTTGCCTCTGCATATTTGTTGTTCTCTGCACCTCTTTTCAGCAGAGTTCTCCTTTAGATCCCCGTCTCTCCCTACCTTTGATCTATTGGACACCTTTTCACGTGATTTGCTTCATTTTTTCCCTCTGATTGACTAGTTTTGAGAGACCCGCCTCCTTTGGTTAGATTGATGAATTCTTAGCTGTTAATTTTCTGTTCTTTCAGTCTTATTTACTGCAGATTTATTTTCAGTTACGCAACACACTTTTTCTTTTACTCTCAAAACGTCTGGGTTTAAATAATTAAAATTAATGCACGCCACACATTGACCCTAAGTGAAGAAGAGCTTGGTTAACACCACTTGGAAAAGACTTTAAAATCAATTGACATTGCACCTCCATGCCCTTGTCCCGTCTTGCCTTTGCACCTTGCTACCCTTGTCAGTATTTCTTCTTCCCGTCATCATTACGCCTCCAAGGCATTTGTCTCGGAGACTTCTTGGCCTTCACCCTCAGTTTCTGGTTGGTCGACTTCCTCCTTCCCGTCGTCATCAAGTAATTCCTCCCCCGAGTCCGCACTCCGACTTCCTCTGATTTTTTGGGTTCTCCCCCTACTCCTGGTTCTCCCCCTCTACCTTCACCATGTCTAGTACAAGGCCTACTACCAGTAGCAACCCCAGTTCTACTGCTGGGTCCATTTCCAGTGGAACCACTACCGGACCTACCTCGACTGCCCCATTGCTCCCTTATATGGTCGGCCTTAGTCTCCCCGACTTCAATCAGCTTATTAATGATCCTATCCGCCACGATGTCAGTTGGCCTGCTATGCCCACCAAGCTCCCCTCCAACATTCCCAAGTTTGAAGGCCTTGTTAGTGAAGATCCCTCCAACCATATCCGATCTTTCCACATGTGGTGTTCCTCCAATTCCATCACCGATGACTCCATTCTTCTTCATTTTTTCCAATGCACCCTTACTGGCGAAGCTTCTAAATGGTATGTTGATCAAGCCACCTCTTCACATACCACGTTTGTGACCATTTCCCAAGATTTCTTATCTTATTTATAGCTCCCTCTCCGATACGACACTGGTACTGAACTCTTGACTTCGTTTCATCAATCCTCTTCGACCTGTCTTTCCGCTCATGTTCAGGAATGGCGATGAATACGGAGCTTGTTTTGCGCTCCCCCCTTTGAAGATCAGGCTTACATGGACTGGTTCCTTTTCTCTCTCTTAACTCCCATTGGCAAAGACGTCGCATCCCATTTTCCCCAAACCAAAGAAGCCGCCCTCCAAATAGCCTTGAAGTATGACCTTATCTACGCTCAATCAGGTTATGTTTATACTGTCCTTCCTGACCTCCCCAAACTCGGTGGCCCTAACGCCTCAGGGGCATCTCACTCTGCCGACAGTATCGTTGGCACTCTGTTGCATACCTCTGCTCCACCTCTTCTGGGCTATGGTTTTCCTCCTAGAGGGGCTAGCACCTGTAGCACCTTTCCCCCTCCCGGTAACATGTATCCAGGATATGGCATGCCTCCTCATTTTTCCCACAATCCTTCTTACCTCAATGTTGCCCATTCTCACCCTTATCCTTACTCGCAGCCTGGTGTCCCATCTCCTCCAGCATTTGGACCTCCCACTCCCTTGCCTCCTCCACCCCCACAGCCGCACTTACTACCCCCTCTAGGGCACATATTTTTGCAACAAGGTGTGACTACTCCTCTTCCTTCTCAACGATGGAGGAGAGGAAATCCATCCGCCTTTGGTAATCGTGGACCCAATCCTTCTAGTATTGACCCTAACACTGCTAATTAGCCACAGGCCTCTCAGACCAAGCTGGACAAGCCGCTTCGCACCAATAAGCCCTGTTCATGTTGTGGTGTCTTCGGTCATTACACTCACGATTGTCCCTTATTACCACAGATGCGACAGATGTGGGAGTCTCAGGCCACCATCCGGGGACAACACTCCTCCTCTTCTGTCCCTCCCAATACCCCTACTTCTTAACCCGCTATGTTTACCGGACCTTTCCCCCAACAAGGATTTGTGGCTACTCAATCCCCTCATGCCCCAGTAACCACTCAACCTTCTCCTTCTGGTTCCTTTGATTACCAGATTCTCATGATGTCATCTGACCAACCTCTCACCGTCAACCTTAACCTGCAAACTCGGTCTCGTCAGTACTCTCCACCTCCTATTCCATCTGTCTTCGAGTCCCCATCCTCAAGTCCTACAGAGCCTCTGTCAACATCCAATGGTCCCTTGCAAATCCCTCCACCCAAAGTTGAGGTTCATCCAAAATTCCTAAGGGCCCATTACGCCGAAATGCTGCCTCTGGTAGGGCTGCCCATTCATACAACATAGTAGATGATCTGGCACAATCTCCTGCTGCCATTTCAACATTGGAACTCCTCCAGTCGTGTCCTTCTCAAAAGAAGGCTCTACTATCTGCCGTGGGAACTGTAGATCCTAATGATGACCAATTAATTTTTTTCGACGCCCGTCAGTCAGACCATCCCCCCCTTCCTGCTTCCGTTGCTTTCCAAATCCCAGTCAAAATCCAAAATGCCAACGTAGCTCGGTGTATTATCGATGAGTGGGCATCTATCTATGTAATGTCCACTTCGATTTGGAAACAACTTGGGTCTCCTGAGCTAGCCTCTTCCACCATCACCCTTCGTGCATGGGATGGCCATGCCTCCCAGCCCATTCGCCTTTTCCGTAACTATCCTATCACCCTTGCCGGCAAGACTGTTTGTGTCGATGTGGAATTTATCGATGCCCATCTTGACTACAACATTCTTTTGGGGCGTAGTTACACCTATGCCATGTCTGCCGTCCCCTCCGCAGTCCACCGCAAGATGTTTTTCCCTCATAATGGAAAAATTGTCACCATTGACCAGTTGTCGTATCATGAACCTAAATCTCAGACCTCACCTGAGTCCACCATCTCTACTGTCACCAATAAGAAAACCGTTGATTCTTTGACCAGTGTTTCTCCTAGCGTCTACAAAGACTCCTCTTTTCTTGGCACCTTTCCAGGTCCCCCCCTCCTCCTGTCTCTGATCCTATCTTAGCAAATGTTTACATGATGCAATCGTCTCAGGCTGCCCTTCCACAACCTGCTTCGGCTAGTCAGCAACATTCAACCTCATCCACCGCACCCTGCTCCTAGCCCTTCGCCTCAACTGACTCAACCTCCCCCACCTGGTCCTTCCCCTCCCCCTCACACTCAGAAACCTCCTCACCCTCCTGAGTCAGTTCCCTCAGGCCTCCACCATTTGGGAGCTGTCCCTCCTGGCCATTACTCTACCAGTCAGACACCTTTCCTTGGTCCCCCCCTAGCATCTATTCGATTCCTGTCATGGCCACCCTTTCCCTCCCTAATTTAACCTTGGGAATCCTGATATGGTATCTTACTCCTCCAGCCGAAACCCCTCCAGGCCACCCTAAACCATACATTGCTATGACCCCCGTAAAACCGATCCCCTTCGCTCCTTCCACCACACTGTGCCCCTAGCCTCTCCGCCTGACCCTCCTCATGTCGTCACCACTACGGGCAAGAAAAGAAAAACTCGCAAGGGGGCATCCAAAGACAAGGCCACCGCACCCGACCTTATTCCCCCTCCACTCGCCAAGCCTTGCGCCTTGTGTGATGGTATCGATCATGCCACCCATACTTGTCCTGAGTTTCCCCGCATCCAACCCATGGTCAAAGTCGTGTTCCCTGAATCGACGACCCCTGAAACCTCTGTTTCCTCCTCACCCGCAATCAAGAACCCAAAGGCTCTTCGCACCAACAAACCCTATGCTTTATGTGGTGTCCATGGCCATTATTCTCACCATTTTCCTCACCTCACGCATTACCGAGCCTCTTTAGAGGTCATTCGCGAGTACGAAGTTGAACAGAATCAATCCGCATCGTCCATCCTTGCTCAGTATGTGTCAAGTTTACTTGAGGATCCCCCAGCTACCATTGACATCCCTCCCCCTGATGTTGAGATGTCCGAATCTGCTGCTCCTCTCTTGTACCTATCATCATCCGCCCAACCCTCAGAGTACATCCCCTTCGAATCCACTCCGTCTGTTTTTCTTGATCCCCCTTCAGCATCATTCTTGGGCTCTTCATGTTTTGACCATATTTTTACTTGCTCCTCTGTCATTTCCCCTAATGACTCGTATGTGCACCTTTCTTCCCCGATCAATGATCTAGGTAGCTTTGCAGCCTCCTGTGGTTTTCACCACCTTTCCCTATCTTCACATCATCCCGATACTCCCATCCGTATCTATGATGTACTTCGCAACATGAGTCCCCACTCTTCCTCCCTTTTCTTTTCTTGTGATGCTATTCCCACTCATTACATTGGTTATGTCGATGGCACAAGTTCGTTATTCCCGAAACCTCGCCTCAGCTACCTGGGCCATATTTACCCCTTTGCATACCCTTGTTCTTGCAAATGGGGTCTGCATTGGTACCGCCACCGATAATCAGGCCGAATATGATAAAGTCCGTGGTCTCCTAGCTAACGCTCTCTCCCATCACATCCTCCATCTACACGTTTATTTAGATTCCCTGCTTATTGTCTTACAACTTAATGGCGTTTATCGTGTGCATAAGCCTATCCTGTTTAGATAGTATTTATGAGTGAAACTTTTGACACGAGAATTTAGAATCATTACATTCAACCACATACCTAGAAGTCAAAATCACTACGTAGATCAAATCGCAAATCATGTTCTAGACTGGCATTTATCACACACAAGAAAATAACATTTCACACCATCCAAAAAATGCATATAAAACATATATATCATATAACATGTGTTTTTAAAGTCCATATACTTTGAAACATATGACATGCCCATAACATGTTACAAAACCAAAACTACGAAAATGGGGGGCACCACTTGCCCCTACATAGACACTGGGGGGCACCACCTGCCCTACATCTAATCACTCTCTGGAGGATCCCGCACCAACGGCTCTGCTCCCGCATCTCGTATATCACGCACAGTTTGACCGGACATCGCCATGCGTTGCATGATACCTCGCCATTCCGAGGGTAGCCTAATACATAACTCTATGTATCGGTCATCTAAATCCTGCCAACCACGCTCCGACACACCGGTCAGCAGTCCCTCACATCTACGATGGATTTCCTCCACCAATGCGGCCATCTCCTCACTCTATCCCGTCCTCGATCCACTTGCACCGGTAGCTCCTGCTCCCGCAGGTCATCCCATATATCCGGCCGGTTTTACTGGAGCTATATCTGCATTCCAAAAAGTATAAGGATTAGCACCATGAAGACTAGTCACAAACTCTAAAATGCACATAACAGATTAGTTTCTTGTCACTTACAATCAGGTCCCAATACTCGACCAGGCGGAAGTGGAAAGTCCGGATCTCCCCAATAACTCATCCCACTATAGGGATAGTCGTCTATGTATAACGACATCTGATCCCAATGGGTGAAGAACTATGGTTGGAACACCTGTCCGACCGCCCCTCCCCCTCCTCTACTCAGTAGTTGTCCCCACCGACGCATCCGGGGCTCTCTTGGGCCCCCATCAGGTAACTGTATACGAGGTCGTAAGGTTGGGATCTTCTCAAAGAAGAACGAGCACAATACTGTCCCATACACATAATCATGATTCACTTGCCACTTACATAGCGACAGCTGTCGTTTCAATGACACCAACATCATCTGGCCCCACCCATAGTAGGTCCCACCCAACACACTCTCTACAATCATCATCTGCCCTCCAGGATGTGATGGAATGCTTGGCTGCCCAAAATACGCAACACTACTACTGCCACTGCCCAGGTCTCCAACCTCTCCAGATCCCCAATCGATATCCACGTCCCTTTGACTCAGACACCTGGTCGACCATGTCACTCAACAAAATCCATAATGTTACGTCCTCGTGGTAACACTGGCTGTGTATTTCCCACCATCCCTAATGGTGGGAGCCCAGTCAAGAAATACAAGTCCTAGACCGTCAGCTCAATCATGTGCCCTTGCACTATAAATGCCTCATGATCTGGGTCCCAATAACTGATAATCCAGGCCAACAAGGGCTCTCCAGCCCTCATCAAAGGGTTCTCCAAAAATTTCAGAACCCCAAATCTAGCCAGTGCACGACGGACACCCTGATCGGCTTGGATTTTCATCCGCAATGTACCTAGGTCCCTCTCTCTCCATTTGATCTATATGTCTTCCATACCTGCATAAAAACATAATATTTGTTAGTCTAGAGATCCAAAAAACTGCATCAAATCACACCAAAATTGAATCTCAGCCCATAACAGCTCTGAAGCCACCTCCCTCTCACAGGTCGCACTTTTTGGAAAAATCCTGGGCCAGGTCGCACTTTTCAGGCCCAAACCTGCGTCCCAGGTCGTAATTTTTTCCCCAAAAAGTGCAACCCGACCGTGAGGAAGAATTGGGGGCAGTTACTGAGCTTTCAGGCCCTAATCTAAACTTTGAATCCATCAAAAACAAAGAGTAGGATTAGCCCTCTTACCTGGAACTGACAGATCACGATTCCAACGGTCGGTTTTTCCGCTATGATCGTCGCAAGATTTAGGGCCTTCTCTCCTCTCCACATTCACCACAGCTACACAAGCAAATGAATGATTTTGGAGGGAAAATGCCTTATTAGAAGAAAACCCCTGTTTTTATTTCGCCCGCTGCGACCAAACCGTAGCCCCGTTTGACAAACCGTCTGCACCGTTGGAAAGCTCTCACCGAGCACTCAAATGGGTATCTATTAGTTTTTCATGTTTTGATACTTCACCAGGACCCATTTTGTCCATGAAGGGTTTCTTCATCTCTTCTCAAAATCGAATTTCTTCACTTACAACACTTGTACTTGGGGCACCACTTTGCCTCGTTACTTGTCTTTGTTCGTGTTGATTTTCGTCATGAGGTACCCTATTGTACTCATGCTTTTATGGTCCCCCATTGGACCTTACTACGTGGCAGCACCATTGAGTTGCCCTTGTTTAGAGCATCCTAAGTCCTCATCTGTCATATAAGTCTATATCAGATCCCTTTGTATCCTAGCATAGCCTTCCATCCTCCATCGTTCGGTTCTCCTCTCGTGTTAAACATTATGTCCTTCAGTACCATTGCCACTTATTCTCCTTGATATTGTGTCAGTTTCCGCCAAGCCATTCATGCCCTTTATGCTCTAATAGGGGAAGTCATCCTATCGCTCATCTGTATCCCTCATTCCATCATCATCATTACTGTCTATCTGTTTGTCGCACTACTATTTTCTCTCGTGCCTTAGTTGGGGTTCCCTTATTGCCTCACCTATGGCAGACCTACTTCTATCAACATCAGCTCATTTACTCCAGAAGTCTGGTCTAGGGAGCAGTGTACCTTGGTTCTAGCTCTTTTTAGCATGATCGTGATCTATACACTTGATGATTCAGTGATGCAGCAGCAGTTATTGGTGATACCCGGGTATGTGTGAGATGTCTCAACCCTCATGAGGGAGTGGCCCTGCAGGTAGCCCCCCACATACCTGGATGACTTCTTCATTCCAACCCTTGATGCAGCTCCTCTTGTTTGATGATATCGGCCTCAGTCGCTTGCAGTACCCCTTCGATTTTCATGTATCGGTCCGATTTCGCGAGCCCTTCCCCGCGTGTAGGGGGAATTTAGGTGTATTTGTATCTCATGTACTAAAATATTATTGTATAAGTCCTAACGATTATTCCAGGCATAGCCTTTATGTGGGATGCATCATTTTCGTTTTCTGGCTCATGTTTAGGCCATCCCTTATTTTACTATTGTGTTTCGTGGTTTTCTAGGCGCCTCATTGTGTGTACTATTGTCTCGGCGGGCATAGGTATGCCTCCTCCGCTGACTTTAGCACAGGTACCACTTCATACACTAGAGACCCTTTGCACCTGTAAGTCTCATCTCCTCAGGGTCTATTCCTTTAGCACTTTCAACTACATTACATTCCTCTCTCCCACTTTCCTTTCGTCATCTACTGATTGAGTTCTTACAACATACTTCGGTCATACGATTTGCTCCTAACACTCAGACGTTGGGGGGCAATCTGTTACACCATTTTTTGGTCATCTAACCTATTATCATTAGATGAACCTAAGTACACCATGTAAGACCAATTTTACCCTAAGTAAAATTGCTTTCACCATGTGCAATAACTTGTTTTTTATATTTCTTAGTCATATTTAACCCAAAACAAGGAAATTAATTAAATAAATCCTTATTTATTTAGTTATTTCCAAAGAATAAGTTATTTATTTAAATAATATTCTTAGTTAAATTTGACTAAATCACATATAAATAATTAAATAAACCATTATTTATTTAATTATATTCCCCTCATTTCCCTTAAATAATAAATAAATCATTTATTTATTTGTTATTTATAAATAAAGGAATTGACCCAAGTCAAAAGACCTTTTCCCTCCAACAAATATAATAAAATATTCTTAAAGGGTGATTCTAGAATTTGATTAATAATATTTTATTCATGCACCGAGTTCTAGAACACCCCAATATTTTGTTATAAATAGAAGGGTTTTCCCCATTCATTAGTCACCTTCATTGCATTAGATCACACTAGATCTACTCTTGGTCACCATTTTACATTTTTTCATTATGAGCTCCCATTGAGTTCTATGTTTGTTTGGGTTTTCCACATTAGCAAGAGAGAGAAATCATAGATTTGAAACACTGAGGACTTTCAAGAACCCATCCCATTGAGGAGAACCGGAAAACACCTTTCTTGTTTTCCTCTCAGGTGCCCCATTCTTTAATATAATATAAAATTCTTTTGATACATTGTTCTTGCCTTGTCTATTGAATGCATGGAGTTATATTTCACTTTCTCTGCTTAATATCTTTCATGTTTAGATCTAGATTTGTGCAGCTTATTACAAATTTAAAGATATTTTGCAGCCATAATTGATGTTAGGGCTACTTGGTATGCGTAGCTAAAGTGATCTTTTACGACGAAAGATTCATACTAATAGTAATCCAGATTGTGGATGATGCAGACCCTGACCATGTGCTCTTAGGTCCGGAATGGGCCATTGACATGGAGGGTATCATCAATTTGAAAAAAAGAAGTATGGTCTTTGAGAACGAGGGTACATGGGTAATAGTCCCCCTGGATCCAGCAGAAGGTGAACGATATACATAGCCGGTGCGTGAGTGTTACACCATTTTTTTGGTCATCTAACCTATTATCATTAGATGAACCCAAGTACACCATGTAAGACCAATTTTACCCTAAGTAAAATTTCTTTTACCACATTTGTCTATATTTCATGGTCATATTTAACCCAAAACAAGGAAATCAATTATAAAAATCATTATTTATTTGATTATTTCCTAAGAATAAGTTATTTAAATCACTATTTAAATACTATTCCTAGTTAAATTTGAGTAAATCATTATTTAATAATTAAATAAACCATTATTTATTTAGTTGTATTCCCATCATTTCCCTAAAATAATAAATAAATCATTTATTTATTTGTTATTTATAAATAAAGGAATTGACCCAAGTCAAAAATCCTTTTCCCTCTAACAAATATAATAAAATATTCCTAAAGGGTGATTCTAGAATTCAATTAATAATATTTTATTCATGCACTGAGTTCTAGAACACCCCAATATTTGTTATAAATAGAAGGGTTTTCCCCATTCATTAGTCACCTCGATTGCATTAGATAACTCTGGATCTATTCTTGGTCACCATTTTCCATTTTTTGCATTGTGAGCTCCCATTGAGTTCTATGTTTGTCTAGGTTTCCCATATCAATAGAAGAGAGGAATTTTAGATCTGAAACACTAAGGACTTTCAAGAACCCATCCCACTTAGGAGAACCGGAAAACACCTTTCTTGTTTTCCTCTCAGGTGCCCTATTCTTTAATATAATACAAACTTCTTTTAAATACATTATTCTTGTCTTGTCTATTGGATGCATGGAGCTATATTGTATTTTATTTGCTTAATGTCTTTTGTACTTAGATCTGGATTTGTGCAGCAAAATTAAAGATATTTTGCAGCCATAATCGATGTTAGGGCTATTTGTTATGCGTAGCTAAAGTGATATTTTAAGACGAAAGATTCATACTAACAATTGGCGACTCCACACAGGTTTTATTTTGTGACCACTATCATTTTATATATTCCTGCATATCCAGTTGTTTCAGACCCTAGGGTTTCTCTTCAGTTTTCTGTTCTTCCTATTTTTATGGTAGTTTTCACCTTTAGAACCCTCAAACATTAAAATTTCTAACTTCCGTGTGTTTCTGGCCCTATTGTGCAGGTGACCGACATCAGCCGCAGCTGAGACGACAATTTTTTATAAAATCTGCTGCCGAGAGACCCGGATCTGCAGGTTGCACTTATAGGTCCAAAAAGTGTGAACTGGCCTTGAGGTTGCACTTTTTTGCCCCAAACCTGCGACCTGGCCTAAAAGCAAGTCAGAACCTGCGACCTGCACTTTTTTCTGCAATTTTACAGCACTTTTTCTTGGTTTTCCTGAAGCTTCTGTCAGGGTTTTACAGCCTCTGTCTCCACCCGTTCAGACCCGTTTCTGATCTGTTTCACTCACCTAAGTGGGAATCTTGCCCCTTAGGGCTCTAGTCCCCTCCACTTTTTGTGGGAGAGTTTTTTATTTTTCAGACGTCTGAATTTCCAAAGTTTCAGTCTTATTTATTTCAGATCTGATACCTCCTTTTCAGATCCCCGCAGATCAGCTCTTTTTCCCTTTCAAAACACCTCCTTTCGTTTTGTTTGGGTTCATCTCTAGGGTCACCTTTTTGACCCCACTATTTTTAGCTGATCCCATCTTTTCTAGCGGCAACCTTTCCCCTGCCTCTTTGCTGTTATCTGCACCTCTTTTCGACAGATTTCTCCATTAGATCCCCGTCCCTCCTGACTTTAGATCTATTGGCCTCTTTTCGCATGCTTTTCCCTCTGATCCACTAGTTTTGAGAGACCCACCTCCTGTCCCTCCCAATACCACTACTTCTCAACCCACTATGTTTTCCGATCCTTTCCCCCAAAAAGGGTTTGTGGCTACTCAATCCCCTCACGCCCTGGTAACCACTCAACCTTCTCCTTCTGGTTCCTCTAATTACCAGATTCTCATGATGACATCTGACCAACCTCTCACTGTTGACCTTAACCATCAAACTCGGTCTCGTCAGTACTCTCCACCCCCCGTTCTGTCTGTCTCCGAGTCCCCATCCTCAGGTCCTACAGAGCCTCTGTCGACATCCAATGGTCCCTTGCAAATCCCTCCACCCAAAGTTGAGGTTCATACAAAAATTCCTAAGGGCCCATTACGCCGAAATGCTGCCTCTGGTAGGGCTTCCCATTCATACAGCATAGTAGATGATCTGGCACAATCTCCTGCTGCCATTTCAACACTGGAACTCCTCCAGTTGTGTCCTTCTCAAAAGAAGGCTCTACTATCTGTCGTGGGTGCTGTAGATCCTGCTGATGACCAATTAATTTTTTTCGACGCCCGTCAGTCAGACCATCCCCCCCTTCCTGCTTCCGTTGCTTTCCAAATCCCAGTCAAAATCCGAAATGCCAATGTAGCTCGGTGTATTATCGATGAGGGGGCATCTACCTGTGTAATGTCTGCTTCGGTTTGGAAACAACTCGGGTCTCCTAAGCTGGCCTCTTTCACCATCACCCTTTGTGCATGGGATGGCCATGCCTCCCAGTCCATTGGCCTTTTCCGTAACTGTCCTATCACCCTTGCCAGCAAGACTGTTTGTGTTGATGTTGAAGTTATCGATGCCCCTCTTGACTACAACATTATTTTGGGGTGTAGTTACACCTATGCCATGTTTTACATCCCCTCCGCAGTCCTTCGTAAGATGTTTTTCCCTCATAATGGAAAAATTGTCACCATTGACCAGTTGTCGTATCATGAACCTAAATCTCAGACCTCACCTGAGTCCACCATCTCTACTATCACCAATAAACAAACTGTTGATTCTTTGACCAGTGTTTCTCCTAGCATCTACAAAGACTCCTCTTTGCTTGGCACATTTCCAGGTCCCCCCCCTCCTCATGTCTCTGATCCTAGCTTAGCGAATGTTTGCATGATGCAATCGTCTTAGGCTGCCCTTCCACAGCCTGCTTCAGCTAGTCAGCAACCTCAACCTCATCCACCACACCCTACTCCTAGCCCTTTGCCTCAACTGACTCAACCTCTCCCACATGTTCCTTCCCCTCCCCCTCACACTTAGAAACCTCCTCACCCTCTTAAGTCGGTTGCCTCAGACCTCCATCATTTGGGAGCCGTCCCTCCTAGCCATTACTCCACTGGTCAGATACCTTTCCTTGGTCCCCACCTGGCGTCTATTCGGTTCCTATCATGGCCACCCTTTCCCTCCATAATTTAACCTTGGGAATCTTGGTACGGTATCTTACTCCTCCAGTCGAAACCCCTCCAGGCCACCCTAAACCATACATTGTTGTGACCCCCGTACAATCGATCCCCTTCGCTCCTTCCACCGCTACTGTGCCCCTAGCCTCTCCACCTGACCATCCTCATGCCATCACCACTACGAGCAAGAAAAGAAAAACTCGCAAGGGGGCATCCAAAGACAAGGCCACCAAACCCGACCCTATTCCCCCTCCACCCGCCAAGTCTTGCGCCTTGTGTGATGGTATTGGTCATGCCGCCCATACCTGTCCTGAGTTGCCCCGAATCCAACCCATGGTCAAAGTCACGTTCCCTGAATCGACGGCCCCTGAAACCTCTGTTTCTTCTTCACCCGCAACCAAGAACCCAAAGACTCTTCGCATCAACAAACCCTGTGCTCTATGTGGTGTCCATGGCCATTATTCTCACCATTTTCCTCACCTCACGCATTACCGAGCCTCCTTAGAGGTCATTTGCAAGTACAAAGTTGAACAAAATCAATCCGCCTCTCCCATCCTTGCTCAGTATGCGTCAAGTTTACTTGAGGATCCCCCGACTACCATTGACATACCTCCCCCTGATGTTGAGATGTTCGAATCTGTTTCTCCTCTCTTGTACCTATCATCATCTGCCCAACCCTCAGAGTATATCCCCTCTGAATCCTCTCCGTCTATTTCGCTCAATCCCCCTTCAGCCACATTCTTGGGCTCTTCATGCTTTGATCATCTTTTTACTTGCTCTTCTGTCCTTTCCCCTGATGACCCTTATGTGCGCCTTTCTTCCCAGACTGATGATTTCGGTAGCTTTGCAGCCTCCTGTCGTTTCCTCCACCTTTCCCTATATTCACATCATCCCGATACTCCCATCTGTATCTATGATGTACTTCGCAACATGAGTCCCCGCTCTTCCTCCCTTTTCTTGTCTTGTGATACTATTCCCACTCATTACATTGGTTATGCCGATGGTGCAAGTCGTTATTCCCGAAACCTTGCCTCAGTCGCCTGGGCCATCTTTACCCCTTTGCATACCCTTGTTCTTGCAAATGGGGTCTGCATTGGTACCGCCACCAATAATCAGGCCGAATATGATGCAGTCCGTGGTCTCCTAGCTGACGCTCCCTCCCATCACATCCTCCATCTGCACGTTTATTTAGATTCCCTGCTTATTGTCTTACAACTTAATGGCGTTTATTGTGTGCATAACCCTATCCTATTTAGACAGTATTTACAAGTGAAACTCTTAACACGAGAATTTAGAATCATTACATTCAACCACATACCTAGAAGTCAAAATCACTACATAGATCGAATCGCAAATCATGTTCTAGACTGGCATTTATCACACACAAGACAATAACATTTCACACCATCCACAAAATGCATATAAAACATATATATCATATAATATGTGTTTTTAAAGTCCATATACTTTAAAACATATGACATGCCCATAGCATGTTACAAAACCAAAACTACAAAAATGGGGGGCACCACTTGCCCCTACATAGACACTGGGGGGCACCACCTGCCCTACATCTAATTACTCTCTGAAGGATCCCGCACCAACGGATCTGCTCTCGCATCTTGTAGATCACGCATAGTCTGACCAGCCATCGCCATGCGTCGCATGATGCCTCGCCATTCCGAGGGTAGCCCAATACATAACTCTATGTATTGGTCATCTAAATCCTTCCAACTATGCTCCGACACACCGGTCAGCAGTCCCTCACACCTACGATGGATGTCCTCCACCAGTGCAGCCATCTCCTCGCTCTGTCCCATCCTCGATCCACTTGCATCGATAGCTCCTGCTCCCACAGGTTGTCCCATATATCCGGCCGGTTTTACCAGAGCTATATCTGAATTCCAAAAAGTATAAGGATTAGCACCATGAAGACTAGTCACAAACTCTAAAATGCACATAACAGATTAGTTTCTTGTCACTTACCATCAGGTCCCCATACTCGACCAGGCAGAAGTGGCAAGTCTGGATCTCCCCAATAATTCATCCCACTATAGGGATAGTCGTCTATGTATAACGACATCTGATCCCAACGGGCGAAGAACTCTGGTCAAAACACCTGTCCAACCGCCCCTCCGCCTCCTCTACTCAGTAGTCATCCCCACCGACGCATCCGGAGCTCTCTTGGGCCCCCATCAGGTAACTGTATACGAGGTCGTAAGGTCGGGATCTTCTCAAAGAAGAACGAGCACAATGTCGTCCCATACGCACAATCATGATTCACTTGCCACTTACATAGCGACAGCTGTCGTTTCAACGACACCAAAATCATCTGGGCCCACCCATAGTAGGTCCCACCCAACACACTCTCTAAAATCATCATCTGCCCTCCAGTGATGTGATGGAATGCCTGGCTGCACAAAATCCGCAACACTACTGTTGCCATTGCCCGGGTCTCCAACCTCTCCAGATCCCCAATCGATATCCACGTCCCTTTGACTCGGACACCTGGTCGACCATGTCGCTCAAAAAACTCCATAATGTTACGTCCTCGTGGTAACACTGGCTACGTATTTCCCACCATCCCTAATGGTGGGAGCCTAGTCAAGAAATACAAGTCCTGGACCGTTAGCTCAATCCTGTGCCCCTGCACTATAAACACCTCATGATACGGGTCCCAATAACTGATAATCTAGGCCAACAAGGGCTCTCCAACCCTCATCAAAGGGTTCTCCAAAAATTTCAGAACCCCAAATATAGCCAGTGCACGACGGACACCCTGATTCGCTTGGATTTCCGTCCGCAATGTACCTAGGTCCCTCTCTCTCCATTTGATCCGTATGTCTGCCATACCTACATAAAAACATCATCTTTGTCAGTCTACAGATCCAAAAAACTACATCAACTCACACCAAAACTGAATCTCAGCCCATAACAACTTTGAAGCCACCTCCCTCTCACAAGTCGCACTTTTTGGAAAAATCCTGGGCCAGGTCGCACTTTTCAGGCCCAAACCTGCATCCTAGGTCACAGGTTTTTCCCTAAAAAGTGCGACCTAGCCATGAGGAAGAAGTAGGGGCAGTTACTGAGCTTTCAGGCCCTAATCTGAACTTTGAATCCATCAAAAACAAAGAGTAGGATTAGCACTCTTACCTGGAACTGACGGATCACGATTCCAACGGTCGGTTTGTCCGCTACGATCACTGCAAGATTTAGGACCTTCTCTCCTCTCCACATTCACCACAGCTACACGAGTAAATGAATGATTTTGGAGGGAAAATGCCTTATTAGAAGAAAACCCATGTTTTTCTTTCGCCCGCTGCGACCAAATAGTAACCCCGTTTGACAAACCGTCTACACCGTTGGAAATCTCTCACCGAGCACTCAAATGGGTATCTGTTAGTTTTTCATGTTTTGATACTTCACCAGGACCCATTTTGTCCATGAAGGGTTTCTTCATCTCTTCTCAAAATCGAATTTCTTCACTTACAACACTTGTACTTGGGGCACCACTTTGCCTCCTTACTTGTCTTTGTTCATGTTGATTTTCGTCATGAGGTACCCTATCGTACTCATGCTTTTACGTTCCCCCATTGGACCTTACTACGTGGCAGCACCATCGAGTCGCCCTTGTTTAGAGCATCCGAGTTGAGTCCTCATCTGTCATAGAAGTATATATCAGATCCCTTTGTATCCCAGCATAGCCTTCCATCCTTCATCGTTCAATTCTCCTCTCGTGTTACGCATTATGGCCTTCAATACCATCGCCACTTATTCTCCTTGATATTGTGTCAGCTGCTGCCAAGCCATTCATGCCCTTTATGCTCTAACAAGGGAAGTCATCCTATCGCTCATCCATATCTCTCATTCCATCATCATCATTACTGTCTATCTGTTCGTCGCACTATTATTTTCTCTCGTGCCTTAGTTGGGGTTCCCTTATTGCCTCACCTATGGCAGACCTACTTCTGTTGGCATCAACTCATTTACTCCATAAGTCCGGTCTAGGGAGAAGTGTACCTTGGATCTAGCTCTTTTCAGCATGATCGTGATCTATACACTTGATGATTCAGTGATGCAGCAGCAGTTATTGGTGATACTCGGGTATGTGTGAGATGTCTCAACCCTCATGAGGGGGTGGCCCTGCAGGTAGCCCCCCACATAACCGGATGACTTCTTCATTCCAACCCTTGATGCAACTCCTCTTATTTGATGATATCAGTCTCAGTCGCTTGCAACACCCCTTCGATTTTCATGTATCGGTCTGATTTTGCGAGCCCTTCCCCGCATGTAGGGGGAATTTGGGTGTATTTGTATCTCATGTATTACAATATTATTGTATAAGTCCTAACGATTATTCCAGGCATAGCCTGTATGTGGGATTCATCATTTTCATTTTCTGGCTCATGTTTAAGCCAACCCTTGTTTTACTATTGCGTTTCGTGGTTTTCCGGGTGCCTCATTGTGTGTACTATTGTTTCGACGGGCATAGATATGCCTCCCCCGCCGCCTTTAGCACAGGTACCACTTCATACACTAGAGACTTGTTGCACCTGTAAGTCTCATCTTCTTAGGGTCTAGTCCTTTAGCACTTTTGACTACATTACATTCCTCTGTCCCACTTTCCTTTCGTCATCTAGTGATTGAGTTCTTACAACATACTTCGGTCATACGATTTGCTCCTAACACTCGTACGTTGGGGGGAAATCTGTTACACCATTTTTTGGTCATCTAACCTATTATCATTAGATGAACCTAAGTACACCATGTAAGACCAATTTTACCTAAGTAAATGAGCTACCATGTAAAGTAATAACTTGTTTTTTATATTTCCCCCGGGTCATATTTTTAACCCAAAACAAGGAAATTAATTAAATAAACTATTTATTTAGTTATTCTCAAGAATGTAATCTGTACACATTTAAATACTATTCATAGTTAAATTTGACTAAATCATTTTTAAATAATTAAATAAACCATTATTTATTTAATTATATTCCTCTCATTTCCCTTAAATAATAAATAAATCATTTATTTATTTGTTATTTATAAATAAAGGAATTGACCCAAGTCAAAAACCCTTTTCCCTCCAACAAATATAATAAAATATTCCTAAAGGGTGATTTTAGAATTTGATTAATAATATTTTATTCATGCACCGAGTTCTAGAACACCCCCAATATTTTGTTATAAATAGAAGGGTTTTCCCCATTCATTAGTCACCTCCATTGCATTAGATCACACTAGATCTACTCTTGGTCACCTTTTCCATTTTTTGTTTTGTTTTGTGAGCTCCCATTGAGTTCTATGTTTGTTTGGGTTTTCCACATTAGCAAGAGAGAGGAATCATAGATCTGAAACATTGAGGACTTTCAAGAACCCATCCCATTGAGGAGAACCGGAAAACACCTTTGTTTTTTTCCTCTCAGGTGCCCCATTCTTTAATATAATATAAAATTCTTTTAAATACATTATTCTTGTCTATTGTATGCATGGAGTTATATTTCACTTTCTCTGCTTAATATCTTTCATGTTTAGATCTAGATTTGTGCAGTTTATTACAGATTTAAAGATATTTTGCAGCCATAATTGATGTTAGGGCTACTTGTTATGTGTAGCTAAATTGATCTTTTAGGATGAAAGATTCATACTAACAGTAATCCACATTGTGGATGATGCAGACCCTGACCTTGTGCTCTTAGGTCTGGAATGGGCCATTGACATGGAGGGTATCATCGATTTGAAAAGAAGAAGTATGGTCTTTGAGAACGATTGAGAACGAGGGTACACGGGTAATAGTCCCCTTGGATCTAGCAGAAGGTGAATGATATACATAGCCGGTGCGTGAGTTTTACACCATTTTTTTGGTCATCTAACCTATTATCATTAGATGAACCCAAGTACACCATGTAAGACCAATTTTACCCTAAGTAAAATTGATTTCACCACATTTGTCTATATTTCATGGTCATATTTAATCCAAAACAAGGAAATCAATTAAATAAATCATTATTTATTTGATTATTTCCTAAGAATAAGTTATTTAAATCACTATTTAAATACTATTCCTAGTTAAATTTGAGTAAATCATTATTTAATAATTAAATAAACCATTATTTATTTAGTTATACTTCCATCATTTCCCTAAAATAATAAATAAATCTTTTATTTATTTGTTATTTAGAAATATAGGAATTGACCCAAGTCAAAAATCCTTTTCCCTCCAACAAATATAATAAAATATTCCTAAAGGGTGATTCTAGAATTCGATTAATAATATTTTATTCATGCACTGAGTTCTAGAACACCCCAATATTTTGTTATAAATATAAGAGTTTTCCCCATTCATTAGTCACCTCCATTGCATTAGATCACTCTGGATATATTCTTGGTCACCATTTTCATTTTTTACATTGTGAGCTCCCATTGAGTTCTATGTTTGTCTAGGTTTCCCATATCAATAGAAGAGAGGAATTTTAGATCTGAAACACTGAGGACTTTCAAGAACCCATCCCACTGAGGAGAACCAGAAAACACCTTTCTTGTTTTCCTCTCAGGTGCCCTATTCTTTAATATAATACAAATTATTTTAAATACATTGTTCTTGTCTTGTCTATTGGATGCATGGAGCTATATTGTATTTTATCTGCTTAATGTCTTTTGTGCTTAGATCTGGATTTGTGCAGCAAACTTAAAGATATTTTGCAGCCATAATCGATGTTAGGGCTATTTTTTATGTGTAGCTAAAGTGATATTTTACGACGAAAGATTCATACTAACAATTGGTGACTCCACACGGGTTTTCTTTTGTGACCACTGTCGTTTTATATATTCCTGCATATCCAGCTATTTCAGACCCTAGGGTTTCTCTTCAGTTTTCTGTTCTTCCTATTTTTATGCTAGTTTTCACCTTTAAAACCCTCAAACATTAAAATTTCTAACTTCTGTGTGTTTCTGGCCCTATTGCGCAGGTGACCGACATCAGCCGCATCTGAGACGACAATTTTTTCTAAAATCTGCCACCGAGAGACCCGGATATACAGGTCGCACTTATCGGTCCAAAAAGTGCGACCTAGCCTTGCGGTTGCACTTTTCTGCCCCAAACCTGTGACCTGGCTTGAAAACAGGTCAGAACCTGCGACCTGCACTTTTTTCTACAATTTTCCAGCACTTTTTCTGCGTTTGACTGAAGCTTCTGTCAAGTTTTTCCAGCCTCTGTCTCCACCCGTTCAGACCTGTTTCTGATCTGTTTCACTCACCTAAGTGGGAATCTTGCCCCTTAGGGCTCTAGTCCCCTCCACTTTTTGTGGGAGAGTTTTTGTTGTTTCAGACGTCTGAATTTCCAGAGTTTCAGTATTATTTATTTCAGATCTGATACCCCCTTTTTAGATCCCCGCAGATCAACTCTTTTTCCCTTTCAAAACACCTCCTTTCGTTTTGTTTGGGTTCATCTCTAGGGTCACCTCTTTGACCCCACTATTTTTAGCTGAACCCCTCTTTTCTAGCAGCAACCTTGCCCCTGCCTCTTTGCTGTTCTCTGCACCTCATTTCCGCAGATTTCTCCATTAGATCCCCGTACCTCCCAACTTTAGATCTATTGGCCTCTTTTCACGTGCTTTTCCCTCTTATCCAATAGTTTTGAGAGACCCACCTCATGTCCCTCCCAATACAACTACTTCTCAACCCGCTGTGTTTACCGATCCTTTCCCCCAACAAGGATTTGTGGCTACTCAATTTCCTCATGCCCCGGTAACCACTCAACCTTCTCCTTCTGGTTCCTCTAATTACCAAATTCTCATGATGACATCTGACCAACCTCTCATTGTTGACCTTAACCTTCAAACTCGGTCTCGTCAGTACTCCCCACCCCCCGTTCCGTCTGTCTCCGAATCCCCATCCTCAGGTCCTACAGAGCCTCTGTTGACATCCAATGGTCCCTTGCAAATCCCTCCACCCAAAGTTGAGGTTCATACAAAAATTCCTAAGGGCCCATTACGCCGAAATGCTGCCTCTGGTAGGGCTTCCCATTCATACAAAATAATAGATGATTTGGCACAATCTCTTGCTACCATTTCAACAGTGCAACTCCTCCAGTCGTGTCCTTCTCAAAAGAAGGCTCTAATATCTTCCGTGGGTGCTGTAGATCCTGCTGATGACCAATTAATTGTTTTCAACGCCCGTTAGCCAGACCATCCCCCCCTTCCTGCTTCCGTTGCTTTCCAAATCCCAGTCAAAATCCGAAATGCCAACGTAGCTCGGTGTATTATCGATGAGGGGGCATCTACCTGTGTAATGTCTGATTCAGTTTGGAAACAAGTCAGGTCTCCTAAGCTAGCCTCTTCCACCATCACCCTTCGTGCATGGGATGGCCATGCCTCCCAGCCCATTGGCCTTTTCCGTAACTGTCGTATCACCCTTGCCAGCAAGACTGTTTTTGTTGATGTTGAAGTTATCAACGCCCCTCTTGACTACAACATTCTTTTGGGGTGTATTTACACCTATGCCATCTCTGCCGTCCCCTCCGCAGTCCACCATAAGATGTTTTTCCCTCATAATGGAAAAATTGTCACCATTGACCAGTTGTCATATCATGAACCTAAATCTCAGACCTCACTTGAGTCCACCATCTCCACTATCACCAATAAGCAAACTGTTGATTCTTCGACCAGTGTTTCTCCTGGCATCTACAAAGACTCCTCTTTTCTTGGCACCTTTCCAGGTCCCCCCCCTCCTCATGTCTCTGATCCTAGCTTAGCAAATGTTTTCATGATGCAATCATCTCAGTCTGCCCTTCCACAGCCTGCTTCGGCTAGTCAACAACCTCAACCTCATCCGCCACACCCTGCTCCTAGCCCTTCACCTCAGCTGACTCAATCTCTCCCACCTGGTCCTTCCCCTCCCACTCACACTCAGGAACCTCCTCACCCTCCTGAGTCGGTTCCCTCAGGCCTCCACCATTTGGGAGCCGTCCCACCTGGCTATTACTCCATCGGTCAGATACCTTTCCTTGGTCCCCCCTGGCGTCTATTCGGTTCCTGTCATGGGCACCCTTTCCCTCCCTAATTTAACCTTGGGAATCTCGGTATGGTATCTTACTCCTCCAGTCAAAACCCCTCCAGGACACCCTAAACCATACATTTCTGTGACCCCCGTACAACTGATCCCCTTCGCTCCTTCCACCGCTATTGTTCCCCTAGCCTCTCCGCCTGACCATCCTCATGCCATCACCACTACAGGCAAGAAAAGAAAAACTCACAAGGGGGAATCCAAAGACAAGGCCACTGCACCCGACCCTATTCCCCCTCCACTCGCCAAGTCTTGCGCCTTGTGTGATGGTATCGGTCATCCCACCCATACTTGTCCTGAGTTGCCCTGAATCCAACCCATGGTCAAAGTTGCGTTCCATAAATCGATGGCCCCTGAAACCTCTGTTTCTTCCTCACCCGCAACCAAGAACCCAAAGACTCTTCGCACCAACAAACCCTGTGCTTTGTGTGGTGTTCATGGCCATTATTCTCACCATTGTCCTCACCTCACGCATTACTGAGCCTCTTAAGAGGTCATTCACGAGTAAAAAGTTGAAAAAAATCAATCCGCCTCTCCCATCCTTGCTCAGTATGCGTCAAGTTTACTTGAGGATCCCCCGGCTACCATTGACATACCTCCCCCTGACGTTGAGATGTCCGAATCTGTTGCTCCTCTCTTGTACCTATCATCATCCGCCCAACCCTCGGAGTACATCCCTTCTGAATCCACTCCGTCTGTTTCACTTGATCCCCCTTCAGCCACATTCTTGGGCTCTTCATGCTTTGATCATATTTTTACTTGCTCTTCTGTCGTTTCCCCTGATGACCCTTATGTGCGCCTTTCATCCTAGACTGATGATTTCGGTAGCTTTGCAGCCTCCTGTCATTTCCTCCAACATAATCCCGATGATACCATCCGTATCTATGATGTACTTCGCAGCATGAGCCCCCGCTCTTCCTCCCATTTCTTGTCTTGTGATGCTATTCCATCAACCCTCTCGTCCACACATTGCATTGGTTATGCCGATGGAGCAAGTCGCTATTCCCGGAATCTTGCCTCAGCTGCCTGGGCCATCTTTACCCCCTTGCATACCCTCGTTCTTGCACATGGGGTCTGCATTAGTAACGCCACCAATAATTAGGCCGAATCTGATGCAGTCCGTGGTCTCCTCGCTGACGCTCTCTCCCATCGCATCCTCCATCTGCACGTTTATTTAGATTCCCTACTTATTGTCTTACAACTTAATGGCGTCTATCATGTGCATAACCCTATCCTGTTCAGACAATATTTACGAGTGAAACTTTTGACACGAGAATTTAGATTCATTACATTCAACCACATACCTAGAAGTCAAAATCACTACGTAGATCAAATCGCAAATCATGTTCTAGACTGGCATTTATCACATACAAGAAAATAACATTTAGCACCATCACCAAATGGCATAAAACCCATATATATCATATAACATGTGTTTTTCGAGTCCATCTACTCTGAAACATATGACATGCCCATAGCATGTTACAAAAAAAAAACTACAAAAAGCGGGGCACCACTTGCCCATACATAGCCACTGGGGGGCACCACCTACCCTACATCTAATCACTCTCTAGACGATCCCCGAGCTAACGGCTCTGCTCCCACAGCTCGCAGATCATGCATAGTCTGACCGGCCATCGCCATGCGCCACATGATACCTTGCCATTCCGAGGGTAGCCCAATACATAACTCTATGTATCGGCCGTCTAAATCCTGCCAACCACGCTCCGACACACCGGTCATTAGCCCCTCACATACCTGACGGATGTCCTCCAGCAGCGTGGCCATCTCCTCGCTCTGCGCCGTCCTTGAACCACTTGCACCTGTAGCTCCTGCTACTACACGTCGTCCCATATATCTGGCCAGTTTTACCAGAGCTATATCTGCATTCCAAAAGAGTATAAGGATTAGTACCATGAATACTAGTCACAAACTCTCAAATGCACCTAATAGATTATTTGCTTGCCACTTACCATCGGGCCCCCATACTCAACCAGGCAGAAGAGGCAAGTCCGTATCGCCCCAATAACTCATCCCACTATAGGGATAGTCGTCTATGTACAAGGGCATCTGATCCCAATGGGCAAAAAACTCTGGTCGAAACACCCGTCCGACCGCCCCTCCCCCTCCTCCACTCAGTAGTTGTCCCCACCGACGCATCCAGGGCTCTCTCGAGCCCCCATCAGGCAACTGTATATGAGGTCGTAAGGTCGGGATCTTCTCAAAGAAGAAAGAGCATAATACCATTCCATAGGCACAATCATGATTCACTTGCTGCTTACATAGCGACAGCTGTCGTTTCACCGACACCAACATCATCTAGGCCCACCCATAGTAGGTCCCACCCAACACACTCTCTACAATCATCATCTGCCCTCCAGTGATGTGATGGAATTCCTGGCTGCCCAAGATCCGCAACACTTCTGCGGCCACTGCCTGGGTCTCCAACCTCTCTAGATCCCCAATGGATATCCGAGTCCCTTTGACTCAGACACTCGGTCGACAATGTCACTCAACAAACTCCATAATGTTACGCCCCCGTGGTAACACTGGCTGCGTATTCCCCACCATCCCCAATGGTGGGAGAACAGTCAAGAAATACATATCCTGGACCGTCAGCTCAATCCTGTGCCCCTGCACTATAAACACCGCATCATCTGGATCCCAATAACTGATAATCCGAGCCAACACAGGCTCCCCAGCCCTCATCAAAGGGTTCTCCAAAAATTTCAGAACCCCAAATATAGCCAGTGCACAACGGACACCCTGATCCACTTGGATTTGCGTCCACAATGTACCTAGGTCTCTTTCTCTCCATTTGATCTGTATATCTACCATATCTACACAAAAACATCATCTTTGTCAATCTACAATGATCACCAAAACTGCATTAACTCACACCAAAACTAAATCTTAGTCCAAAATAGCACTAAAACCACCTCCCTCTCACAGGTCGCACTTTTTAGCAAAATCTTGGGCCAAGTCGCACTTTGCAGGCCTAAACCTGTGTCCCAGGTTGCAGTTTTTTCCCTAAAAAGTGTGACCCGAATGTGAGGATGAACTAGGGGCAGTTACTGGGATTTCATACCCTAATCTAAACTTTGAAACCATAAAAAACAAAGAGTAGTATTAGACCTCTTACCTGCAACTGACGGATCACAATTCCAATGGTCGGTTTGTCCGCTACGATCGCCGCAAGATTTAGGGCCTTCTCTCCTCTCCACATTCACCACAGCTACACAAGCAAATGAATGATTTTGGAGGGAAAGTGCCTTATTAGAAGAAAACCCCTGTTTTTCTTTCGCCCACTGCAACCAAACCGTAGCCCCGTTTGAAAAACTGTCTGCACCGTTGGAAAGCTCTCACCGAGCACTCAAATGGGTATTTGTTAGTTTTTCATGTTTTGATACTTCACCAGGACCCATTTGGTCCATGAAGGGTCTCTTCATCTCTTCTCAAAATCGAATTTCTTCACTTACAACACTTGTACTTGGGGCACCACTTTGCCTCCTTACTTGTCTTTGTTCGTGTTGATTTTTGTCATGAGCTACCCTATTGTACTCATGCTTTTACGGTTTCCCATTGGACCTTTACTACATGGCAACACCATCAAGTCGCCCTTGTTTAGAGCATCCAAGTTAAATCCTCATCCATCCTAGAAGTCTATATCAGATCCCTTTGTATCCCGACACAACACTCCATCCTTCATCGTTCAGTTCCTCTCTCATGTTGCACATTATGGCCTTTAGTACCATCGTCACTTATCCTCCTTGATATTGTGTCAGCTACTGCCAAGCCATTCTTGCCCTTTATGCTCTAACAAGGGAAGTCGTCCAACCGCTCATCCGTATCCCTCATTCCATCATCATCATTACTGTATATCTGTTTCTGCTCTACTATTTTCTCTCATCCCTGAGTTGGGGTTCCCTTATTGCCTCACCTACATCATACCTACTTCTGTCGACATCAGCTCATTTACTCCAGAAGTCAGGTCCAGGGGGCAGTGTACCTTGGTTTGAGCTCTCTTCAGCCTGATCGTGATCTATACACTTTATGGTTCAGTGATGCAGCATCAGCTATTGGTGATTCTCAAGTGTGTGAGATGTCTCAACCCTCATGAGGGGGTGGCCTTGCAGGTAGCCCCCCACATGCCCGAATAACTTCTTCATTGCAGCCCTTTATGCAGCTCCTCGTATTTGATGATATTAGCCTCAGCCGCTTGCAACGCCTCTTCGATTTTCTTGTATCAATCAGATTTTGTGAGCCCTTCCCCGTGTGTAGGGGGCATTTGGGTATATTTGTATCTCATGTACTAAAATATTATTGTATAAGTCTTGACGGTTATTCCAGGCATCACATGTATGTGGGATTCATCATTCTCTTTCTCTGGCTCATGTTTAGGCTAGCCCCTATTCCATTATTGTGTTTCGTGGTTTTCCGGGTGCCTTATTTTTTGTACTATTGTCTCGGCGGGCATAGGTATGCCTCCCCCACTGCCTTTCACATTGGTACCACTTCATAAGCTTGAGACTTGTTGCACCTGTAAGTCTCGTCTCCTCAGGGTATAGTCCTTTAACACTTGACACTACCTTACATTCATCTCTCTCACTTCCTTCTTGCTGTCTAGTGATTGAGTTCTTACAACGTACTTCGGTCATACGATTTACTCCTAACACTCGTACGTTGGGGGGCAATTTGTTACACCCTTTTTTTGGTCATCTAACCTATTATCATTAGATGAACCCAAGTACACCATGTAAGACCAATTTTACCCCAAGTAAAATTTCTTTCACCACATTTGTCTATATTTCATGGTCTTATTTAACCCAAAACAAGGAAATCAATTAAATAAATCATTATTTATTTGATTATTTCCTAAGAATAAGTTATTTAAATCACTATTTAAATGCTATTCCTAGTTAAATTTGACTAAATCATTATTTAATAATTAAATAAACCATTATTTATTTAGTTATATTCCCATCATTTCCCTAAAATAATAAATAAATCATTTATTTATTTTTTATTTATAAATAAAGGAATTGACCCAAGTCAAAAATCCTTTTCCCTCCAACAAATATAATAAAATATTCCTAAAGGGTGATTCTAGAATTCGATTAATAATATTTTATTCATGCACTGAGTTCTAGAACACCCCAATATTTTGTTATAAATAGAAGGGTTTTCCCCATTCATTAGTCACCTCCATTGCATTAGATCACTCTGGATCTATTCTTGGTCACCATTTTCCATTTTTTGCATTGTGAGCTCCCATTGAGTTCTATGTTTGTCTAGGTTTCCCATATCAATAGAAGAGAGGAATTTTAGATCTGAAACACTGAGGACTTTCAAGAACCCATCCCACTGAGGAGAACTGGAAAACACCTTTCTTGTTTTCCTCTCAGGTGCCCTATTCTTTAATATAATACAAAATTATTTTAAATAAATTGTTCTTGTCTTGTCTATTGGATGCATGGAGCTATATTGTATTTTATCTGCTTAATGTCTTTTGTGCTTAGATCTGGATTTTTGCAGCAAACTTAAAGATATTTTGTAGCCATAATCGATGCTAGGGCTATTTTTTATGCATAGCTAAAGTGATATTTTACGATGAAAGATTCATACTAACAGTGAGGAGGAGGATGTTGATCACATTTACAAATTGACTGCCCTGGATGATGATTGGATCAACCCCACTGCTGATGGCATGTTGTGTTGGGAGAAAGACAGCGAATGCCTCTCAAACTTAGATGGTGAGATAGAAAATTGGCAGAACTAGTTGCATGACGTATCTCCACCGCGGTGCCTTAAAATCACAAAGAACTTCCAATCCATCTCCTCAGAGGTAAGAGAACTTCCCGACTTTGATGGTTCTGGTAGTGTTAAAGACTTTATTAAAGGATTCGAAGCATATGTCCCTGAAGAACAGAGATTTTGGGCAATTGACTTGGCTATACGCATGACACCTGCGCGATGGTGGGAAACCCATAAGGGGGCTTTTCAGGTCTGGGAGGAATTTCGAAAAATGATGATCCTAAGATTTGAACCCCTTGTCAACCTACCCATGGAGCTCTTCTCTAGTCGTGGCGACCCGTGAAAGCACCTAGCTATGTGGATGGAGTTCTGGAATGAAAAGACTTGGAATGAATGGGTCCATAGTTTTATTCATACCTTGGGACAAATCCCCGCTACCTGGTATTTAGATGCGGAGCTACATCAACACACTCACCACTGGGGTACAATGACAAAGGATTTCCTGGTGATGATTAGGTTAGTAGGAGGGACGGAGAGACTAGATGAAGCCCTACAAGATATAGATGCTTTTGTCTTTGATGAGTCCTTATCTAGGAGAGAATGTGTTGTGCCAGCTTCAGATGCGCAGATGCAGGATATTGTCAACTACCAAAATTTTTCAGCAGAATATTGTGATGAGGACCCCCGAAACATCACTATCCCATAGTCAGAAGGATAGCATGCAGTTACAGGACCTCTATTGTAGGCAGTGGATTAAAACTAAAGGAAGTCAACATTGGCACAGAATACCAGCCCAATATGGCCAAAATTGGGGATTATTGGGATGACGATACTGTTGGAAAGATCACGGAGTTGCTGACTGAATATCAAGACCTATTCCCTATAAATTTCTCTGAGCTAAAAGGGATCATCAGGGAAATAGGTGTTATGAGGATCACCTTGAAGCCCGAAGCGCGCCCTATCAAACAACAGCCCTATCGGCTGAACCCTAAATGTAAACATAAATTCAAGGAGGAAATAGATAATATGGTGGCCGCAGATATCATTGAGCCGATAGAACACTCGGATTGGATACGCCCTATGGTGGTCCAAGAGAAGAAGACTAAAGGAGAGATAAGGATCTACGTAGACCTACGCAAGTTGAATGATGCCTGCATACACGATCCTTTCCCTATGTCATTCTCTAATGAAATTTTGGATAATGCGGGAGATCAGGAAGCATACTCATTCACTGGTGGGTTTTCAGGGTACCATCAGATTATAATAGCACCTAAAGACCACAGGAAGACAACCTTTGCAACTGAGTGGGGATATTTCCATTACATTGTCATGCCTTTTGGGCTGAAGAATTCCCCTGCCATTTTCTTGCGCGTAGTCGTAGCAGTATTCAAAGAGTTCTTTCACAAGTTTCCGGAGGTCTATTTTTATGATTGAACAATTTTTGGAATAGTAAAGAAGCATGTGTCGAACCTGTGCATGATGTTGGACGCTTGCAAGAAACACCAGATTTCGCTAAACATCAAGAAATGCATATTCTGCGTGACATTTGGGATTTTGTTGGGGCACGTTGTATGTTAGCAAGGATTAATCGTTGAACAAGGCAAGATTGCAGTTATCATGAATTTAGCAGTCCCCACCACTGAGAAATAGTTGCGCTCCATATTAGGGCGCACTGGTTACTACAGGAAGTTTATTCAAGGGTATGCCTTGATCACTGCACCAATGGAGAAGTTTCTCAAGAAGGATGTATCCTCTTTTTGGATGAGGAGTGTCAGAAGATTTTTGAGCTACTAAAGGAGAAGATGGTAATTGCACCTATTCTCATATTTCTAGATTGGGAAAAGGTCTTTCATGTACTTGTGGATGCATCAGGGATAGCTCCAGGATTTTTCTTAGCGCAGCACGGAGGAGACATCGATCACCCAGTTGCGTTTGCTAGCAGGAAAATTTCTAGCGCGGAGCATAACTATTCTACTACTAAGCGAGAAGGATTGTAAATGATGTATGCCCTACAGAAATATAGACAATATCTATTAGGACGACACTTTAATATGTTCATTGATCATTCAACTTTAAAATAATTGGTCAATAAGCTTGTGTTGGGGGGGAATATTTGCCGATGGTTGCTGTTATTCCAAGATTATGACTTTGAAATAATTTTGAAGCCAGGAAGAATGAATGCTGGACCTGACCACTTGTCTCTGAATGAGAGTGGAGAAGAGCCAACTAATCTAGAGGAAGGGTTACATGATGCACAAATTTTTGCTATTAAGGTGGTTGATGAGCATTTTGCAGATATTATTCATTTCCGGGAATGGCACTTGCAAACTACTCAGTACAATAGAAAAGGTGTTGGTAGCTCGTGTAGTTGATTTCACCATAATTGCTGGTCAATTATACAAGCTTGAAGCAGATGAGGTGTTGCAGAGGTATGTATTAGAACATGAAAGACAAGCCATATTAGCTGAAGCCCATGGAGGGGTGGTAGGAGGTCACGATGCAGGAAAAGAAACTGCGCAGAAGGTTTTGAGGGTTGGGTTGTGGTGGGCCACATTGCATAGTGACGCCCACACCTACTCCCGAGCCTGCGATGCATGCCAACTGAGAAGGAAACCTTCGTGCAGAGATGAGATTCCCCTGCAACCATAGATGGCTTTACAAGCATTCGAAAAATGGGCCATAGAATTTGTAGGACCCATTAATCCCCCAGGAAAGAAGACGAGTGCATGTTACATCATTACTGCAACTGATTATGTAACCAGATGGGCGGAAGCGAAGGTTGTGAAGGATTGTACTACAGATACCACTGCGTAATTCATATTTGAGAATATTATGACTAGGCTTGGTTGCCCGAAGATCTTAATGAGTGATAGAGGTACACATTTTGTTAATGAAACTATTGAAGCTTTGACAGAATAATTTCAGATCCACCATGCAAAGAGTACCCTATATCACCCACAGGAGAATGGGGCAATAGAGGACTTCAACAAAATTTTGGAAAATGTGCTAAACTAAGGTCTGTAATGTTGATCGAAGTGATTAGGACATGCGAATCCCCTTAGTGCTCTGGGCCTATAGGACCACGTGCAATAAATTGACTGGAAAAACTCCTTTTAGGATGTCTACAAGAAGGATGCCATCATTCCCATGGAATACATGATCCCCAGCCTACGCATTGAAGCTTTTACAAACATGGCAGAACCTAACATCATGGAGGAATGCACGGTGCAGCTGGTTTCCTTGGAAGAGTATTGGTTCATTGCTAATTCTCACCAGCAGGTTCAGAAGGCTCGGGAAAAATATTAGCATGATCGACATATCTAACATAAGGTCTTCAAGGAGGACGAATTGGTGTTGTTCTCTGACAACCAATTTTCGCCCCACCAAGGAAAATTTCGTAAGCATTGGTTGGGCCCATACATAGTGAAAGATATTACAGATGGTGGTTCGGTCACGTTGGCTACATTGAGCGGAGATTATCTGCTTGGGTACGTTAATGGAAGTCATCTAAAACCTTATAGCGACAACTCGGTGCCTACCAAATGACTATATGGACAGAGTATCTGTCTAAGGAATGATGTGCGCACAAGGGAGGAAAAGAGAATGGGGGTCCGAGGGGCACACAGGGGTAGTGTGCAGGTAAGGAGCCACGAAAGGGTGCGACAAAGGCACAAGGGTAGTGCGCATCTAGAAAAACTAGCCATTGGAACAATAAAATTGGGTGAAAAAGCGATTTTACTGTTGAATGGAGTGGGCACTTGGAAATTAATGCAGCAATCTAAGAATTTTTTTTACCGTTTCCCTAATGTTAAGTTGCATTTAAGACTAATACAACCACTTTTTCTCATAGGAGGCTATAAAAAGAGGGGCGCAGGTCATAATCAGTTCCTTTTATTTCTTAAATTCTTAGCCTTGTGGTTTACTGTGAACTCTGTGTGTTGTGTACATTTTCCATCTGTATGTCTGGGCAAGCTACCCCCTCTGACAATAGCAACCATGAATTTATATTTCAAGCGAGAATGACTGCTTCTAACCCCGATGTGTGATCGCTTGTTACAACCTCCATTGAAATTGGGTCCGAAGATGTGTTTGAGGTAACCCCCGATGTGGAAGAGGTTGTGTCTATGCCGACCAAGGGGAAGGGCAAGGGGAGGGAGAAGGGAAAGGGGAAAGGAAAGGAGAAAGGAAAGGAGAAAGCCATGAAGTGGGTTATGGTAAAGCTGCGTACATCCCCTCAGATTGTGCACTCCCCTTAGCAGGTGCCTAAGGCACGCTCGCCCAATCCATAGAAGCACCCCGTTATAGCTCGGGAGAAAGCTCTGCTTGTAAACCCACTTTCCTGGCTGCCAGCATATGTTAAGCCAAGAAAACCAATGGTGCATACCCCAAATAATGTCGGTGTGGTCTGAGAATACCTGAAAATGCCACTAGTCCAACCAAGAGGAGGTCCCCTTGATTTGTGACATGTTCGGGAGCCTCCCCTCCATTAAATTTGATGATCATAACTTAGCAAATTTGAACGCCTTCCAAGAACTGGCCCCATAATTATATCTTGAGAGGGTGTTGTATGATAACATGCCGAAGGTGGATCCAATTCTGTGGGCGCATGGATGTAATATTCCAAATTAGGAACAACTACACTATTGGGAATATCTCAAGATATTACCAATGTGGAGATCAATAATTCATAAACATGAGCTGGAAATAGTAGTGAATACATTGATACAAGAATACAGAAATATCCACATAACCCTTACATTAGATTATAGTAGTAGCAATGTATACAAGATCTTGAGGAAATGATCTCTCAAGCTAAGCAATGCAGCCTCAATGAAACATACACATGACAAGTGGAGAAATACTACTATACAAAAGAAGCCCTGGATATGACTGTGCAATATATAAAGGAGGATTTCTGAAAAATAGTTTCAATACAAAAATATGACAATATAGAGCTAAAATAAAAGAGGGGGAGAAATATCTCAACCCCTGGAACAACAATACACAATCCTTGAAGGGATTGGCTAAAATAAGTACAAAATGGAAAATCTGCAGAAATTCTGGAGTTACTGGGTAGCAGCTACAAATCAGAAACTAGAAATGGATGTAGATAGTTGATGATGCTGCAAATGATGGCTGAATCTCATCCAAAGGATCTCTCAGGTGAAATGTTGATCCAATACCTGAAGATCTCACCCTCCAAAATAGTGGAGCAAGTCCCCACTGCAATTGCCCTCAGAAATAACACAGTCTAGAGAAGGGACTGCGCTATTGGTGAAGGGAAGTGCTTGGCCTGATGCCAATGATCTGCAATATGCTCATGAATCTCCCTCACTAACCTCCTAGAGGAATAGAAGCTCCCTCCTCTGAAAGATGAGCCAAGGAAATGGTGTTGGGGAGTCCCCACTGCAACACCCTGCAACACAACGTTGTGACTGAAGGAGGTGGATTTGGCCTTGAGCCAAGATATGTGGAGAATGAAGAAAAATCCCTTAAGTGGCCCCTCAAGAAGGAGAAGAAATCCTAAACAGGAATTCCCTGGAAATTCTTGCTAAAGAGAAAAAGAATGCACAATGTCTGAATAGACAATGAAATCAATAATTCAATTCATGAATAACAATGGCTGCCTTGCCTTTCTTTTAAACAAGTGAAATCTCTCTCTCCATGGGTCCCACTCATTAGGGTTTCCTCCACCAAATATCCTCTTCCTCATTCACACTACATTGTCTTCTAAAATGATCCACTCCTCCTATGGCTGTGCTATTGACTTCGTCAAACCTGACCATGTCTTCATGCATTTTCCCCTTTTCACACTTGAGGGTGAAAAATAAAGCTACTCTGATGATCCATTTCATATTAGGAGGGATTTTATTCATGTTTCCAATAAGAATGGGTTCCCTTACCCATTTATTAAGCTACTAGGTGATAAAAACAAAATTTTAATATTCCATTTAGTTGTGTGCTAAAATGGGAATATTACAGTCCTCCCCTCCCAAATGTTGCTTGTCCTCAAGGAACTGTAAGGATAGAACTGGAAAATCTCCACTCAAGGCATGGAGTGTGAAATTTGTTGAGGAAAATATTCCCCAAGTGGATCCTCCATCCTCAAGCAATCATCCATACAAAATGAGTTACCTCCAAACATGGCAACTTTTGAAAATCACCTTCCACCTTTGGCTCCTGCAATATAGGTGGGCTGAAAATCTGATCTTGGTAGACAAAATAGCCTACCCCACACTGTCCTCCTCTCCACTTAGGATAAGTGTAGAGTATAAGTTGATCTTGGGCTGCAATAATGTTTCCCTCAAGTGGCAAGATGAAGACTAGACCTCCAAGGATCTCTTCTCCAACGTTATGAAACATGTTGTCCCAAATCATCTCATATGTGATGAGTTGGAAGTCACCATCATATGGCATCCAATCAATCATATGGCTCACCTCAAATGGAAAAAAATGTTTTGTTTTAGTGGACACATGTGCTCTCATTCTCCCATTAGAATATGCAATGCAAATAATGTGGGAGATCTCTCCCCCAAGGGACACATCCAACCAATGTGCCATTCCCCCAATCATGTTTTCAAAAAACACAAAGGAAATAACAACATAATGAACCATAATGAGAACCATGGTTGCTGTCATGTGTGGCAAGGGAGAAGGACAATGGTCCCTCAATTGTAACCAATGCAGTTTGACCCTCAACTGCAAAAGAGTATGACAAAAAATGTGGCCTCTCAACCACTTGCTTGCTGTCCTACTCTCCTCAAATGTATGGAGAAAGTGAATGATGTATGGTGCAAGGTGAGTCAGCCCTCTAAAATACATTCCCTCCCCAAGTCCTCCTAGGGATTGGTCACCAATAGTGCTCATGGCCTCAAGTATACCATGGGGTCTAGAAAAAAGAATGCTCCTCCTTGGAGCAACATCCTTTACATATATGGTTAAGGGATGAATACAAAAATCATCATGAAAATAAAAAATACCCTTGCCATAAGTTTTTCTCATGCAAATGGAGTGTCTCAAAATTGAGTCTCCTCTCATCCTCAAAGAGAAAAGAGGTGGTTGTGCTAACTCTTCCAAAGAGTTAGGTATCTCCTCCATCTGCACATGATCCATGCATCTCCTCATATGATGATCATACAATATCATGTAAGTAAAATGATCCTGGGAACTCTCTACCAACAACCTGGAGCTCCAACATGGATATATCCTCCATAGTGACAGTGTTAATGATTCCTCATGAAGGACATCTTTCATATGGTCATCTCCTCATTTAACATCTCCCATGCCAAAGATGCAAGTTGGAAGGTTGTTATCCTTCCCCTGATGCTTTTGCCACAATGCATAATTTGGAATGTGAGTGGGTAAAAGTGATTTTGAGAGAGTGCCTCTCTCCTCCTTGAGTCTCCCACAGACTCTCAGCACTGTACCCAGCTCTCCCAAGGTTTCCACCCTCCTGAAATCAATGAGTGGTGCCCCAACGTGTGAAGCATCTATCCTCCTCTGCTGGTCCATTGGTCTCCCCAGAAAAATTTCTCTATGCAATGAGACATCCTTAACAAGAGATGACTGAATATATGAATGGAGAAAACTCTCCATGCTTCCACTGTGCAATCAAATTACCTTCTTAGGTGCATCAACCTTCAGAAATGAATAGGGATGTGTACTCCTCATCTCATGATGCTAGGTCTTCTCCCTATCTCCTCCCTGTTTCTCCAAGGTTCCACACCTCCTTAACAATGGCACATGTAAAACATGAGTTGTGCCTTGATCTCCATACATGAGATCCTGGGGACTTCCTTAAAAATATGCAAGCATCCCTCTATTTGGAGTAAGAGCTCATCCTTCCTCTGCATGAGGCACTAGATAATCTCTAGATGGCACAGTGTTGTTTCCCTCAACATGAATAGGCAACCCTCCAAAAATGTTGCTGCAAATATGGAATCTCTCCCAAGGTGGAAGTAATTCCAAATCATAAAAGTCCAAGGAGTATCCCCTTGCACCATGATAGTGCCATCTCCTACTCCTGCAACATCATACAAGAAATGGGAGCAAATCTGCCCTTGCTCTCCAAAGAACAACCCAAGCAACTAAAGTTTTTGTTGCTTCCTTATGCTCTCATCATACCAGACATGTGATGAAGACATAGTGAATGAAATGAATGTTGCATCATCACTATGCATCCATACTCTTTGCTGCTCCATGATGCCAGCATCCTGCCACATCTTCTCCATCCTCACACCCTTGGAAAGAGTGTATGCCAAGTGATGGCCAAACTCCTTCAAGAGTAACCAGCGCAACCAAGCCTCCTGCTGCCCGGTATCATAAATTTGCAAGTAGCTAACCAACTTATTGCTCACCATCCACATCCACTCAATCAATTGTGGATGTCTCCTTCCATCTTTTAACTTGGTACTCCTCCCATGAGAGCTACCATCATCCCAAATTAGATTCCCGCATTTCATGGGATCTTGAAATGCTATCTTCCCGAGGATCAATTAAACCCTATAAGGACCCAAATAGGTGGTAGGCAAAAACCTCCCATCATGATTTGCATGGCTCCAAAAATGTCCAACACAGTCATGAGAGATGTTATCCATCTGAAGATGTCCTCCATCTTCTATCTGCTCCTGTGAGAAGGGAAGAACCTCCTCAAACTGTTGAAGAATATTGCACTCCATGATGTGTGGGAGTGCACCTCCACTGAAATCTCTCCTTGATATCTCCTCCTCATGCATGGTCCACCAAAACCAAAGAGGCATTGGATCTGCTACCAATAGAAGTCTCTCTTTGAGTTGTGGCATGCTCATTAAGAGAGTGTCATCTAGAGAGGAGAAAGAGTTTCTTATCTCAAGATGTCTACTCCTTCTCACTGCTTCCTTCATGGCTTCCTGAATGAAGCTGTCCTTTGAGTTCTCACATAAGGAATGGCCCCTATTTTCTCCATCACTGTTCTTGTGCAGCACAGTGCTATTCTGTTGCTCTAGGTAAACTGCATGAAATGATGTAGACCCATCCAAAGTGTTTGCTGAAATTATAAGAGATGGATTGTTAATCATACCTTGGTGAAATGTGGAAGCTCCTTGCAGGGCTGCAAGAGTTTCCTCCTCATAAGTGTTGGCCTCCCAAACTATTGAAGATGAAGGCTACTCCTCCATGGTCTCAACAACGCTGGTACATGCCTCATCAACTGGTGGTGAGGGCTCCTCCCTCTTTTTTCCAAATTTTCTGATCATTCATTGAGAAAACTCAACAAGGGTTGAAACCTTGCATGGCTTAGATGGCTGATCCACCAATGTGCAGCGCTACAACTTCTACAGCCTCTCTTTCTACTACAGGATGTAGCAGGAATAAAGCCTCTATCTTTTTCACCCAGCCCTTTGCTGCACATGTGAGTGATCCATCAAATGTGGACAATAAAAATCTATTGCCTCTCATCATCCCATAGTTGTGGGGTCTTATTCCTTCTTTCTCCTGAATAAATTGTGGAAAATCTAGAGTCTCTTGGAAGGCTCTAGGTTTAGCTCGGTATTTAGTAAGGTATTCACTTATAATTTCGAATTCCAAGTGTTCTTCATGCTTCTGGTCTCCTTCTTTTGGAGAGTAGGAAGTGCATGGTCCTCCCTCTTCTTTTTGCTCTTCCTATTTGAAGAGGATCTTCTTATTTCTGAATACTGATGAGAGAAATCTCATATTCTTCATCATTCTGATCTTCTTCTATCTTGTTGGGCTGAGACTCACAGGCTGAGCTAAGAAATATGCTCCGATACCACTGTAATATTCCAAATTAGGAACAGCTAAACTATTGGGAATATCTCAAGATATTACCAATGTGGAGATCAACAATTCATAAACATGAGCTTGAAATATCAGTGAATACATTAATACAATAATACTGGAAGATCCACATAACCATTACATTAGATTATAGCAGTAGCAATGTATACAAGATCTTGAGGAAATGTTCTCTCAAGCTAGGAAATGCAGCCTCAATGAAACATATACATGAAAAGTGGAGAAATACTGCTACACAAAAGAAGCCTTGGCTATGACTGCGCAATCTATAAAGGAGGACTACTGAAAAATAGTTTCAATACAAAAATATGACAATATACAACTCAAATAAAAGAGGGGGAGCAATATCTCAACCCATGGAAACAAAAATACACAATTCTTAAAGGGATTGGCTGAAATAAGTACAAAAAGGCAAATTTGCAGAAATTCCGAAGTTGCTGGGTAGCAGCTGCAACTCAAAAACTAGAAATGGATGTAAATAGTTGATGATGCTACAAATGATGGCTGAATCTCATCCAAAGGATCTCTCAGGTGAAAGGCTGATCCAACCCCTGAAGATCTCACCCTCCAAAATAGTGGAGCAAGTCCCCACTGCAATTGCACTCAGAAATAACGCAGTCTAGAGAAGGGACTGCGTTGTTGGTGAAGGGAAGTGCTTGGCTTGATGCCAATGATCTGCAATATGCTCATGAATCTCCCTCACTATCCTCCCAGAGGAATAGAAGCTCCCTCCTCTGAAAGATGAGCCAAGGAAATGGTGTTGGGGAGTCCCCACTGCAACACTCTACAACACAACGTTGTGACTAAAGGAGGTGGCTTTGGCCTTGAGCCAAGATATGTGGAGAATGAAGAAAAATCCCTCAAGAGGCCCCTCAAGAAGGAGAAGAAATACTAAACAAGAATTCCTCTGCAATTCTTGCTAAATAGCAAAAGAATGTACAATGTCTGAATAGACAATGAAATCAATAATCCAATTCATGAATAACAATGGTTGCCTTACCTTCCGTTTAAACAAGTGAAAGCTCTCTCTCCATGGGTCCCACTCATTAGGGTTTCCTCCACCAAATATCCTCTTCCTCATTCACACTGTGCTGTCTTCTAAAGTGATCCACTCCTCCTATGACAAAGCTGTTGACTTGGTCAAACCTAACCTTGTCTTCATGCATTTGCCCCTTTTCACACTTGAGGGTGCAAAATAAAGCTACTCTGATGATCCCTTTCACATTAGGAGGGATTTATTCACGTTTCCAATAATAATGGGTTCCCTTAGCCATTTATTAAGCTGCTAGGTGATAAAAACAAAATTTTAATATTCCATTTAGCTGTGTGCTAAAATGGGAATATTACAGTGGACTAGAAGCCTCGGGGATATTGAATTTGTTGCGCATCCCCCACTTTGGTTGATATGCCATCACCAACCTAGTTGTGCGTCAGCTACTGGTGCTGATCCACGATGGGTGCTTATGGATCCAAGGCCACATCTTGATCGAAGCCACGTTAATTCACCGCATCACTGGCCTACCCATGCAAGGGCCCCATGCCATGAAGGGCTTCGACAAGAAATATGAGCAGAAGGTTGCCGATGAAGTATGGGAGAAGTATAAAGTCTATCACGATAAGAGGGGGTTCCTTGTAGAAACCATCACTAATCCGGGAGTGCGCATGGGTACTCTACTGCTCGCATGTAAAATGTTGCGCAAGTTTCTGACATCAGCCGTCCCAGCCTATGTAATTCAGCTAGATAGACAGTGCGAGAAAGGTGTTTGCTACAACTGGTCACAGTACCTCTGCGAAGAATTTTTAGACAATGTGCGTGAGGTGCAGGACCAACGAAAGGAATTTGCTATTCCTGGATTTTGATGTTGATTTCCTTGGTTGCATGGGAGACACCTAACGATGCGGTGCTCCTTGAGCTAGAGCCAGATGTTTGTGATAGTGTGTGGTATGTGAACCTTTGGGATTCAAAGGATCCAAAGTGCACAAAGGAGAATAAGGTGTTCTGGGTGTTGTTCGACCATGGGCTAGTAGAAGCAACTCATTCTAGGCCTTGCTTGTTGCCCGCAGTCTATGAAAAATACAAAGGCATTGCTAAATTCCATGTCACTATGCATAATGTGAAAATTCGGGCCCATAAATATCAAGCATGGTATAACCTTCCATATATGGCCATGAAAGCAGAGATTTATCAACTTGTCTCAACTTGGCCACGGGCATGGAAGCTTGGCTTCAAATCATCTGCCTTGGTTACAACACGCACCTATGGAAAAGACGTAGCCCCGAAGGGTATTGTTCCATCAAGTACAACAAAGGAAACTGAGTTGCACTCCATAGAGAAAACCACGAACAAGGAGACACCCAAGGATGCCACCAAGGGGGTAGAGCAGTAGTCTCAGTGAGACAAGGAAGTGGAAGGGATTGGTGGGGAGGGTGCAGAGTCCCCATGCGAGGAAAAGCTCACAGTCAAACCTCCCAAAGGGCAGAGGATGAAGTGCAAGGCCACTAAGACCGGCGGGGAGGCAGAAGTCACCTTGATAGAAAAAGACTTGGATAATATTTTTGATGCTCTCACTATTGCTTCCAAGGACCAATGGGCTACCCTAGAAGATCAGCAGAAGGCCGCGGTGGAAGCCTTGTAGTATGGGCTGCACTCCCTTCAGTTCAAAGAAGATATGCTTCAGGCAAGCGTGAATTAGGCGAGGCAGAATCAAGTGAGCCATCCAGCCACAATTATAGCTTTGGCCACCATGATAGAGAGTTGGATCGGCCCCTTCCCGGGAGTGACATTTACTGTAGTACCTCTGATCTTGTGAGAGAAAGTCTGTGCTTGTTCTGCGGTCGATTTTGATGTTGCGAGACTGACAGGTGAGTAGCTGCACACCCTCTACGTCTTCATCTCTGGCGAGCTCCAACACAGAGAAATGCGGGTGCAACAATAGCTAAATGAGGCCGAGAAAACCATTGTGACCAAAGCTTCCAAAAACACCCAAGCTTAAGCAACACACATCGTAGTAGTTGCACAGAAAGTTAAATTAGAGCATCTGATAGACCGGATCTATGAGGATATGTCAGAAGTGATTCCTGCCTCCGTTGTGTCGCAGGCCAAGGTTGAAGGCTTGCTAGCTACCTTGAAGGCATCCAGGACCAAAGTGCAGGCTATTAAAGTAGACTTGGAGCAACAAATAGCTGCACCAAAAGCCAAGTTGTAGCACAAGACCCCTCCTGAGGTGCGCTTCTAGTGAGCCATGTTGGTCAAAGAAGCTACAAGTAGCAATACAGCACAGATCACCAAGGGTGCAGAATTGTTAGAAACTGCTATGGGGTTATGGTCCACGGTGCAACACGATCCCCTCCTTTTCCAATTCAATCAAGAGGTGAAATATTTTGAACAAATGGAAGCTACCATTCCCACCCTTGTCGCCGCACAATACTTAGTGCATATTCAGACAAACCACATGCTTAGAGATGAAATTAAAGGGGCTCTTCCATAAGAAGCAGGTCCTCAGCGACCACTTGAAACCATGGGCCGGTGAAGCTCTCAAACTTTCACAGGACTTAGATATGGCAATAAAGCAGTTGAACGAGACCATGGACAGTGTGACCACCACTACTTAAGGACCAAATTTAAAAAATTTGGTTGAAATCACGTAGAATGCAGCTGCGCAGAGTGAAGGCATCCTGCCCCCTTTTTCCACTGCTGTCGAACAACTCCAGGAGAAGATGAAGACCCCACCGTCGTTGTCACTCGGGACAAGTCACAAAATTTCTTTGGGGGGATGTTGGAACGGGGTCCCCTAATGGAAATTTTGGAACAACTTTGTAATATTTTGTAATAGTTAGTCTAGTGCAGGGGATTTGGGGTGGGCCAAAACCCCCAATGAATTGTAATGAGTCAAAGGGTATACCAAGAGTTTGCAAAACATGGTTTGTGGACCATAGAGTAGCGCATGCTAATATGTTATAAATAGATGGATAAATCGATTCTAGAGGAAGGCTAAGTTTTGGATCAAGTTGGATACGAATATGTGGATATTTTGTGTCGATTGTCTAGGTAAGGGCTCCTATTGGCTGTGTGCAGACCCCACTGGCTGTGTGCGCAAGATGGTAAATAACGTTTTTAAGTTGGATCTGGATATTAATGAATGAGAATATTGTTTTGTGATATATAAGTGCTTTTGTGTTACGGTTATTAGCTGCGCTTTATGTTATTTCTGTGATTATATATGTTTGTTTAATATTGTTGATTTATGAATGCACACGTGTATGTGATACTGTAAGAAGGAATGAATGCATAGATATGGTTACAATTAGTTACCTTACTTCTGTTTAATTGTTATATGATGATTGATGAGCTTCGCTTAAGTTACTATGCCGATATAATATTAAGGGTTACTGTATTACGGCTTCTCCAGCGCAAGTCCGTTAGATCTGAAAGGACCCACTTTAATTAAATTTCTCTCTCTCAGGGTACGAAAACCTGGTTCCAACACCCTACCATACTATTTCGGGTGAGACCTTGACCTGTGCAAGCAGGCCATTGCCGAAAGCGCTAGTAGTACAGGGGTTTGTTGGTAAAACTTAAAACCAAACATGGGTCAAGACCCCTCAAACCAACATTTAGTCTAGCATAGGGGCTTTGGGGCAAGTCAATGCCCCCAATGAATTGTAATAGGTCAAAGGGTAGACCAAGGGTCTGCAACCCACAATTTTCATACTATAGAATAGCGCAGGCTAATATAGTATAAATAGATGGATAAATCGAGTCTAGAAGTAAGTTCAAGTTTGGATTAAGCCTAGATACAAATCTTGGATCTGTTGTGTGGATTTTTTTGGGTTAGGGCTCCTGTTGGCTGTGTGCCCGGAGACCCTAAGTCCTGCTGTGTGCGGACCCCACTGGCTGTGTGCGTGGGCTGGTGAAGAGTCTATAAGTGGAATCTGGATATTAATGAATGAGAAGCCCATTTTTCTAATATCTGAGTATTTCTGTGTTATTACTGGCTGAGCTATCTATGATTTCTGAGATTATGTCCGTTTACTGAATACGGGTAATTAATTGATGCACATGTAGATGTGATGCCTTAGAAGGGAATGAATGCATAGATCTGGTTATGTTTTTTGCCTTGCTTCTGTTAGCTTGTTATCTAATGGTTTATGAGCTTCGCTTGAGTTATTCTGACAAATATATTGTTAAGGGTTTCTGGGTTAGGGCTTCTTCAGCACAGGCCCCTTAGATCTGAAGGTGTAATGTTCCAAAATTTTAGCCTCAAAGCTAAATGGAACATTAGAGTTAGCAGCAACTCCAGCCAATGAATAAATGGGTAGAAAAGCCCATAAGTCTCCTAAGGAGGGATAAAAACACTCCTAGTGTGAAAGGGGACACTATTGCTAGCTTAATAAAACACCTCCATCTATGAACAGGGATAATATCAAGTCGATTCAGTCCACTTTGACTAAGTCAATAGCGCAGTTGTGGAGGAGGAGGAATCCAAGAAGGAATAGCACAGTTTTGGAGGGAGATGAATATTTGGATAGAGATGACCTAATTGAGTGGGGCCAAGGGAAATAAAACTCATGTTTTATTTAAGGAAGAGGATGGCAGCATTATTCTTCATGTTTTAGATTATTATTCTTGTCTGCTCAGACTTTTTCTTCCTCTTGTTGTTTAGCAGGGTAGCAGTGCTATTTAGCACCAGGTGTTCCCGAGTGGGAATCCCACCTCTTTACTTGAGGAGCCTCTTGGGAGAGTTATTGCATTCATTTTCCACATCAGGTTTTCAGGCCAAGCTTCATCCTACTTCATCAACGCAGTTTATGCCGGAGATTGTGCAGTGTTGCAGGGTGCAGCAGTGGGAGGGATTGGAATCCCACTTCCTGAGCTAGTTTCTCCTTGGAGGAAGATTTCCTTCACTTGAGAGACCTATTTGGAGAGGTATAGAGCTTATTTTATATCTGTGGTAGTGGACCACACATTTCCCTAACATTCCCAGTGTTGTTCCAGCTAGGGAATGCTTTATTTTTGGAGGTAGCTTCAATGCACGGTCTAGTGGCTATGTTGCAGTGTTTCCTTGTGATTGAGAGGTTCATCATTTCATGGGAGGAATCCCTTGAAGGATCTACATCATATCAAACATTTTTCCAGCCTTGTACACTCTTATTCTTCAGTGTTGCAGCAGTGATTCAGTAAATTTCTGAATATTACATTTTTTATGCAGATTGTTTGACAAGAAACCCTTGTCGGGTTCTATTGCAATTTATATAAGGAGAATAGATCTCAATTTGTAAGCTTGTTTATCTAATATATGAGTAGATCTATTTTTTTCCTTAATTTATGAGTTAAAACCCTCATAAGACTGCATAGTCCCTTTTGTGCATTATTTCTAAGTAGCAGTGTTTGGGGTTTTTAGTCATTTTCAGCTACACTAGTGTGGGAGGTCTGTTTACCCCACCTAGTTTCATTTCTTTCTGATCTCATCTTTTACTTAGATGATATATGGATGTATCTAGTGGATCTAAGTGATTATTTTCATTTATATGGCTTACATTTCTAAAAATGCATTTTTCTATGAATGCATTGCTGAGCAGTCCAAAATTGGAATATCTTAAGATATTCCTAATACTGCTTATTTTCCCTATTTTGGGATATTACAGTGGTATCAGAGCTGTAATATTGGCTCATTCTATGGATATTAGGCCATTACAATTCATAGGAAGGAGAGATGGACAGAAATAAAAAAGCTTCAATATATGAAGGGAGAAAGGAAGACAGACTTACAAAGCTTCTTCCAAAATCTATGCAAAGCTTTATAGGGGAGCTGAAGAAGATGAGAATTTATATGGGATCTCTAAAGGAAGTTGGATCTAGAGCAGAATCTAGATTTTCACATGGTGAGTGTGAGCATGCAGCTATACACCATGATGCATAGCGCAGTCAAATGCCCAAATCTGTCTTGAGACAAATAAAAGGAGGAAGAATGCCTAAGAGGATTACTCTTAGTGGTTTGTTGCAGGAGTATGAATCTCAAACTGAGAGGTTTAGAGATCACACTGATTTCTAGGAGTTTTGCAAGAACCAAGTGGAGAAGAGCAAGCAGCAGGATGCTGGTAGATTTCTTCTATCTACTTTTTCTGGATCACCTACATGTTCAGCTAGAGCTTGGGTGAAGGAGTTAGACTCCTATTTTCAGTAGCACCATATTTCTGAAGATGAAGCCATCAGAGTTGCAGCGCTGCATTTCATAGGTACGGCCCATGCATGGTGTATTTTTGAATCTTGTTCTTTAAAGAATGCAAACACTTCCTCTTATGCAAGATTCATAGAAACATTGGTGGGAAGGTTTGGTGAAAAACTTCCTAAGACACATGAGCAAGGAAAACTTGAGAGAAAAAACCCTTGCATGTGATGAAGGAAACTCTACTTTAGAAAACCATGGGAGAAGCTGACATCTTGCATTACACATCACTGAAAGCAAGACCTCTAGTTCATATTCCTAAATAAGAGGGCATGGGGATCTCCTTTTCACAGGAGGATCCAACTATTGAGATGTTTCACATACACATTAATGAAGATAGGGGCAACAATTCTGTCACATCTAGAGCACATACAATACCTCATGCAAAGGGAAGAGGAGCACATGCTCCAACAAGAGGGATTCTTGTATCCTTACAAGAAGTTCCTCAGGATCTCATCCATGGAGGTCCAAGCACAATTAGTGAGCATCATGATTGTGCAGCATTGCACCTGGAAGGAGGAGGTAGGGAGGAAGAGAAACATCACTTGATGAGAGGCACACACACCCTTCTCTATTTTAGAAGAATAATGCAAGGAAGAGGCAGGCTGATTTGCACTGTAAGGGCAGGGGCAAGGTTTCCCAACCATATGTGCAGTCTACTCTTGACATTGATGTCTCACTACATGGAGGCATTCCACCTGGGAGGCCCGCTAATCTAGAGTTGATGGAAGACATCTTGTCTTTGGATTCACCACTCTTGGATTCTAGAGAGGTGAAAACTTTGGAGGATTCTAGTGCAGCGCAGAGAGTTTTGGATAGACTCAAGGAGGAGGGGGACATCCTTCCATTTTCAGCACCACCCACTCTCACTATCTATACTGCACTGGCAGAGGTTGCTGCAGTCATGGAGGATGGCACCTTCATGGTGTAAGGGAGCTGCTCCATGGATTTGGAGAAACAGAGGGTACTTCCTTTGAGGGAGGAATCCTCCATACATTGGAGTAGATGGAGGCCACTCATGCTTGCTTTCGCCAAGATGGGGAGATTATTTTTGCAGACCTTCTCATGGGAGGCCAAATTCCAAAGGTCACTACTTCTTTTTTAGCATGAGAAACTGCATGATGGGCATGGCAGCAATTTGGAGGATGACTTTGGCATGAGGGATGTCAAAGGAGAAGACAACAACATGTGGAGAGCTTCACATTACATATCATCAGTGTTGTCTCTTAGGAGGATTGATCCATATTGGAGGTCTCAACTCTTGGTAGATTACTCCAAGGATCTTGGTGCTTGCATGATTGTTGATGGCCCAGATGGAGATGATAGATATATGGTGGATGATGTGGTCATATATTCTCATGGCAGGGTCTTCTTGACTAGAGCTTCTAAGCTCAAGGAGAAGCAGCTACATGCAACACTTGAAGACTTCTTTTCCATGAAATTTGAAGCATATCTTTCCTTGGAAAAGGAGTTTATTTGGGAGGGCATCCTGTTTCAGGAAATAACTCCCTAGAGGTCGTTGGGTCAAAAACCTCCGCAGATCAGGGCATGCTATTCAAGAAGGACTCACACAACCAAACTTGTATGATAAAAACCAGATAACATCGATTGCAGAACTCACCCGTAGGTCCTACATTTGATGTAGATCCCGCGGGGTCCAAACCCCCAGCAGCCCTTCTTCTTCTTCAAGCTGGAAATCAAGAAGAGACATGCACGGAAATCTAGTTGTACAACATATATTTCTCCTAAATTTTAGTGTAATCCATGTGAAACATCATATAAACAATAATAACTGCTTAATTAACAATATTTTCACATATGCAAGCAGATATTAACACGTGAATTCGGGAACAAGATGGTTCTTCTTCATTACGAACAACATGTACAATAATAGAAAGGTGGAAAGATCACCTGAATCCTTCCACGATCTTCGAATAGACTGTCGTCCGGATCCGTCCCGCCCTTTCCTCACTAGGATTCTTTCAAGACTTGTGCACACGAGATGACATATAAGCTGATGAACATCTCCAGGAAACAAGGGTTTCCTGTAAAAATTTGGGAAGTGCAGGAGGCACGGGAAATCAGACTTGAATCGGGCTCCAACAGAGTATAATGTTTATAATTTTTCCTCTCTCTTTTAGGCCATGCATATGAGGGGCTTTTATACTCCCTCAAAGTAGTTTCAATCTGTTGGAAACAGTTGGCCATGGGCTGGGGTGGTTGAATTACGGGAATAACCATCAACCCAACCTCGAAAATAGGGGTATATATATATATATTTTTAATGATTTTAATGGCATACGCAGAAAAGTATCTATGGACTCGTGTATACACGCGGAAAAGTCTGGGCATACCCGCGTATGGGATTTTAAACACTGTTTTTATGAACTTTTATTCAAGTCTGTGGGAATGGGTGCCCAAGGCCAAAGAGACAATCATGAATCACATGAGGGTGAAAAATGATGCTATAACAGATGCCCCCTAATATATGAGGTTAGAAAGGGTACATGATGGCCAAAATGTATTATGTGCATAGAAATAACTTTGCGAGGACAAGAGAGGACTTCACCAGATTTCAGTCTTCCAGAAACCAATGAAAGAAAATAGAGAGTCAGCTCATGTTTGAGGCAGGCATACCCATGCTCAGTCAAAAATATATCCATATAGAAAGTACAGAATAGATCCAGAATGTATACAAGTATAGCTGAACTGAAAGTACACAATGAATCATCTGAGCACGGCCCGGAAGTACAAGTCAGAATCAATGTCCAAGTATCACATATATCAAACTGATCAATAGTGCTGAAAATGGATGTCTGATCACAAAAAGTAACTGAATCTCCAGGTACCAAATCATAAGGGGAGGAACACATGGTACAATCACGCAACTCGAGAGCCAACATATAGGATGCTGCTGTACTGACACTGCAACATATAAGGGTGGACGACATCACTGGCAGAAACCGAATGGAATGTCAAAAGTGAACCAAAATATGCTGATGCAACCCTAGGTCTTCACCGATCTCGATGGCACAATTCTACACAATGGGAATAAATGAGCTGAAGTTGACCATGTGAGAAATCGTTTGATTACTGGTCAATAATGTATACTGTTAACAAACGCGAGACAACCCACCAATAATGAAAATGGGTGTCAAGGTGCCCCAGTACAATCTAACAAGTGCGACTAAATGAGTTAAAGTCGAACACTTGGAATAATCTACCAATCAGGAGGCAATGATGAATCCCCACTATCGATAGCGAAGAGTCTTCCACTGATGATTGCAAACCCTAAGGTACTGACAAAATACTCTAGACCTTATTCCCAGAGCAATGAGTCGGAGTCGATGGGAAAATATCTACTGGAAGGAAGGCATTAAGGCATCCCACATCAATCCAGCGCGAGTATAACCCACAGGCCAAGATTTGGAAGGAATCGGATGAAGAAAAGTGACGGAACCAAACTGAAGTACGTTTTCGACATGCACAAGATGAAGCTAGCGCACGGAAGAAACCCTCTGAACCAACCAATAATGAAAGCTAACAAAGAGGCGAGATATCCACCGATAGGTTCAAATGGAAATCAAGGTACTACACGAATCCCAAGTGTGATAATGTATGCTGACGTCGAACACAGGGGAAACCACTCAGTCAAAGACCCATGATGATGATCAAATGCTGAGCACAAGGTCACCTATCAATGATGGAAATAGGGCCAGAGTGCGGCTCTAGGTTTACTCTCAGAGCAATATGTCGTAGTCAATGAGAGACAAACCCACCAGCAAGAATTCAATGGAGACCTTCTCAAACCAGCACGAGCAAAAGACCAAAACATCTGATGTGATAGAACAAGATACCAACAAGACCGGGAAGGCTAACTGAATAATGAGTCAAGAGACACTACAGAATGGCCGAATCTGGTTAAAATTCCCTTGAACAAAATCATGACTCGTGATGACCATGGAAGTAAAAAATGACACTATATAAGTCTGTTATGCAGGAGGCAAAAAAAAACTCTCCATATTGGAAGAGATAACCAACCGAGGGAGAACTGACCAGTGAAAGAAGGAAAAAGCTGAACCTAGGTCAAAACTAAAACCATCCCAAATGAAGGAAATATATAAGTGTATGTGCTTTGTTCAAGGGCGACAAACTAATACTGTACTGCCATCAAATTATGAAGTAACATCTCGTTCCCGCTCTTTTTGTTATATTTAATTTTTTTGTCTTTTTCATATAATAAGCCTGAAAAAGAATAAAATAATGCTATGGTACAATGGATAGAACGAGCATCAAGAAACATATGCACTAGTTCCTGGGATAGGAACGATCCTATGCTCAATGCAAGGTGGCAGAAACTGGTAAGCGATACTAAAAGGAATGTTCCATCCATGGGTAAAAAGGGTGTCAAGTCGCGATAGCTAAGTGTATGCAATGGTTAATTTGTACAGACAGTCAAGGTCAAAAGATGGCTTAAACATCGAGTCCAAATGAAGTCGGCTAAAGTCCAGGATAAACAAGTAGCCAATATGCAATGCAGTAGTAAAACTCAACAACACCAGGGAGCCTCTAGGGTAATAGCCAGAAAAATGATAGTGAAGAAGAAGAAGAATGAAGCTTCAACACATAAGTCATGGCGGGACTAAAGAGGACTCCCGAGCCTACATAAAACGCAACATGGGCAACAAGTGCTAGCGAGGAAATAAATAGGAAGCCCATGTAAAGGAAGGCTCTACCACCAAGTCATGATTAAATAATCAGCGAGTGAAATGGGTGAAATACTCATGACCTGATGGGATCGACCCTATGGCAAGTGATCAGAATGGAGGCTAGTATGCAAAATGCAACGAAAAGTGGATTCCCTAACCTATATGCCAGTGAAGATCATATACCTGCCATGACGGGTCAATAGTCATGGATAAAAAACCGGAAAAAATCTCAACTTCATCAAAATGTACCTGAAAATATACCAATCTGGGCACTTCCAAGCATCCGGGTTATGCAGCTTAAGATAGATTGAAAAAATAAGCATAAAAAATTTTCGCAAAAATTTTCCATTTCTGGGCATAAATACACATGTTACCTCATATTTGGTTCATTGTTACTTGCTGATTTGGAAAAAAGGGCTCTGGAGAAAAACCCTCCTTCGTCAAAACAGGAGCAATCAGTGATCAAACTTTGTTGAATCAGTCAGGTAAGCTATTAATCCATCATTATTATCAATTTTGTCCATTAATAGAGTTAAAATTTGGAAATTTCACCGTAGAAATATTTGTTTTAATTTAGGGTCTGCACATATGCGGGTTTGTATGGACCAAGACACGTATATACGCAACTGTATACAAGGTAAGTCGCGTATGCGCAACCCGAAATGTAAAAAAACGTTTCTAATGGACAAATGAATGAATTTTTTCAAGATGACTATCACCTAGAGGGAACGAGAGCATAGTGCAATTGACAATGAAGTAATGCAAGATCAAATATCGCTCAATATCCTCCAAAATTGCGGATTGCTCAAATTTTTCAAAATGACAAATATGAAGAGTAATGTCCAGTTGCTCGAAATGCTAGTAAATTATTGGGAACCGGAGGAATATTGCTTCGTGATAGATCAAATGCCCATACACATAGAGGTAGAAGACATCTACTTCATTACTGGGCTCTCACGGAGGGGAGACCCAATAGATTTGCACAGCAAGCCTTTGGGAGGGCTTACTGTGGATGACTATGTCCACGTCTACTGTGTAGAGGGGTCCAAGAAAGTAGGGACTCATATTGCTATAAAATATTTGAGAGATCTACACATGAAGATTCTCCTATTCACCATTGGCAAGGTAGCAGGATCTGCTTCCTTGCATTAGGCATCCAGGACTCAGATGAGCATAGCTATGGAATGCCTAGCTCACCTATATGATTGGTGTACAGCTCTACTAATGAACATGAAGCAACAACTGACTTCCATCCAAAAAGAAAAAATAAAACATTTTGGGTATGGGACCATCTTGATGACATTCTTCTTTGAGAAGATTCCTGGGCTTCGACCCAAAGTGTTATCTTCTATCAACAGCCCAAGAGACCCAAGAATTGCCCGATGGGCAGATTTGATGAAGAGACTGGGGGGAAGTGAAGTTCCCCAAACCATCTGGGATGACGAGTTCTTCCAATGGTGGGGAGAACAAGTCATCGTCGTGGAGGACTACCCCTATGCCGGGATGGATTTCCGCGGTGATCCAGACCTCGTCCTTCCACCTGGCGCGACATGGGGCACAATCGGTAAGATTGTAATTTTTTTTAAATTATATGATTTTTATGATTTTTTCAATATATGTGAAAAAATGTGAAAACAAAACATGTTTTTGATTAGATTCAAAATGACTTACAATATTATGATGATCATGATACAGATATTGGACCAGTCCGTCCTGAGGACTACCCACGGCATAAGCGTCGCAGAGGCGAGGCGGATACTGTAGACCCAGACAGGACCCTCCATGCTGTACAGAGGAACTTGGAGGGTTTAACTCGCCAAGTGCCTATGGCTGCAATGGAAGATCTACCTAAGGCCATCCAGAGACGGGTAGTGGGAGTACCACGTGACTGGGTGTGATTATTCCGCCGAGTCGCCACTGCAATCGTGTTCTATAGGAACACGAATTTTGGGCAGGGACCACAGGAGTAGATAGATATGATTAGTGGATGACTGTATATTTTTGAACACGATCGAGCATAAGCCCTAATTTTGTATGACTTATGGATCCAAATTTTGTATAGTTTTTTGAACACTCTGATGATATATACACAACGATTTATGATGTGATGTGACAAATGTATAAAAATGCATGATGTCTTTGATGATTAAATTTTACTGTATGGAATGATTAATATGCCAGTCAATTTCTTGATTAGCCAATGAGTCTTCCATCCAATTGTCTACTCGAGGAATATGAATGAATTATGTTAAAAATTGAAATGATCTTTGTAACAAATGTACCCTCAAAAACAACCGAAGTAAAAATGGATCTCGAACTCGATAAGTATTGTTCAACTGCGACACCACCAGCTGGGAGTCCAAGAAAACTACCAACGAATCAACACCCAAAGATATTGCCTCCGAGAGTAGATAAATAATTGCAGTGTACTCTACTGTATTATTGGAAGCAGGACCAATGCAGACTCCTCTTGATACTAACAGCTGACCAGATGGATGATGAAGTACCCAAGCCGCGGAAGCCAAGTTCCGGGTGTGTCTACTAGCACCGTCGACGAAACCATAATGACTCATGACATTCGACACAACCTGCCAGATTAGATCAAAAACATCACCATCACATCAAAGACCTAAAAACTAGATATGTACAAAACAAAACTACTATATACAAAAGTAATATGCCAGGCCGAAGACTAGGCATAATACCTTTTCAAATAGAGCCCATTTCTGGGCTCCGACAACTCATTTCCTTCAAAATAAACCAAGGTATATGCTCCCTTTTTAAGGACTTTTTTAACGATGAAGGGGCCATACCACATAGACTTAAACTTTCCTACGCCCAGGGCATCCTTCTCTTGGGCATAGACCAAAACAAGGTCGCCTTCCGAGAAAACCCTAGGTTTGACCGCCTTATCGTACTGAACTTTGATTCATTTCTTATGCGCCTCATTCATCGTGGCGGCATCCCGACGCTGCTCATCAAGATGTTCCAGATGAAGGAGACGTTCTTTGAGACTAGAAGTGTCAGGAAGAAGCTCAACAGCTAACTTAAGAGAAGGAATCTCACATTCAATGGGAAATATGGATTCCAGCCCGTAAACTAGTTGAAACGGAGTAAAGCCAGTTGCAGTTTTCACTGACGTCCTGTATGCCCAAAGTGTCAGATACAACATGATATGCCAGTTGGATCGAGCTTTATTAATTGTCCTTTGAAGAATGGTCTTCAAGGATTTATTCACGACTTTCACTTGCCCATTAGCCTAAGGATAATAAGGAGATGAATGCTCCTGTCGGAAACATAATTTTAGAGGCAACTCAGCCATCATGCTATTCTGAAAATGACTGCCATGATCAGTGACAATCTCTCTAGGAATACCAAAACGAGCAATAACCTAGTTGAAAATAAAGAGAGCTGCTGTGTCACCATCATTCCCAAAAGTAGGCATAGCCTCGACCCACTTCGTAAAGTATTCTACTGCTACAATAATGTACTTGTGACCTTTAGCTGAAGGTGGGTTACAAGTAGTGTAATAAATACCCCACTTTGTAAAGGGACCGACAGTAATGACTGTAAAAAGCGGAGCTGGATGAGCGCACATTTTTCCAGTATAGACTTGACACGGATGACACTTTTTGGACCGAATCCATACAATCTTTGAAAATTGAAGGCCAAAAGTATCCAACATGCAAGATTTTTTGGGCTGTAGCAAGCCCAGATAAATGACCACCACAAGCTTCACTATGGCAATCATTCAGCACAACCTTAGCTTCTTCGAGAGTTAAGAAACATCTTAGGATTGAATGAACCCCTCGACGGTATAAAGCATCACCAATGATCAAGTAATTCTTAGCCAAGTGACGCAACTTACAGCGCTCATCTTTCGAAAAATTAGAGGGAAACTTCGCAGTCTAAAGATACACAATGATATCTCCATACCAAGGATCCTGTGGAGAGATGATAAATAAATGTTCATCCGAGAAGGATTCATCATAGACTATCTCTTCTCCACAGGGCAACTCAGATATTAATTCCACGAAAACTAATGATTTCTTGGACTTGGCAGACATAAACTCAAGATCGAATTCCTACAAAATCACAATCCATCTATTGTATTTTCCCCCAATCACTCACCTACTGAGAACAAACTGAAATGGATTGGCGGCTGCCAAAACATAATTTTTTCGTAGAAGAATATAATGTCTGAGTCGTTGTACAGCATGAACAGCTGCTAAAGCCAACTTCTCTATCAGAGTATACCGGAGTTCAGGTCCTACCAAGCCTCGACTAAGATAGTATATAACATGCTTTGCAAGAGCATCGTCCTCCTGAACTAGAACCATACCAATGGTAGATTCTGCTGCTGCAAGATACAAAAGGAAATCCCTGCTATAATCAGGTGGACTCAATAAAGGAGCAGAGGTCAATGCTTTTTTCAAAGCATCGAATGAGCGTTGAGCGAAGTCATCCCAAAATATTGAAACTCCCTTCTTCAACAATCTCATAAATCCTTTGGTAACTTCAACGTAATTTACAATAAATCTCCGAAGAAAATTAGTTTTTCCTTGTAGACTTTGAAGTTGACGAATAGACGACGGGGGAGGCAACCGAAGTATTGCCTCAACCTTGAAGGGATCTACCCTAATCCCTTCCAAAGACACAATGAATCCCAATAACTGACTTGATGTAACCACGAAAGCACACTTGTTCGGATTCAACCTAATCTTGTAGAAACGACATCGTTCAAATACTTGACGGAGGTGATCGGGATGATCAATTCTCTTTTGAGAATGAGCAGCTAAATCATCCAAATACGCCTCGATAAGATGTCGTGGAAGGCATATGACATGGCCCGCTGAAATGTAGCCCCTACATTTTTAAGATAGAAAGGCATCTTCTTGTAAGCAAAAGTACCCCAAGGAAAAATAAAGGTAGTCTTATGCTGATCTTCAGGACGGATAGTAATCTGATTTTATTCGGAGAAACCGTCCATGAAGGAGAAAATCTCGTTACCAGCATATTATCGGAGAAATCGATAATATGATCTATAAATGGTGTGGGGTAATTATCTTTCGGACATGCTTTATTAAGGTCTCTGAAACCAATGCAAACTCGAATTGTTCCTTGTTTTTTATCCACGGGAACAGGATTCGAAACCCACTCTGTCAAAGGAACAAGATAAATAAATCCTGCCTTGAGAAGCTTCTCCACCTCGGCTTTGATAGCTGCAGCCTTCCTAGGATTGACCGGACAAAGTTTTTGCCTCACTGGCTTAGCATTTTCGTAAGTCTTGATCTCATGTTGGACAATAGATGGATCTATACCAAGCATTTCCTCATAAGACCAAGCGAATACATCCCTAAACTCTTTAAAGAGATCGGTGTAAATCTGAATCTCTTCAGGGGAACATTCAGCTTCGATGAAGACATTCTCTATAACATTGGGATCCTTGGAAATGTTCACCGGGATAGTTGGAGAAATCACAGCCATGTTCCCTTCAGCATATACCTGTGTTGGTGCTAACGGGTTCAGGACTGGGTGAACAGGACCAGGAGACAAAGGACTTGGAAAACTTGATTCAACTTCGTTCAAATCAGGTAAAAAGTAAGACCGATGATGAAAATCATCCCACGGTCTATCTATACCATTCATAGCTTCCAGGATGGCCTCTTCAGATGGACGAGTGGTATCAAGGAAATCCTGGGCGGAAGAAGAACTAAGTGTTCAAGCCGGGGCCACATCGCCATCAAATTCCTCCAAAGAAAGAGGAGCTGGAATGCGTTCTGCAGAGTCAACAATAGATTGATAAGCAATCTCAGCTGCAGACATCGAAAATGCCATTCCACCCACTTGACCTTCTGCTAATGTGGAGGTAGGGGAAGGCAAGGTCCAAGGATCCGAAAAATAATGAGTTCTGAAGAACTCTCTTCGAATAGGAGCCCTGGAGGATAAAATTGCATTTATATGAACGATAGGAGGTGGAATATAAAAAGTACCCATCAAATAAGAATACATTCCAACCCCTAAATTCTCAACAGGCGGCTTGGTATTATCCACCTTTGGAATAGTTGAGTCAGTAGATGCATTCGGGTCTATAGGAGAACAGTCCAGTTGATCCACTGTAACAATCCTCCCTTCGTGAGGGAAACAAATAACCCAAAATAATGAGGATGCAATGGCATCCATCTCATAAATCCATTTTCACCCCAACAGAAGGTTGTAATCCAAGCTTGCATCAACTATCTCAATCTCTATATTTACAGTTTTTCCCCCAACACAGATGGGAAAAGCTGGGACAATACCATGCGGTCTGTGAGAATGACCATCAAACGCAGTCAGAAGAGTAGCAGATGGAACAGCTGCAGAATATCCAATTCCCTTCCAGCATGCGAGCGACATCACACATGTGGAAGCACCCTCATCAACGACTGTTCGAAAGATATTGAATTTCTGAAACAATGATTTGATATGAAAAGCCATATGATGCGGGAGTCTCTTTTTAAAATTAGACATATCGAATGTAATCACAAGAGAGTTTTTTGGATCGACATCCCCAATAGCAGTGAGCAGAGCACTGCGCTGAGCTGGACAAGACTGGAGCACCTCAAGAGCCGACATGGCACAAGGACTCTGTGCCAGATCTTCCACAATAGAGTAGTTCTGGGTAGCCCTAGCATTTGGATTAATCATCGTACGCTTGGTAGATGCTTTTGGCATCCGAGGTATAGGCTCAACAGTAGGCTTCGTGATATGAAGCGGCTCAGTACCATCGGGAGCACCCTTGGCTTTCAAAGAATCATCTTCACCATAATCACGGGATCTCGTGGCAATATCCGCATGAGCACTCATCATGTATATGTCTGACGGATTTTCCTCTTCCTGGGTGCCCCCAGAGGAAGCCCCAGTATTTTGATTCGTGCCAACAACTAACTGTTTCCCTTGGGGAAAAGCATTTGTCAACACAGCCTGGGAACTAGAAGAACCCTGCTGAGCTAACAAGCGCTGTGCATCCTGAATTTTAGGGATGATCTCCAGCACATAACTTGCATGGAAACTTCACTTTCTTTTTATCCTTTGGACCCTCTCCAACATGCTTGTTGGATTTATTTGCATTACCCTTCCCATTCTTGCCATTTTTCTTATTATTATTCCGTCCCTTCTTCTTCCCTTCAGATTGTTGATTTCCTTTAGGGTCAGAAGTTTGAACGGAATTTACCAAAAAATATTGAGAAGGCAATGACTCAGCAGGCATAACTTGACCAGAAGAACCAGATTGTATAGACAACTGCTGCAATTGACTAAGCAGGTTAGCTGCACCACTATTGATCGACCCAATAAGTCCATCACCATGAGGACCGAGTTTAGTCTTGGACAAGTCTAATTTGGAGCGAGGAGCATTAGGCAAATATTTATGAAGGACACCAGACTAAGAATATATCAATTCAAGCTGTTGGGCCCTAAAAATAGCCTGCTCCTCAGAAAATACCCCTGACAGGGATACATCTTTAGAAATATCAGACTGCAGAGATTTCAAAAACCATTCCAAAAGGAATTCTCCTGGAATATGAGCTTTGATAAGTCTCTTCCTTCTCCGCCATTCCTGAATATGGTCAGAAATGTGGGTTGCGTCGTCCTGCTTAAAATTAGCTAAGAGTTCAGTCCCGGCATCATAATGGACAGGCAACTGGAAATGATTTAGAAATGTAGTAGCCAGATCTCCAAAAGTAGCAAAACTACCCCCAGTTAACTCAATATACCACTTGGCAGCGTTTCCAGTCAAGGTGTGTTGAAACAACCTCAACCTAATCAAATCCTCGATCAGGGAGTTAGATGAACACCATAAATGGAAAGTGGTGATATGATCAGCCAGGTCCTCTCCATTCTTGCCTTCAAAAATTGGAATGTTTGAAGGTAGTTTGGTAGGAACCGGAGGCCATCCCGGACTATATCAGATTGGATCATTCATCAATTTCGACAAACCTGGCAAGTTCAACGTTGCCAGAAAAGGTAAACGAGGAGGAGCCTGAGGATTCCATCCTTGGTGGGATGAGTTCCCAACATTCTGAAAAGAATAACCTGGATTTGATGAGGCACCAAGTTGCTAGAAAGAACTCATAGAAAATGTTGGGCCATAGGACCCAGCATTTGGAGAAGGACCTCCCCCCAACGTAGAGTTACCATAGACCATACCAGTTCCCCCTCCCGAAGTAGTGAATGAAGAGGAAACCCCATGATAGGGGTTCTAAGTGCTAGAAAAAGGGGGAAAAGCCTGATAAGTACTCGACGAAGTGAATGGACCATTCCCTTGCTGACCAACGAGAAACTGATTCCCTGCCCCCACTGTTGTAAATACAGGGTTCCAACCGGTAAAGGTAGTCGAACTCTGACCTCCAGACCAGGGGTTAAAACTCCAAGTCTAGAAAGTAAAAGGAAAATACCCTAAGGAAGGATTCGAACTAGGAATATGCCCACTTCCGAAGGGGAACCCTTGAAAAGAAGCTGACCCACTAGCCATGGAAGACATGGGTGTAGATGCAGCCATAGCAGTGGAAAAGGAAAATGAAGGAATCCCACTAGTGGGCATTCCAAAACAAAAGGGACCAGATTGAGAAGCTTGTGCTTGGGTGAAACTAGAGCCAAACACAGCAATACTAGAAGCAATTGTAGATATAGCAATTGTGCCTCCTCCTTCTGCTGAAGCAGGAGTCTGAATGCCTGCAGCACTCACAGCCGAAGCCGCATTCCCAGTCGTGGCCATCGAAAGGTATGAATGAGATGGATAAGGACTTTCTGGTCTTGCAGACTCAGGTTCGATTTACTCAACAACAAATGGATAATCAGGAGGAAGAGGAGATGGAAGTGACTCAGAAGGCTGAGGTACTTCCTCTACTTCTACTTCTTCTTCTCGCGGAAATAAGACTCTCGAGGTGAGCAGAGCGCTCCTCTCAGAACCAACACCGGAACCAACTACAGAACCTTCAAGCCCTAGCGGAGGATCTCTCTCCGCTGCGTCAGATACCACTGGGTGATATTCAACTACTATATTACTCCTACGCCTTCTTGAAGAAGGCTCAGCACTCTCGGGAGATAACCCTCGGATTCTCCTCGATCGACGAGGTGCTTGATCAACCAATTTAACAGATTAATTAGACTCAAAAAAGTATAAAGCTAAGCAAGCTAGGAGCAAAGAGCACTCACTACAAAAAATCCCTAAGATGCAACCAAGCAAGCAGCCTTCAGATATTTCCGCTCCGGGTGATTAGGACCGGACACCAAAATACGAGAAAGCAAAAAATAGGACCTCCCGAAAGTAGTCTAGGATAATCATGACCCAAGCCTACGAGTGAAGGTAACAGAAACAGTTACACCGACCTCCTAACAACAGCCTTTGCCGGTGCAAGTACCCAAGCTTCGCCGGGGCACCCTCCAGAAGTACTGCTGGAAGTGATACGACGTCTGTCTCAGGTACCATGGGTATTCCCCCCACAGTCACCTATGTGGAACCTAGGAATGGCAACTAAGGGCACCAATCCATGTCACCAGCCAGGTGGAACGGTCTTAAGGCAAGATCCAGTAAATCAAAGAGGGGGTATCTCTCATCTCAACCTTTACTTCCCCTCACGCTTGACTCTCTGGAGGAGAGCTTTCCCGGTCCACCTAACGGTGTTGGATTTCGCTCATTTAATAAACTTCTATGTTTTAGTTTGAGCGGCCTTGGAGAGTTAACTCTCCACTCACCTAATCCAAGGCCCTACAACCTAGCTAGTTGATGTATGACACTTAATAAAAAACTTGCTAGTTGTTTTTTAATTAATGTGCTTATTTTAGTTGGCTGTTATATTAAGTCAAGGGGATATGGAATTGAAACTTGTGATGTTTTTATGAGGCAGAAAAGAAATTAACGAAAACCAAACTACATGCAGATGCAGTAATTGCCTTTCGATGAAAATAAATTTCTACACTGGTTCTACAAGACTATTTTTACTTTTCAGATATCAAACTTCACACGCAAAATTTATGAAAAAGACTACAAATGTTTAAGTGCACCTAATGCAAATTACTAAGAGCATGCCAATTCTAAGATGCAAAATATAACAAAAAAAAGAGAAATTTCCCAAGAATCCTTCAGTTCTATCACTCTTCCGGTTGTCCACAAAGCTAGTTACCAAATCAGAAAATCTCAGTACAAAGACACCAAAATATGCTCGAAATAAGAGAAAGAAACCAATGAAAATTCCCTTCCCAAATCAAGTCAGAAACCGAAGGTGAGAAATCTCAATCAAGGCCTCAAAATATGGAAAGAAACTAAAACAAAAATGCAAAACAAAGGCAATGGCAAAACAAAATGTTTTTTAGCTTTTGAATTTTATAAAAAGAAGACTTCAAAGAGACCAAGAAAACTATCCAATTACCAAGCCAAACAATCTCCGAATTTCAAACAAAACTCCAAAAATAATGCTCCAAATATTATAGTGCCACTTAGTAGCAAGATTTATACGAGCAAAAGGAAGACAAGAAACTCAGTAACTCAGCCCAGAAGAATAGCACAATCTTGCAGCAAATAAAACTTCAAAGAACCAAGAATGACTCTTCAAAAATTGCAACAAGGCCTAGTCCGATGAATCTCAAGAAAACCAACTAAAAAGCAGGACAAAATTAAAGTGCAAAGAAAGACATAAAGTTAGGAAAGAGCATATGAGCAGAAGCTCTCTGTCCTAATTAAGCAGAACAACTAAGAATCTCCAAAAAGAGATCTTGGTACTCGAACCAGAAATGCAAGCACTAAAAAAACAAGATTTTCCAAATGAGCCAGTCTTCAACCAAACAAGAGAGAAAAAGACCAATAACCACTTTCGACACAATCCAGAGACTAAAAGGGCACTGCAGGAATAGGTCTCCACAGGAAAACAAGACCAAAAAGTCAAGAAATCAAAAATTTCAAAATTTTCCTAGGCATACGCTACTTAGCAGCTTTTAAACAAGCGTGCATAGGTAACTGTGTCAAAGGAAACACGCGTATACGCGACTCTCTTTGACAAAACATGCGTGTATACATGTCCTTGTAGAGGAAAACTAGTGTATGGAAAGGTAAATAATGGAAAATAAAAATGATCAAGCCTGGATAAAGAACCAGGTCTTTAGTCTGACTAAGAAAAAACTAACTGGACTGGAAATAATGATTAAAATTGTCGGAAACCTTTAAAACAGCTGAAACCACCCAACAGGGGAATCACAGGAATGCGATCCCCACTGGAGTCGCCAATTTTGTTTCGAGAAATAACTCCCTAGAGGTCGTTGAGTCAAAAACCTCCATAGATCAGGGCATGCTATTCAAGAAGGACTCACACAACCAAAATTGTATGCTAAAAACTAGATAACATCGATTGTAGAACTCATCCGTAGGTCCTACATTTGATGTAGATCCCACGGGGTCCAAACCCCCAGCAACCCTTCTTCTTCTTCAACCTGGAAATCAAGAAGAGACATGCACGGAAATCTAGTTGTACATCATATATTTCTCCTAAATGTCAGTGTAATCCATGTGAAACATTATAAACAGTAATAACTGCTTAATTAACAAACTTTTCACATATGCAAGCAGATATTAACACGTGAATTCGGGAACAAGATGGTTCTTCCTCATTACAAACAGCATGTGCAATAATAGAAAAGTGGAGAGATCACCTGAATCCTTCCACGATCTTCGAACATACCGTCGTCCAGATCTGTCCCACCCTTGCCTTACTAGGATTCTTTCAAGACTTGTGCACACGAGATGACATATAAGCTGATGAACATCTCCAGGAAACAAGGGTTTCCTATAAAAATCTAGGAAGTGCAGGAGGCACGAGAAATCAGACTTGAATCAGGCTCCAACAGAGTATAATGTCTATAATTTTTCCTCTCTCTTTTAGGCCATGCATATGAGGGGCTTTTATACTCCCTCAAAGTAGTTTCAGTCTATTGGAAATAGTTGGCCACGGGCTGGGGTGGTTGAATTACGGGAATAACCATCAACCCAGCCTCGAAAATAGGGATTTTTATATATTTTTTAATGATTTTAATGGCATACGAGAAAAAGTATCTATGGACTTGCGTATACACGAAAAAAAGTCTGGGCATACCCGCGTATGGGATTTTAAACACTGTTTTGTATGAAATTTTATTCAAGTCTGTGGGAATGGGTGCCCAAGGCCAAAGAGACAATCATGAATCACATGAGGGTGAAAAATGACACTATAACACATCCAACATGATATATTTCAATATATGGGGAGATGGATAGCCCAGGTGGTGATAGAGAGGATGTCACAACCATTTCCCTACTCTTTGGAGGTGAGGGAGAATTTCCAATTGAGCCATTTCAGCTCAAGGTCCCAAGTACATGGTGGAGAATGTATAATTCCACATTATGTTTGTACTTCTTTACTCTATATGAGCAACATGTTGTACCAAGAAGTATTATCCCTTCTTTCATATTTTATGATGATGTACTTGCAGCTACTTGTAGCACTGATTTTGGCTATCTTTTTGGTGGTTTGTGGGGGAAGCCACATGATTCGTGGTGTACACCATTGACACCATCTTGTAACTTCATGTTTTCATGTTATGAGATGACTGTGGCAGAAAACAAGTGGCTGGAAAAGCACTTCATATTTCTTATTTTGATGCAGGCAAAGGATGCACTGCACTGGTTCCATGAGTGGAACTATGATTCAATCTCGGGTTGTCATTTGGCAACTTGTTTTTATTGTACTTTGATTCCATGTATTGCTGATATTTTTTTGCTCATGGGAATTTTTTTTTGGAGGGTGGGCTTGAGAGTGAATATTCCCATTGGGAGCATGATTCTCCCCACTTTAAACGTTGTACATTTTAGGAGGAACCATGGGAAAACCATGATTGCTGCATCACACTTTTTCTCTTCTTGTGGGAGGAACCACTTGGATAACTTGAAGAGGCACTTCATGGATGAATTGTTTGATGGGGGAACTTGGGAAATTCTTGGAGGCCATGTCATTTTAGCCCAAGGACAAAGGCAGCCCCATGTTTACCATAAATGGAGAGAGAAACCATTTGGATGGCAGGATGCCTCATTTCGTCTGGATGATAGCATGGGTGAGGGAGGCACTCATTCACCATGTTGGTCATCACTCCTACTTTGTGGAGGCCATGAGATAGCAAGCATGTTTCCATTCACACTTTCCACCTTTGAATGATGTAGACCATTTGGTTTTTCACACTTGGGAGGAAACATTGGATGATAGTTTAATTGCAAATTCTCTTGATGCAGTGATGGAGGCTATTGATGGGAGGCTACATGAGGAGGAGGGGAGAAATTTTGCTCTCCCTATATATTTTCTTGAGGACAAGCAAATATTTTGTAGGGGAGGACTATAATGTTCCAAAATTTTAGCCTCAAAGCTAAATGGAACATTAGAGTTAGCAGCAGCTCCAGCCAGTGAATAAATGGGTAGAAAAGCCCATAAGTCTCCTAAGAAGGGATAAAAACACTCCTAGTGTGAAAGGGGACGCTATTTATAGATTAATAAAACACCTCCATGTGTGAACAGGTAAAATATCAAGTTGATTCAGTCCACTTTGACTAAGTCAACATCGCAGTTGTGGAGGAGGAGGAATCTAAGAAGGAATAACGCAGTTTTGGAGGGAGATGAATATTTGGATAGAGATGACCTGATTGAGTGGGGCCAAGGGCAAGAAAACTCATGTTTTATTTAAGGAAGAGGATAGCAGCATTATTCTTCATGTTTTATATTATTATTCTTGTCTGCTCAGACTTTTTCTTCCTCTTGCTGTTTAGCAGGGTAGCAGTGTTGTTTATCACCGGGTGTTCCCGAGTGGGAATCCCACCTATTTTTTTGAGGAGCCTCTTGGGAGAGTTCTTGCATTCATTTTCCACATCAGGTTTTCATGCCAAGCTTCATCCTACTTCATCAGCACAGTTTCTGCCAGAGATTGTGCAGTGTTGCAGGGTGCAGCAGTGGGAGGGATTGGAATCCCACTTCCTGAGATAGTTTCTCCTTGGAGGAATATTTCCTTCACTTGAGAGGCCTTTTTGGAGAGGTCTAGAGCTTATTTCAGATCTGTGGTAGTAGACCACACATTTTCCTAACATTCCCATCGTTGTTCCAGCTAGGGAATGCGTTATTTTTTGAGGCAACTTCAGTGCATGGTCTAGTGGCTCCGTTGCAATGTTTCTATGTGATTAAGAGGTTCATCCTTTCATGGAAGGAAGCCCTTAAGGGATCTATGTTATATCATACATATTTCCAGCCTTGTACACTCTTATGCTTTAGTTTTGCAGTGGTGATTCAGTAAATTTCTGAATATCACATTTTGTATGCAGAGTGTTTGACAAGAAACCCTTGTTGGGTTCTCTTGCATTTTGTATAAGGAGACTAGATCTTAGTTTGTAAGATTTTTTATCTAATATATGAGTAGATCTATTTTTTTCCTTAATTTCTAAGTTAAAACCCTCATAAGACTGCGCAGTCCCTTTTTTGCATTATTTCTGAGTAGCAGTGTCTGGGGTTTTAGTCATTTTCAGCTACACTAGTGTGGGAGGTCTGTTTACCCCACATAGTTTCATTTCCTTCCGATATCCTCTTGTACTTAGATAATAGATGGATGTATCTAGTGGATCCAAGTGATGATTTTCATTTCTATGGCATAAATTTCTGAAAAAATAAATAAATTTGTGAATGCATTGCCGAGCAGTCCAAAATTGGAATATCTTAAGATATTCCTAATACTGCTTATTTTCCCTATTTTGGGATATTACAGAAGGGACCCACTTTAATTAAATTCCTCTCTCTCAGGGTGTAGAAACCTAGTTCCAACACCCTCCCATACTACTTCAGGTGAGACCTTCACCTGCGCAAGCAGACCATTTTCAAAAGGGCCAGTAGTACAAGGGGTTTGTTGCTAAACCTGTATTCTTAACCTAGGTCACGACCCATCAATACAAAAAATGGTTCCATTGCCGGGACCAAGAGAATTTTGAGAGAGAGCTTGGGTAATGCCACGAGGTCATTGGCAGCCATTGAAGCCTGAACTCGAGGACTAGTCTGAAAAGAAGATTCAGGAGTTTTCCTTAAAAGAAAATAGAAGTAAGAGGCTATCTGCCGAAGAGTGGAAGAATAACTATATTTTTACAAAGGTACATGAGATCTTCTTTGTCACCTTCACACATGAACTATAGGAGTGGCTAGCAAGGTTAGCAGAATTCCAAACCTACTGGAAAGACGATCAGGTGACACGGTGGACCCCTGAGTTGATCCAATAGTTGGAGAAGACTGATAACAAGATCACCCAGACTATAGATCACTGGGTTGATAGTGTTTTGGGTGGATTTGTAATTGAGTTTTAAGTCGCTCAGTTTGTGTCCTATTCTGTGTAGAAACTTAATACAAAATTCATGTATGTCCTGGATTCTCCTGATCTAACAATAATATGCTACTGTTAAATACAAAATTTCTTCTAAAAATCTTTGCGGAATTTGAAACACAATCGCCAATCACAATATCATGAAGAAAGATCAATCACACATAACACAGATAATTTACCCAAGGAAAGCTTATAGCTAAAAACCCCACTATCTTCTATTATGTATTATATCATGGATCATGAAACAATTACATACAAAGCTCTAATCTAAGAGCTCTCAGTACATGAGCTAACTGTCTCACATTTTCATACAAAAATTGGCAAGTTCCTTAGCCAATTTACTGTCTCCAGAGAGCCTTCCTCCACTATGCAATCCCAGCTGATAGAAATCCTTAAATGAGTGCAATCCTTCTTGCCTTGACTGTGCAATCCTCATGGGCACATCCAATGTGTGTGTGGTTTCATATGTGCAACCGGATAATGTCACAACTGATAGTTTACTTCCCTTTCACCTAGAACGCAACTGAGTCTCCACTGGATCTGACATGCATGCAGTTAATAGTAGTAAATCTTCAGTTGCATGTGAGACCACTGATTGTGAATTAATTAATAATTAATTCATTTGATCTCTCACTTGTGTATCTTTATTTACAACTAGAACAACTGAGTTTAACTTACTTAACTGAGTTAAAATACTTTACAACTTGCATAACTGCACTTCCAACTCTGTTACAACTTCGAATCACTCAGTTACAACTAAGTCCACTTGCATGTCCCACCAACTAAACTCTTAACTCGAAATTCCTTTAGCTAACCGATTTTCCACTTCAGTTAACTATTTCCAAGTGCTAATTGAGAATAGATTATTGTTTATTGTCCAACTAATATTAAGGGATAATAATAGTCGACATGCATCTATAAATAGGCATGCAATCTATAAATAGAATTTGAACATACATCTATAAATAGACATGCATATATAAATACAAATCCACCTAAAAATAGCCTGAGGCTCCATCCTAGTGTAGGTGCTTAATTTTCACTAGGATCTTCTTGTTGAATCTCAACACTCCCTGTTGTGGTGGATTCGACACATGGGTGTACAAAATCTCACGAGTTTAGAGAGTGTGGTCTACCCTCTAAACTATATGTAACAGGCAGTATCTGGGGGGAGCTTAGAAGTATAAGACTTAAATGAAGTAATACACTAAAGTATGCTCTGTTAAAAAAACTAAAACTAAAAACACAAAAAGAAACTATAGATAATTCCAAACAGTAACAAGGTAAACAACGACTCAATGGCCTCTTCTTATTGAATGCTTGGAATGAAAACAAATCTTACCCACTTGCCAAAGGGCCTAGGAAGTGGCTCTAGGACCCAATGCAAGGATGTTTTTCCTTCAAGTTATGTCTTCTGACACAGTCTAACTCTCTCTCTCTTCTACAATGGACTAAGATTGTTGGGTGGCCAACAATCAAGTCCTCTTCTTCAGCTTCTACTCCTTGGGTCACACAAGACACTGGTGTTGCTTGGGAAACTTTGGCCAACATAACTTTGTGATCACCCAATGTTCATCTCTTTGTGGGTTTATATAGGTGAGCTTTCAAACCTCTTTCCTTCCCTTGGTACATGATGGATGGTGACCCAAGGGAGGGGCATGATTCCATTGTGTGCTGAAATATGCTTTTGTGTGCTCACATAATGCCTAAGGGGGCGCTGGTGCTGTCCTTAGGCGACTTTCACATAAGGAGAAATTGTCCTTTGCTTGCTTGTGGTCCAGGAAAGAGACTTTTTTCCACTTCCAGGATTCCATGCTTATCAGGCTCCAGTGCGTGCAGAAGGCACTCTTTTCGAAGGAAAAAGCGCACATTTGAGCATTTATGACTAGTTCAAATTTGATGTTCTCAAAAACTTAGAGATTTTAAATACTTTTTGATTCCATAATGTATCCCTATCCTGTAAATCCTTAGGCTTGACTTTAACTGATGTCATTTTATGCTGTACTATTTTCCAGTGTTAATATATTCCCCCTAATGTGTGAGGTCTAGGAAGAACTGTATAGCCGAAATACATTTTAATTTCTTTTCTATATCGTACGCACAGAGAGAGAGAGAGAGAGAGAGAGAGAGAGAGAGTGAGTGAGTGAGGCCTGCATGTAGAATAGACAACACCTTGCACTGGTTCCGAGATAACCATGGCAAGCAGACAAAATATACAACATATTTGCAAAATTTCAACAAGGCGGGCATGTCCCATTCTCGTGATGCTATGGCTAGTTAAACAAAATTGACAGATACATGTGTTGTCTATGTCACTACTGTGGTAGTGATGTTGGTGGTTGCTGACGACGACTACTGACGCCCTCAGGGGTGCCTTTTCTTTGACAATAGGTGGAATGTGGTACCCATATGAATAATCTTGATATGGCATATCACTGCGCAATGTACGCATATGTACTGGCTAGGACCTTTCCGTGTAAGAATTGTTGTCAGAGACGCTTATAAAGGCATGGGTCTTCGACGGCTCTTGATCAAAGTGCAATGGTTGTAAGGTACGATACCATCGTGACATGAAAGCTTTCGCTATAGTCGAATATCAGGAGGATCGATGACATCTATGGACAATGATGTCTCCCATAGTGCCACCCAAGGATACCCCTTTGCATGGGGAGGGGTCATCCAAGGTACTGCTTCCTTTTTGGAAAAGAGGTGTTGATGTCAACAAAAAGGAAGCCTTAACCGAACCATAATGGGTTTAACATAGGCATGTTGGTGAGCGGTAACTGAAAACGTATGATGGGGATTCAGTGGCCCGAGGTCGAAGTATATTTGAGCATCTTGGTAGCAATCATAGGTATTTCTGAAGGGAAAAATCCCTGGAGTCGGTAGGACTTCTAAGGCGGGTATCAACCAGCTATGATTGTCGTAATGGTGTGTGCATGGGAGGTATGAAATACTTCAACCAAGGGAGATTGGGGACTACTGCCATGGGAGGAAAAAGTGCAATATGAGGGCAAAGAGGCGAAGGGCGTTGTTTGTGATCTTTGTACACTTACCAAAAGAATAAAATAATGGGGTTTGGTTTGTACAAAACACAGAGACGGGTACCCCAAAACATGAAAGAGGGTCGCTCACTGAAGGTGTGAGGACGATGTTTTGCTGGGGGTAGGGGTCCCATTGGTTGGTCTCATGTGCGGGGTTGATGAAGTGGAAGATGTCGCAGATGGGATTATGCCAATGGAGGTATGGCGAGCCAAATGCGGTATGCGGAGGTGCGCTCTCAATCTGTTTGTACAACCTGATCATCTGGGAAGGGGTTTGAGTTTTAACGGTGAAATTGATCTTATGCATGATATAGGTATGGGCATGAGGTTCTTCCTGGACTAAAATGGTATGGCCATGGTGTCACTTATGGGGTGATGTATGGTATACTTTGGATGACGATCGCCATGGAGGGGAGGCTCTACTGACCAACATGGGAGTTTATCATATGCAGGGTGAGATGGTGATAAATTTGGTCGGGTATGAGGACCCTATGGTTTATTTCTAATGGAGAAATGATGTCAGGATTGTTAGCCATCCATAATTTTTACATATGCAAAGATGACTAGAAAAGGTCTTTTAGTCTTCAAGAAACAAATTTCACACAAAATCTGTGACTTCTTGAAGCCTCTGCTGTTTCCACAAAAATATCTCAAAGAAGTCATGTTGATATCCAAAGAAAAATGTTATGGAGTCGTTTTCCATCATTCCATAAATCCATTTTCACCCACTTTTCATCCATGTTTGCCTATCCTAATCACTCATTTTTCCTCTAAAAATGCCCCTTTCCCCTTTACTTTTCCTCATTATCCCATTAAAAACCATCCTTAAACCATTAAACCTCTTTATTATGGTTTAAAACACCTTTTTTAATCTATCAGAACTTCTAAAAAGGTTTAAAACCCCACTTTTTAAGCCTATTTCCGCCCATTTTTCATTTTAGGCCTTAAGCCCCTGTGGGCTTAAGTCCTCAACCCCTTTCACCATGTGACCCAATGTTCGTGACGTTAGCCCCCATAGGACCTTGTCTCCGCGCCTGATCTTCTAAGCTCCTCCCCTTTATATTCTCGCACCTTTCCTTTTAAAACCCCTTTCCCCTATAAAAATTCCTCACGCTGACGATTGTGCCCACGACAAATATTAACCGTTGATCTTCGAACATCTAATAGCCATCGGGTTTCCTCCTATTATCCATCTGCTTCCCCATCCCCCACATATGTTCTCCGATGGGGTTGATCATGACCGTCGATCATCAAGATCTAATAGCTCCCGCAAGATCTTACCACTTCAACCCCGCCCATTCACATTTCACTACCCGACACCTTTGCTTCCTCTCGACAGATCAAGACTATTGAATCCTCCCAGATCTGATGATGTTGATCCACTACGGAGGCACCCGACCAAAATATTGGTTCGTACTCCTATAGTCCCCCCACAACCAGATTCGTAACCATTGATCTTCAAAGATCCCATGGCCATCATTCATTCCTAGTTTTCACCCCGTGACAAAATAGCCAACATCACCCCTCGGCCCCCCTTCCACCAATGAAACCATCCCCCAATCTTCTTCTACCACCTGGCCTCCACTACCTCCTCGCCCAAGCAACTTGCACTATCGTGCTCCCCTGTGGCTGTAGATCTACCTCTTGCAGATCCAACAACCCACGTTTGATTTCGCGTGGATTTCGGTGTCAATGTTCAACGACCCAAACCTATGCAAAATGGGCGGTATTGGGGTGGACAGGTGTCGCACCCTGTATGGAATCGTGTTCGTTTCGCGATAAACCACTTATCACCCATCGGAAGCGCGAAAACCACCGGTGGTATTTCCAAAACTGCCTCAATAATTTCACGCCGAAATACAAATTCAAACCATGTTTTTGTAGGTTTCACCTCTCCACCATGGAATTTCCTCCTCCGCCTACATATACCGCTCCTCTGTACATCGCTCCGATGCCCCGAACTCCTGAAGCAGTTTAATCCACGAAAGATGCAAGTTTTATTAACGTTTTTTGGTCTGTATGCAGGTTCGATGGTGATTCTAAGGCCGAAAAGCCTTCCCATGGTTCATAAAGAGATAGGGTCAAAGGTGACGACCTAAGTGGCCCAAACAAAGGCAAAATCACGAAGAAAGGGACTACCAGGGTTAATTTCATGGGTTTGATCGGTGCCTCATGAGCACTCGGTTATAATAATCAAACCCTCCAGTGCACTAAAGACACCTGTACACTGACAAAGAAAATAGAAGAAAGAATAGTGAAGACAGAGATTAAAGATAAAAGAATTAAGCATAAAGTTGAATATTAAAGGCTTATTCCACAGCTTATGAATAAAACACAGTTAAAGACAAATTAATTAAGGTTAATACAGTTAAAAAAGGACATAAAGGTTAAAGATGATTTAAAAGGAAAAAAGCACAATTAGGCCTAAAAACATAGTTATTGATGAGAGTAAATAAGGATTAGGCCAAAGGAAGCCTCAAATACAGCATCACAACACAATCATTCCTCCAGAATATCCGAAGCCACTTGTAGCCTGCTCTTCACCTACACAGACTGATCAACAGTTACTATACAAAGAAAACACTCCAAAACTGTCAGAACAATTATTATAAAGGCATGGGTGGCCTTATAAACAAATGTTTCACCTAAATTATCCCAGAAGCTAAGTCAGAGTTACTGCAGTCAGAATGATATCTCCAAAAGCACACACTTTGGAGTCATTACCAACCTACTAGATGTGCCCCAAGTCAACAAAAAACTATTGAATGGTTTAAACAGTTAATGAAATATTTATTGAGTAGAGTGAAGCATTCGATGCACATCTATTCTGCCTTAAATGATCTTTAATACCAATTCCTTCAACACTTTTCCTCTTGCACCTATATGTATTGTAATGTCCCAAATTTTGCAATAAAGTATTTGGGACATTAATCTTGCTTTTATTTTAATAAAAGGAATAAAATGGGTGAGGGAACCCATGTAGCATTTTAATAAACACTCCTATGGTGCAAAAAAGTCACTTAAGTGGCTTAAGTTAGCAGCCCAAGTGTGAAAAGGGGCCAAAGGCAAGCAAACTAGACCATGGTTGACCAAGTCAACAACGTACCCTAAGAGAGGAAGCTTGCACAAGAAGATTGCGTAGTTGGAGTGGAGGGAAATTCAAATGAGAGAAACCCTAATGTGAGTGGGGTCCATGCACACATTGCATAAAAGATGAAGGAGAGAATTTTGGAGATCAATTTTGAAGATAGAACTCGAAGTTGAAGCTCTCTTCAACTTGTTGCTGCTTAGCACAAGAGGGATTCCTGTTTAGGAATGCCCTTCTCTTCCATGGGAGGCCATGAATAGATTGTACTTCATCTTCCTCACATCATGGTATGAGGCCAAGGTAGTCATTTGCAGCTGCTGTGTTATTCTTGCAGCAAGAGGATGCTGGAGTTGCTGGTGTGGCAGTGAGGGACTTCCATCATCTCACTTCCGGAGTTGTTCTGTAGAGGAGAGGCCATCTCTCTCTCTCTCTAGGAGATCAACAAAGGAGATCCTGGAGCTTCTATTGCAGATTTGGCATCAGGCCATATATTTTTCTCTCATGCCCAGCACAGTCCCTTTCTCTTATAGTGTTATTCTTAGTGAGGGTTTGCAAGTGGAGCACATTTTGTGCACTAGTGAGTGCATTCTTCATTGAGGGGATCAACCCCTTCATTTTGGAGATCATTGGAGGAGGTACTCTTGTTTATTGCAGCATCTAATTCCTTCTCTGATGTTGTATTATATTTGAGTTACAGCAGCTACACTGCAACTCCGGCATTTTCCGATTTTATGTATTTCAGTCATTTTCCCTCATAGACTGCGCAGTTAGAGAGTAGCTGGATTTATGTAGCAGTGTGTTTCTTCATTGCATGTACATTTCCCTTTGAGGCTGGTTTGAGCTCACCTTGAGAGGCATTTTCCTCAAGGAATTTGTATTACATTTGCTGCTGCATATTATATATCATATTTTCACTCTTCTGGCATTATATGTGGTATTATTTCACTGCTGTTCATATTGAAGTTTTCATGTTGCTGAAGATTCCCTTATTGAGCATTGTTTTGGTATACATGTTGGTGGGAGATCTGAATAACCTACTTAAGGTTATTTCTTTGAGCTTATAATATTCTGCAAGGAGTTTGTATCAGATGTATTCCAAGGCATCCCAGCATTGGATTGCCTTATTTTCACATTGGCTTCCTTATACAACATCCTCATGAGCAGCTGGTGCAGAAATTCCTTGAAGGGAATTATTAGCTCTTGACATGTTCTATTGGTATAGTCTGCTAGAGAGCTAGGTAGCCTCTGGATCTCATCCTTCCTTGTGAAGGTGAAATATCCAGTAAATTCCCCTGTAGTCAATCTCTGAAATAGTTCAGTGTTGATTGTTAATACTTTCGGAGGTGGAAAATAGGAATATCTCAAGATATTCCCGGCAATGCAGAAATTTCCCCATTTGGGACATTACATGTATTCACAGAAAATTCATTGTAAAGGGTTGGGAAATTGTTAATAGTTTTAACTTTTATTGAGTAAAAGTTGTTGAGTAGTAGTAACATAGTAGGCTGGGAAGAAAAGCACTGGACTGTAAAAAGCTATCGGACTCAAAGTATGTAACTGGTTTTGCACATCAATAGACAAGCAAATTCACTGGATCCTGGTCTAAATCACTAGTGATGTTATTCTCACTGTAATTTTTATTTTCCATATGTTTCCATTGTGTTCATATTCTCTGATAAAGAACAAAAAATATAGAGTAGGATATACTGCAAAGTACCCTAGCTCTCATTGAAAATATTTATCTTTATGTTTTCTACTAAATGTGTGCTTGGGAATGATTTCAATAGAGTATAACCAGTTAATGAATGCTGGTGAGCCCATATCTTGTTGAGTAGAACTTGAGATGTTTTTCTTAAATTATCTTTTCATTGCATGCTAAGTAGAGTCTTAATCAAGGAAGTTTATGGTTAGCCCTGTCCCTTGTTTAGTCTTAAACAACTATTTTGAATATTTCCCATAAGAGTGTGCCAAAAGCAAGATAGGTTAAAAGTCCTTACCTGATCTTAGGTGACTTTTTATGTTTATCTGAAATGTTTTATTCTTAAGAGTATGTCAAAATTAGGATAGGTTAAAAGTCCTTACCTGATCTTCGGCTGCCCTTTGTTTTCTTACATGTTGCTTCTTTCATCTCACTCCTTAATGTTTTTCATACCAAAAACTCACCTTAAAAGATCTTCTGACATAGATGACTTGCCATTTGAAAACCCTTGAATAGTTATTGTGCAAGTAAAACCTTTTATGACTCCATAGCCCCATGGTTTAGCACTGTTTTTTGGCCTATCTTCCCACACTGAAACATCCTTCCACTTATTTCCTTCTTCACTTCACATGACCTTCTCATTTAATGATTCCCAACCAAAAACAAAAAAATCCCTTGTGCTCCATAACTAGCCTAATACAATATCATAAGACTTAAATCATATCATTCTAAACACATATAGAGAGATCCCTCTCTGAATCCAGGAGGGCTCGATCCTAGGATTCCAAAGTGGTTCTGATGTTTCCTTGTCATTTGGTATGCCAATCTGCCAAATCACAGGACACCAACATAATGGCGACTCCAATAGGGAATTTTGAGTGAATCATATTTCCTATATCCTTAAGAGCTCAGAAGACCTGCAACCTCCTTAGATTGGTATTCAATTGCTGATGGTGGACAACAACTCATCTCAAAATTTTTGAAATCCTCCACCTGGTGACTCCACAACTCTCAATAGATCTTAGACTCCACTGGAAGAAGAACCTGAAACATGACCAGTCATCCTGGAAAGAAAAAGCATTTAGGCCTAAGTTGGATTCAATAAATTACTTCTTTTATCTATAACTATGTCCTATCCTACTTTAAGCCTGATCAAGGATACACTGATGAGATCTACATTTCTCATTGGAAGGATCTCAAGCATAAAAAAGCTAAGCCTCAAATTTTAGATCATGATAAGTCTTATACACCTTTGCTTACCCTAGATTCACCTTTGGAAGATCTAGTGAAACATGAGCCTCATGCTACCTTTCCTCCTCTTGCGGAAACCTCAAACATCCATAAATCTCTTTTTACACTACCTATACCCACAAAGGTCCTGGAAAGATATAAGCCTCTAATTTTTCCTCCTATATTCCAAGCCCTCCCTGCAAATCTGGCAGATAAACTACCCAGATTTGATGGAGAAAGCTCAAAAGTTACCGCTTAAAAACACGTTCAAAATCTTGAGTATTTACTTGACCTTTATGAAATAGAAGAAGATGATGTGCGTATTAGAATGTTTTCTTTATCATTATAAGGAAAAATTAATAGTTGGTTTAAGGACCTTCAAGCTGCAAGCATTATCAATTTTCATCTATTTACTCAAGTCTTCTTAAATAGGTGGGAAATCATGGGAAATGAAGTTCTCATCATAGAGGAATACAAGAGTTTAAAAAGACAACCAAGGGAGACAGTACAAAAATTTTCAGCCAGGTTCAATAAGGTATACAATGTAATGCCTGCTAGGATAAAGGCACCTTTGAGGTGGGCTCTCTTGTACTACCCAAGTAATTTTGACCCAGAGTTGGAATTCTAGATAACAGAAAGAGACCCTTCAAACCTGGAAGAAATGTAGAATTTGGAAATTACTGTGGAATTCAACATACTAGAAAGAGAGATAAGGTTAGAAGAAATAAGAAAGGACAAACCAACTCAAGAGAAAATTTCTCCTTCAAAGTTAAAGCTAGAGATGTTGTCAGATACAATCAAAAAAATAATGTACATACTTGATAAAATATTGGATATGCATGAGGCTGATATAAATGTTGATTATCCAGAGCAACCTATGCTTTCTCCTAAACAAAAGCAAGCTCAACCACTACAAGACATAAACAACAACAAAAAATATGTATGATGAGCAAGATTACAGAGAAAACAATGAAGAGAGTTGTCAAGAAAGTCCTGACATCATACCTTTATCTTGTATTATGTTGTTAAGAGAATTTTACAAACAAAATGCAAATGAAAAAAGTGAGAAATGCTTTGAAGAAGCAATAAGCCTCCTAGGAAACACATAACCTGAAATAGAAGAAAAATCAACACATATAGGGACTCTCCCTCTAATTTATAACTCATTTCAGGTTTTAAAAGGAGAGTGACATCCTGATAATGTAGAAGAAACAACCCATGAACCTTGTATTCAAATTGAGTATCATAACAATCATGAGGAGTTGTTTGAAATAGAAGTAGATCAGGAAATAGTAGAAAACCCTCAAGGTTTCCCTGCAAGCACAAGTACTAATTCACTAAGAGAGGCTCAAGAAGAAATTGGTCGAGTATCAAACAAACAGCCAACCCTCAAAACTTCATTTGAACCAAACACTTATGCTCATCTACCTACTGAGCCTTGTTTTCTTGAAACATAAAATAAACTTGTAGATCAGCTTAAAGAAAAACAAATTGATAACCCAACATGCTTGATTGATGAAATTGTTTATACTAATGATTTTCCAATTTTTGATCAGTATGATGATGATGATGATGAGTTTCAAGCAGAAACTAATCATGCAGGGCAACCAATAGTTGATTTGTATCATGAACTTCGCTATCGTCAGCTTGACAACAGCAATCAACCAATCCAATCCATCAGAAATAGTTTTCACATGATTGGGAATCAACAGTCTTTCAGCTCAAAGTTTGAATATGGAAACAACGAAGAATTTCTTGAGCCTGATGAATATAAGGAACCTTCTCCTGAGAATATTGAGGTAATAAAAGATGCCCCTGCTCAAGACTATGATGATCTCTTCATAGGGTACAGTCCACAAAATCAAAGCATGCCAGGACTACAAGAAGACAGCACTGCAATATATGATGAGTCCTCCAGTTCAGATGATAATGGAGATGAGGAAGAGGTTCTTTCTCAAAGGAGTCTTAAGCTTGATCCAATGGAGAAAAAAGTAAGCCTGGTCGAAACCTATCTTCCAAATGTTCATAACCAGGCATTTTTTCAAGATCCCTATGCTCATTTCTTGAAAATATTTGAGGAAGGGATAAAGGGTGTTAGAAGCAGTGTATCACCAAATGCAAAAAAAAAAAATTAGCACTGCTGCTAAAGAACAAGTGAGATGGGAGTGGCCCTGTTTATCCAGCATGCTCAAGGAGATGAGAAAAGACCAGTCATGGAACCATCTGATTGACTGGATGTACTGGAAAAGAGAATTTTTCAGCTATACATGTAAATAATTCTAAGTTAGATTAGGGTAGGTAGGAGTGTCAATAAAGCTCAGCTTGTGAGCATTTAGTTAGTTTTTGTTTTCTGCTTTGAATTTGAAAAAAGGAGAAAAATACAAAAAATAGAAAAGAGAAAAAGAGGGCAGATTAGAAAAACAAGAAAGGTACAACCCCATACCAAAAGAAAGAATAATCTAAAAGTGTGCAAGCCTAAATGCCACTACTTGAAAGAGCACCGCTATTTAGTCACATAGCCTAATCATGACTAGATAGATTTCAATTTACTTCTAATAGGTTAGTGAAGAAGATTTTCCAAACTGCTTAATCTTCGCTTACCAATAGATTAGATTAGGATAGAAAAAGAATTGCTTCTAATATGCCCAAAATCTGAACCAAAGAATCAAAAAGAAAGAATGGCTCTAATCAGGTCAAAACCTAATCCAAAGATACAAAAAGACTGGTTCTAACATGCTAAAAACTTGAACCAGGTAAAGAAGAAGAAGACAACTCAAAGAAGATCAAAATAAGAGCTGAAAGAAAGAAGGAAGGAATCTCATTGTTTTCAGGTCTTAAACCTTCCAAGTCTTGTTACTTTTCTGCAAATAAAGGTCTATGAACAGTTTGTTTTGATGTCATAGCCACCACAGCAAATCAGATAGCTTAATCCTGGTTTTCCTGTGTTTTCAATTTCTGTTTTAGAATGTAGAGAATGAAAATCTATCAGACAGTTAAATCCTAACAGATAGTAGATTAGGTAGAGAAGCTATGAGTTCAATTGTTTAATCTGAACTCATGGAGAAATAAGGGTAGATTTAGATTAGTTTTTCATGCTTTCAAAAGAATAAAATATTGATGTCAAAGGTTTGCAAGTCCAAGTGCACCTTATGAAGAAAAAATGTTAGGAAAGTAGGATGTGTAGGTAGAATGTTTGGGAGAAATCAGATGGTTATGATAAATACTGATCATATTTTCAAGCACCATGATCAAAGAAGAAAAGGTTGTCAAGGATAAAGCACAGGTCTGCATTTCAAAGATAAATTTCTGAGGTTCTTGACACCTCCAAGGAGCTTCCATCCCCATGTTGGAGCCATTGTTAGCCATCCATAATTTTGACACATGCAAAGATGGCTAAAAAAGGTCTTTTAGTCTTCAAGAAACAAATTTCACGCAAAATCTGTGACTTCTTGAAGCCTCTACTATTTCTAGAAAAATCCCTCAAAGAAGTCCTGTTGATATCCAAAGAAAATTGTTATGGATCCATTTTCCATCATTCCATAAATCCATTTTCACCCACTTTTCATCCATGTTTGCCTATCCTAATCACTCATTTTTCCTCTAAAAAGTCCCCTTTCCCCTTTACTTTTCCTCATTCTCCCATTAAAAACCCTCCTTAAACCATTAAACCTCTTTATCATGGTTTAAAACACCTTTTTTAATCTATCAAAACTTCTAAAAAGGTTTAAAAACCCACTTTTTAAGCCTATTTCTGCCCATTTGTCATTTTAGGCCCTAAGCCCCTGTGGCTTAAGTCCTCAGCCCCTTTCACCATGTGACTCAATGTTCGTGACCATGCGTTAGCCCCCAGCCCTAGTTACTATAGCCCCCAGTCCTTTCTTCCCCCACAGAACCTTGTCTCCACGCCTGATCTCCTAAGCTCCTCCCCTTTATATTCCCGCACCTTTCCTTTTAAAACCCCTTTCCCTTATAAAATTTCCTCACCCCGACAATTGTGCCCACGACAAATCTTAACCATTGATCTTCGAAGATATAACGGCCGTCGAGTTTCCTCCTATTATCCATTCGTTTCCCCATCCCCCACATTTGTTCTCCCGTGGGTTGATCATGACCGTCGATCATCAAGATCTAACGGCTCTCGCAAGATCTTACCACTTCAACCCCGCCCATTCACATTTCACTACCCGACACCTTTGCTTCCTCTCAGCAGATCAATACTGTTGAATCCTCCCAGATCCGATGGCGCTGATCCACTACGGAGGCACCCAACCAAAATATTGGTCCGTACCCCTATAGTCCCCCCACAACCAGATTGACAACTGTTGATCTTCAAAGATCCCACGACCATCGTTCATCCCCAGATTTCACCCCGCGACAAAATAGACAACATCACCCCTTGGCCCCACCTTCCACCAATGAAACCGTCCCCCAATATTCTTTTGCCACCTAGCCTCCACTACCTCCTCGCCCGCGCAACTTCCACTATCGCGCTCCCCTGTGGCCGTAGATATACCACCTACAGATCCAACGACCCACATTCGATTTCACGTGGATTTCAGTGTCAAGTTTTAACGACCCAAACCTATGCAAAATGGTTGGTATTGGGGTGGAAAGGTGTCGCACCCTGTATGGAATCACGTTCATTTCGGGATAAACCACTTACCACCCATCGACAGCGCGAAAACCGCTGGTGGTATTTCCAAAACTGCCTCCAACATTCCGCACCGAAATACAAATTCAAACCCTATTTTCCCAGGTTTCACCTCTCCACCATGGAATTTCCTCCTCTGCCTGCATATCTTGCTCCTTTGTACATCGCTCCGACACCCCGAACTCCTGAAGCAGTTTAATCCACGAAATATGCCAGTTTTATTAATGTTTTTTGGTCTGTATGTAGTTTCGATGGCGGTTCTAAGGCCTAAAAGCCTTCCCATGGTTCATAAAGAGATAGGGACGAAGGTGACGACTTTCGTGGCCCAGAAAAAGGCAAAATCACGAAGAAAAGGACTACTATGGGGTTAATTTCATGGTTTGACCAGTGCCTCATGAGCACTAGTTATATAATCAAACCCTCCAGCACACTAAAGCCACTTGTACACTGACAAAGAAAATAGAAGAAAGAACAGTGAAGAAAAAGATTAAAGATAAAAGGATTAAGCATAAAGTTGAAGATTAAAGCCTTATTCCACAGTCTGTGAATAAAACACAGTAAAAAACAAATTAATTAAGGTTAATACAGTCAACGAAGGACATAAAGTTTAAATATGATTTAAAAGGAAAAAAGCACAAACAGGCCTAAAAACACAGTTATTGATGAGTAACGAAGGATTAGGCCAAAGGCAGCCTCGAATACAACATCACAACATAGTCATTCCTCCAAAATATTCGAAGCCACCTGTAGCCCACTCTTCACCTACACACACTGATCAACAGTTACTATACAAAGAAAACACTCCAAAACTATCAGAACAGTTATTATAAAGGCATGGGTGGCCTTATAACAAAATTTTTCACCTAACTTATCCCAGAAGCTAAGTCAGAGTTACTGCAGTCAAAATGATATCTCCAAAAGCACACACTTTGGAGTTATTACCAACCTACCATATGTGCCTCAAGTCAACAAAAAACTACTGAATGGTCTAAGCAGTTAATGCAATGTTTATTTAGCAGAGTGAAGCATTCGATGCACATCTATTATGCCTTAAATGATCATTAAGACCACTTCCTTCAACACTCTTTCTCTTGCACCTATATGTATTCACAGAAAATTCATTGTAAAGGGTTGGGAAATTGTTAATAGTTTGAACTATTATTGAGTAAAAATTGCTGAGTAGTTGTAACATAGTAGGCTGGGAAGAAAAGCATTGGATTGTAAAAAGCTATCGGACTCAAAGTATGTAACTGGTTTTGCACATCAATAGACAAGTAAATTCACTAGATTCTGATCTAAATCACTAGTGATGTTATTCTCATTGTAAATGTTATTTTCCATATGTTTCCGCTGTGTTCATATTCTCTGATAAAGAACAGCAAATATAGAGTAGGATACACTGCAAAGTACCCTAGCTCTCATTGAAAATATTTATCTTTATGTTTTCTGCTAAATGTGTGTTTGGGAATGATTTCAATAGAGTATGTTCGATCTAGTGAATGTTTGGTGAGCCCATATGTGGCCCGAGTAGAACTTGATAATATTGCGGACGCGGGGCATTAGGCGGGATATTGTATATGTATCACGATTGCATGTAGATCAGGTTCAAGTTGTTGGGATTTATGTTCGTCCTCTTCGGATGTGGGGTTACGTTGCGCCACATCCTTTGAAATATCTATCGTTAGAGTTTTTTTCAAGAATAAATCTAAAAGGAATTGGTCGTCGATTTGAGCTTCACATAAGCTGCAACAGTCTCCACTCATGGAGATGTTGTTCAAAAATGTGGGTGGAGGGAGATTGTACGCGAAATGAGTGAGTAACTCCATTCTTGAATCGTGGTGAATGGGTAGCTAAACGTATGTGAAGAACGCAATAGCAAGGGCACTAAAGGTTCCATGTGAAGCGGGGGGTTGCTCGACGTACCATTTCGCGGCCACTCCTGTGAGGTGCATTTGAAACGACCTCAATCGAATAGTATCATCAATGATGCTATTCGATAGGCCTACAAGTGAAGGTCATTATATTTTCTCCTGGGTATTCGCTTGCTTGTTGAAGCACTTTGGTATGTATGAAGGGAGCTTTGTGGGCATGGGAGGCCAATTGGGGTCATGTGCGATGGGGTCATTGGTGAGCTTGGTTAAATCTGGTAGATTTAATGCTACTAAGAAGGGTGACTGAGAGGTTGATGCCATGGAAACATGTGAAGACACAAAGTTCTAGTTAGAACGAGGGTTAGACTGTGATGTACCCGGTTGTGAATTCAGCTGGCTTCCCGTATGGGATGCACACTTCTGCCCCCTAGGGGAGGAGGGGGGAGTGATGTGCGGTGTGGTGTTGGGAGACCGACTAGGGTTCCCAACTACAGCTGCTCCAAGAAAGGAGGAACCAACCACTGTGGCAACGTTCTGTCTTTGACGCCTAAACGGTGAAAGACCTAGAACCCCTCCCGATAATGGGGGGAGGTCCAAAAGATGCTTGGACCGACGAGGTTCCGTTGGAACCGTTTGAGGGTCGTCCAGGTTGGGTTTTGGAAAAAAAAAAATTTGAGGAGATTGAGTCTGTGATCACGACAATTTTATGGCCACATACATAATACAAAGTGAAAATGAAATGAATTTTCCTTTAACTTAATCTATGTGATCAATCAAGCAAAAAATGGTTTTGTTTTTTTGCGCGTGATACTCAAATCCTAGAAGACCTAATAAAATCCTCACACACTCAAAAGTAACTAGGCCTTGAGAGGATTTCTTGTAAGTGTTGGCACAACGTCCCGTAAGAGCTGGCGACGCCCCCAGTCAGCCGAAGAGAATCAACCAAGGTAAGGGTAGAGTGTCTCGCGCTCGCCTGCACCGTCACCTATAGGGTAAAGGATGCCCTAGATCTGGCCACTAAGAACCACCGTCCCACATGAGCGTTCGAGTCTTGGGCTTCTTGGTAGTCAGCTAACAGTACCGAGTATCAGCCAGGTCAGGTAGCACCAACTAATACCGCACAAACTACGCCTAAGCCTAACCCCCTCTGAATCGGGTCTCTGTCGTGCTCGGCTTTTCTTTTCCGTGGGCTAATAGGTGGATTTTAAAGCTCCCTAAAAACACAACTTCTATCTTTCGAATGTGAAGCATGATCAAAGCGGCTTATTGGATGCCTACCCCCTTGATCCTAACTTAAACTATAATTTCTCTTGTGGCCCCTGTGGGGAGAGTTTAGTGAGTTGTTTTAAGTTATTTTTAGGTGGCTTTATTTTCATAGTGGGTGAATGTGTGTGAGCGTATGGTGAACAATCTCATAATTTGAAACGATGGTTTGAATTGGCCCGGGCCATATTCTTGATACCGTACAAGACCATCGATGGTCGTGTCTACATTAGGGTAGAACCATATCTGTATTGGTCAAAGGATGCTTTTCAGTGTGCGTTAGCTGGTCTACTTTAAAGATTTGATCCTCGTGGGGGAACATCATGATGCGGAAAATGGAGGATGCTATGGCAGACATGGCATACATGTAACTCCGCCCAAGGAGTATATTGTAATCCAAGTGAGCGTCCAAGACTTCAATGTCTATGTGGACCATTTTCCCGGCTAAGCAGACCGGTACATTTTGGAAGAGACCGACGAGGGTCAAGCGACGACCATCGTATGCTCTGAGAGTGATGACGGAAAGTTTGAGTTTTGGGGCTCCTAACTTCTACCATACATTATTTAACATGATGCACGTGGATGCACCCTCGTCAATGACACATCGGTGAATAGTGATGTTATGTACCGATACTGGTATCTGGAAGGTGACCATGGAGTGAAGCCTCGGGGTGGCTTTGTCTAAATCAAAATCCATCGTGCGCGTGTCGGCAGGGTCGATGGCGCCTAAGGTGGAAAGTAGGGCTTTTCGCTACTTCGGGCACGACTGCAGTACCTCCAAAGAAGACATAGCAGCAGGTGACTGGGCTAAATCATCTACGATGTTGTAATTGTGGGCTACTTTAGAGTAGTTACCTACTCGCCTACTAGGCCCTTTAACCATTTTTGGCAATGGTTCCAAAGGAATATTTGGAATGGTCAAAGGTGCAATCGACGTGCTCGTACCAGCCCCTGACATACCAGTGTCTGGTGGGGTTTCGTAGCTGTGATTCCAAGTTTGGAAAAATATTTCTTCGCCAACGATGTAAATTTCATGGCTATTTTTCTCAGAATCATTGGGGTTTAGCTACTGAGTGTTGACCGTTCCTTGATGGGGGAAGGGTTCTTGCATAACTGCAATTGTCTGGGAAGATCCTCCTTGTCCTCGGTTCCTCTGAAGCTTTTTAAGCTCAGGGAGTTCAGGACAGTGGTGAGTATAGTGCCCGTACTCACCACATATCGAACAAGAATGGTTTGTTCGTAGAGGTGGCCGCTTGCCTTGCTTTTGGGCATTGCTTGGATCCTGGTTCTGGTTTCGGTTGGAGTTATTTCTCGGCTGGGGCCGCGGTGGGTGCTGTTGGTTGCTGCCCCCCTCTCCAAGGTTCCCTTTGAGTTTTTTTTTTACCTTTCTTTTGACCACGTTAGGAGGGTAATTCTCCTGATCATACTGGTGTGGATGATTTTGGGATGACTGCACAAAGTTCACCTGTGCATTGTTTTGCATTGGTGGGTTATGTGCTTGGGACTAAGCATAATGCTGTCCTATGTTTGCACCTAGCCATTGGGAGGGAGTTCTTTCGTCAGTTTTTATTCCTGCATACTGGGTCCCCTCGGCCGGAGTGTAAGGTCCTCCTTGGTGATACGCTAGCGCCCTATTAGTCAAATTTTGTTGTTGCATATGATGAATTTGAAATCTGGGTTGAGACATGTTCTGGGTAGACCCATGTGTGTAACCGAGATTTTGACTGCTGCTGCCTAGGTACCCTTGGGTCATTGACCCAATAAGTCCGTCTGCAGAGTTTGACGTGCCTGGCAATTCTTGATAAGATTGCAGGTGTGGGGCATTAGGCAGGATATTGTATATGTATCCTGATTGCGTATAGATCAGTTCAAGTTATTGGGCTCTACTAATTGCATCCTCTTTAGATGTGGGTTTACGTTGTGCCACATCCTTTGAAATCTCTACCGTTAGAGTTTTCAAGAATAAATCTAAAAGGACTCGGTCATCGAGTTGAGCTTCACATAAGCTATGATGCTGTCTCCACTCATGGAGATGTTCAAAAATGTGGGTGGAGGGAGATTGTCTGAAATGAGTGAGTAACTCCATTCCCGAATCGTGGTGAATGGGTAGCTAAAAGTATGTGAAGAACGCAATAGCGAGGGCACTAAAGGTTCCATGTGAAGCAAGGGGTTGCTCGACGTACCATTTCGCGGCCACTCCCGTGAGAGTGCATTGAAATAGCCTCAATCGAATAGTATCGTCAACGATGCTATTCGATGAGCACCACAGGTGAAAGGTCATTATATGATTCCCTGGGTCTTCCGCTTGCTTGCCCTCAAACTTTGGTATGTCTGAAGGGAGCTTTATGGGCATGGGAGGCCAATTGGGGTCATGTGCGATGGGGTCATTGGTGAGCTTGGTTAAATCTGGTAGATTTAATGCTACTAAGAAGGGTGACTGAGAGGTTGACGCCATGGCAACGTGTGAAGACACAAAGTTCTGGTTAGAACGAGGGTTATTCTGTGATGCACCCAGTTGTGAATTCAGTTGGCTTCCCGTATGGGATGCACACTTGAGGAGGGGGGAGTGATGTGCGGTGTGGTGTTGGGAGACCGACTAGGGTTCCCAACTACAGCTGCTCCAAGAAAGGAGGAACCAACCACTGTGGCAACATTCCGTCTTTGACACCTAACCGGCGAAAGACCTGGAACCCCTCCCGATAATGGGGGGAGGTCCAAAAGACGCCTGGACAGAAGAGGTTCCATTGGAACCGTTTGAGGGTCGTCCAGGTTGGGTTTTGGAAAAAAAAAAATTTGAGGAGATTGAGTCTGTGATCATGACAATTTTATGGCCACATGAATAAGACAAAGTGAAAATGAAATGAATTTTCCTTTAACTTAATCTATGTGAGCAATCAAGCAAAAAATGGTTTTGTTTTTTTGCGCATGATACTCAAAAAATCCTAGAAGACCTAATAACATCCTCACACACTCAAAAGTAACTAGGCCTTGAGAGGATTTCTTTTAAGTGCTGGCACAACGTCCCGTAAGAGCTGGCGACGTCCCCAGTCAGCCGAAGAGAATCAACCAAGGTAAGGGGAGAGGGTCTGGAGCTTGCCTGCACCGTCACCTATAGGGTAAAGGATGCCCTAGATTTTGCCACTAAGAACCACCATCACACGTGAGCGTTCGAGTCTTGGGATTCTTGGTAGTCAGCTAGCAGTACCGAGTATTAGTCGGGTCAGGTAGCCCCAACTGATACCGCATGCACTACGCCTAAGCCTAACCCCCTCTGAATCGAGTCTCTGCCACGCTCGGATTTTCTTTTCCGTGGGCTAATAGGTGGATTTTAAAGCTCCCTAAAAACACAAATTCTATGTTTCAAATGTGAAGCATGATCAAGGTGGCTTATTGGATGCCTACCCCCTTGATCCTAACTTAAACTATAATTTCTCTTGTGGCCCCTATGGGGAGAGTTTAGTGAGTTGGTTTAAGTTATTTTTAGGTGGCTTTATTTTCTTAGTGGGTGAATGTGTGTGAGTGTATGGTGAACAATCTCATAATTGGAACATGTGGATATCGGTGATCCTTTACAAAAGTCCCCTAGTTAAACTATGTGACATTGTTCCTTGCTCAAAATAAAAATCATTTGCAGATAATGGGCCGCTTCCAAAACCTCCAAATTAGTCTATGTGAGTGACTAAAGGGAGATGGAAAATCATAAATATAGAGTGTTCATATGCTTGTCTAGGGTCACCCAATGGCGCAAAGACAATAGAGATTACTTGCTCTAACTTGCGATTCAATCCTAGTCCTACAAATTCCTAAATGCAAAAATTGAAATTTAAACTAAACAATTTCTACACTAGCTTATGCATGTGTGGTCATGAGCCACTTACTTGGACTAGTTAAACTAAGTGTGCATACTAAAATTTGCAAAAAACATAAATTTTTCGGAAATCAATGGTTAATTCGCCCCCTACTTAAGCTATGTGAACACTTTTTGCAAAAACCAACTTAAATGAAAACTAACTAAATGCCTACAAAAAGCAGAAAAAATCAGTTTTCAGAAGCTATGGGGTATCAACACAGGTGTTGGCAGATACATTAGGGGCTGCCCAACACACTTACAAACAGAAAAAATGTAGAATATAAGGAGAAAAACTCTCTTTGCAAATTGCGCACAAAAACCTCTAATAGGTGCACTTTCTTGCGCACAGTCACCTCTGAATGTGTACCCTACGCATCTGTGTGTAAAAAAAATGCGCAAAATTCCTGCAAGTAAAAAAAGTTGGGAGCTACCTTCTTCAGTCTGTCACCTCAGTGATTCTAGGGACTGCAAGATGGGTCATAGGACTGTCATCTCCACTCCAACATAGACTAAGGGTTTCCTGCAAAAGATGGCACAACCACATAAACTTGAAACACATCAATGCAGTCGCCAATCTTGTTGTGGTGGATTTGACACATGGGTGTACGAAATCGCATGAGTTTAGAGAGTGTGGTCTACCCTCTAAAATATAGGTAACAGGAAGTATCTAGGGTGAGTTCAGAAGTATAAGACTTAAATGAAGTAATACACTAAAGTATGCTCTGTTAAAAAAACTAAAACTAAAAACACAAAAAGAAGCTATATAGAGAGTTCCAAACAGTAACAAGGTAAACAACGACTCGATGGCCTCTTCTTATTGAATGCTTGGAATGAAACAAATCTTACCCACTTGCCAAAGGGCCTAGGCAATGACTCTAGGACCCGATGCAAGGATGTTTGTCCTTCAAGTTCTACCTTCTGACGCAGTCTAACTCTCTCTCTCTTTGCTGCAATGGACTAATATTGTTGGGTGGCCAACAATCGAGTCCTCTTCTTCAACTTCTGCTCCTTGGGTCACACAAGACACTGGTGTTTCTTGGGAAACTTTGGCCAGCATAACTTTGTGATCACCCATTGTTCATCTCTTTGTGGGTTTATAAAGGTGAGCTTTCAAACCTCCTTCTCTCCCTTGGTACATGATGGATGATGACCCAAGGGAGGGGCATGATTCCATTGTGTGCTGAAATATGCTTTTGTGTTCTCACACAATGCCTAAGGGGGCGCTGGTGTTGTCCTTAGGCATATTTCACATAAGGAGAAACTATCCTTTGCTTGCTTGTGGTCCCAGAAAGAGACTTTTTTCCACTTCCAGGAATACGTGTTTATTGGGCTCCAGTGCACGCAGAAGGCACTCTTTTCGAAGGAAAAAGTGCGCATTTGAGCATTTATGACTAGTTCAAATTTGATGTTCTTATAACCTTAGAGATTTTAAATACTTTTTGATTCCATAATGTATCCCTATCCTGTAAATCCTTAGGTTCGACATTAACTAATGTTGTTTTTTGCTGTACGATTTTCCAGTGTTAACATTCCCTCTCAACAAGAAAGGGATTATCCTTCACCCTGATCATGTCTCTATGGTATTAAAATTTGCTCCTGGTGAGCACCTTCGTCAGAATATCCGCATCTTGATCTTCCACAGGAATGTGCTGAAGCAAGATGATCCTCCTCTGCACACAATCTCTGAGATGATGGTATCGGATATCTATATGCTTAGATCTATCATGAAACACAGGGTTAATCGAGAGTTTAATGCAACTCTGATTATCACAATGAATCACTGTCAGATCTAAATGAGAACCAAACAAACCAACCAAGATCCTTCTCATCCAGATAGCCTCACATGCAGCTTGACTCGCTGCCATGTATTCTTCTTCTGCTGGACTGAGTGCCATGGATCTCTACTTCCTACAGTACCAAGAAACAACTGTAGATCCGATACTAAATATCCCCCCTAATGTGCTCTTTCTATTCATTCGACATCCATCCCAATCTGCATCCATGAAACCATGCAACCTCACTCCATATGTCTGTCTGTACCATAAGCCATACTATGATGTGCCCCTCAGCTATCTCAGGACATGCTTGCCCGCCTTCCAAAAGAGCTTGGTAGGCTTAACCATAACTTGACTCAGTTGGTTAACCGCATAGCAAATGCTAGCTCTCGTGTTCACTAGATACATTAGCAAACCCACTAAATGTCGATAGAAAATAGAATCCACTACCTCTCTAGAAGTAGCATCCTCTTTCCTCCACTTTCCTGTAAGAGGAGTATCCATAGGTTTGTAGCCCTCCATGTGAAACTTACCTAGTATCTCCCTTGCATACTTTCCTTGAGACAAAAAAAGTTCACCATCTCCCTGCCATATTTCCAATCCAAGGAAATAATGAAGGAGGTTCATATCCTTCATCTCGAACTCCTTTGCAAGATCCTCCTTGCATGAGTGTATCAGCTGCTCATCACCAGTCAATATTAAATCATCAACATAAAGAAAAATTATTAGAAGCTTACCCTCCACCACAATTTGGTATAGGTTTGCAACTGCTTCAATTTTGGTGAAGCCCAGTCTGGTGAAATAACTGTCTATCCAAGTGTACCCAGCACGAGGTGCTTGCTTCAACCCATAAAACACACTTTTGAGTCGACACACATGCGAATCATTGTGAAAGATCTCAAAACCTTTAGGCTACTCTATGTAAACCTCTTCCTCAATGATCCCATTGACAAACATAGTCTTCACATCCATCTCATGAAGGCGCCAGCCCATATGTGTTGAGAGAGCAAGGATGGTCCTTATGGAAGAATACCTTGCGACAGGTGCAAATGTCTCTTCATAATCTATCCCCTCAATCTGTGAGAAGCCTCGGGGGTAAGTTCCTAAAAACATTGTCAAGGCTGATTAAGATGCTATTGTGTGAAAAGGGTGTCCTGTGCATTCACACCGAGTGAATGACCTCCATTCAGAGTGGAAGCATGACGCGAAGCGGTAAATACTACCGAGTTAATCAAGAAGGGGATAGATCAATGTCACAGATCTACAAGTGATCTTTGATCTAAACAAAGGTGGGGCTACCTTTTATAGAAAATCCCTAAACTACGCTACCATCAAACTCGTGAAAAGGTAAGAATTCTCCTACCCCACATTCGCCACCACCTGCATAATATATGGATCCGCACATGAACTTACCCACCTTTAAAGGTGTTGGGGGAAATGATATGGATCGGTTCTGGTTCATGGCAGATTCAGTATGGACCGCGTAGAATGTTAATAATGATAATGTAAAAAGAGCATAGCTATCAATAGCCTTTGCAGGGTGGGCTCTGTATTTTTTCATGGGATACATTGCCCAACATGCGAATCTGAAAATACAGGACATTAAGTATTCCCTAAAGTAGAAATTTTGGAAGCCTATGTCGTATTCTAAATGTGTAGTAGAGTTGAAATATATTAAGCAGGGACCTACGGAGTCTATTTGGGAAGCTGACAAGAAACTGAAGAAATTCATCAGTGATGGAGGATTTTTCTATGAGGACAAACAAAATATGGAGTGGTTTATTGCCATGTTGTTACCACATTTGCATGGACCTATGGGTCAGCAGAAGATTGATTCACAGGAAGAGGCCCTGGAGATTTCCATGAATCTAGAAATCGCACCAAGGGATGATGCTCAATTTGGGGCACTACAGATCCAAAGCTAGCTAGAGGCGATGCACTTGGAAATTCATAATTTTTGAAGGGATCGGGGTAAAGAAGCTAGCGCGGATGTCTGGTGCATATGCTACAGGGTATCATGCCACACCAAGGATCAATGCCCTCTGATATCAGATTATATGCAAGTCGGGGGACCAAGTCCATTATGCCCAAGAGATATTGCTAGACCAAGTACCCCCACACTAAGGTGCGCTGATTGTTGGGTAACAGGACGACATGATACTGACCATTTCCCACGATTAGGTGCCTATGTCCCAGAACTGAAGCAACAGAGGTGGGGATTCTTCTGTTTGATGGGTCATGATGAGCACAACTGCCGAACATATGATCTTATGATAGATAGGGGGAACCTATATAGGGTGAAGGCTGACCCTTCATCACTAGCATCTCCCTCCAGGCGAGGAGGATCCCTTGCAAGAGGGCAGGGAGGAGAGAGAGGCGGAGGTGTAGGTCGAGGAAGAGAGAAACTAATTTTCTACAACTGTAGGGACGTTAGACATTATGTAAGGGAATGCCTGAACCCTGCGCACCAATCCTACAAGTATTGCAGATAGTTCGATCATGTAATTGAATACTATCTTGTGCTGATAGCGAAGATGTAGGAGAAACAACAGACGCCAACGCAAAATGTATAATGGGTTAAGGCATAACCATGCGATGATGGGCCCAATCTCAATGTAATTACACATAGTGGCATTGCCATTGGAGGAGCTGGGGAAAAAGTTGTGGCTGAACCACTAATCACAAAGGCCTCTGACAAAAAGGAGAGCTTAGACCCGCAGAAGGAGAAAGAGACCTTCATCGAATTTAGAAAGGATTTTGCTAGGAACGAAGCATCCATATTGAGGAATTATGTGAATCCGAAGGCAGATGAAGTAGTTAAGCCATTCCTTCAGGCGTGTATGAAGTTACTGTGCAACCAGAAGGCGGTGGAGAATCTCCAATCATTAATAGATAGTTGCGCAGAAAGGGGTGCCCCCCCAACTTTGGTTAAAACTATGAATAATATTTATAAGAACAAGAAAAATATTACTCAGGACATGCGTATGACTACGCAGATTGGAGAATATGAGATGGAAAAAGTCATCTTAGATCTGGGGTCGGATGCCAATGTCCTACCCAAACAAACATGGCAAAGAAAGGGAGAACTTAAATTGGAGTGATGCACGATACAACTACGTATGGCTAACCAACAGAAGATAATTCCACTAGGAAGACTGTCGAAGGCTGTGGTAGACATTGCGGGAGTTAAATTTTATGCAGATTTCGAAGTAATCCAGATTGTGGATGATGAGGACCCTTACCCTTCGCTCTTAGGACTGAATTGGGCTATTGACATGGGAGGTATCATCAACCTAAAAAGGATAAGCATTGTCTTCAAAAATGATGGTATGAGGGTAATAGCCCCCCTAGATCTAGCATAAGGAGAATGATACACAAAACTGGTGTGCGAAGAGGAGGATGTTGAGCATATTTATAAACTGACTACCTTAGATGATGATTGGATCAACCCTACAGTTGATGGCATGTTGTGTTGGGAGAAAGACAACGCATGTCTCTCGGACTTAGATGGCGAGATAGAAAACTAGCAGAACCGGTTGCATGACGTATCTGTGCTGTAGTGGCTCAAGTTCAAAAAGAGCTTTCGATGCATCTCCTCAAAGGTAAGATAAATGCCCCACTTTTATGGTTCTGGTAGTGTTAAGGAATTTCTTAAAGCATTAAAAGAAGATGTCCCTAAGGAACATAGATTTTGGGCACTTGATTTGGCTACGCATGCGACCCCTGCACGGTGGTGGGAAACTCACAAGGGGGCCTTTCAGGACTGGGAGGAATGCTGGAAAATGATGATTCTATGATTTGAACTTCTAGTAAACCCACCTATGGAGCTCTTTTCCAGATGTGGGGACCCGCACAAGCACTTGGCTATGTGGATGGAGGTATGGAATGAAAGGACTTGGAAAGAATGGGTCCATATGTTTATTCATGCCTTAGGACCAATCCCCACCACCTGATATTTAGATGCAAAACTACACCAGCGCACTCACCACTGGGGCACAATGACAGAGGATTTCATGGTGACGTTGGTTTATTTGGAGAGATGAAGAAATTGGATGAATCCTTGCAAGATATAGATGCTCTTGTCTTTGATGAGTCTTCCCCTCGAACAAAGTGTGTTGCGCCAGCTTGGGATGCGCGGATGCAGGATATTGTCAACTGTTGAAAATTTTCATTAGAAGACTGTGATGAGGATCCAAAAAATATCACTATCCCAAAGTTGAAAGGAGAGCGCGCAGTTACAGGACCCCTATTGCAGACAATAAATGTGACCAAAATATTAAAGTTGAAGGATGTCAAAATTAGGACAGAAGGGAAGCCCAAGATGGAAAAAATTGAGGATTACCGAGAAGATGATAGAGTTGGCAAGATCGCAGAGCTGCTGACCGAATACCATGACCTATTCCCCACAAAGTTCTTGAGCTCAAGGGAATCGTAGGAGATCTGGGTATCATGAGAATCACCTGGAAGCCAAATGCACGTCCTGTCAAGCATGACCCTATCTGTTGAACCCTAAATATAAACATAAATTCAAGGAGGAAATAGATAAGATGGTGGCCACAAGTAGCAATGAGCCAGTAGAACAGTCTAATTGGGTAAGCCCAATGGTAGTTCAAGAAAAGAAAACCAAAGGAGAGATAAGGATCTGCTTAGGTTGAATAATGCCTGCATACATGATCCAATCACTACGTTGTTCTCTGATGAAATATTGGATAATGTGGGAGGTCAGGAATCATACTCATCCACTGATGGGTTTTCAGGGTACCATCAGATCATAATTGCACTAGAAGATCGCATCAATACAACCTTCGCAATCGAATGGGGATCCTTCCAGTACACCAGTATGCCTTTTGGATTAAAGAATGCCCCTACCATTTTCTCGTGCGTAGTTGTAGTAGTATTAAAAGAGTTCATCCATAATTTTCTAGAGGTCCATTTTGATGATTAGATAGTATTTGGATAAAGAAGCATGTGTCGAACCTGCACATGATGTTGGATGCCTACACAAAACACCAGATCTCGCTAAACCTCAAGAAATGCATATTCTGTGTACCATTTGGGATTTTATTGGGACACGTTGTATGTTATTAGGGATTGATGGTTGACCCAGCCAAGATTTCAGTTATCATCAATTTAGCAGTCCCCACCACTAAGAAATAGCTATGCTCCATCTTAGGGCACACATGCTACTATAGGAAGTTTTTTCAAGGGTACGCCCTGATCATGGAACCAATGGAGAAGCTGCTAATGAAGGATATATTATTTTTCTGGGATGAGGAGTGTGAGAAGGGTTTTGAGCTACTGAAAGAAAATATGGTCACTGCACCTATTCTCATATTTATAGAATGGGCGAAGATCTTTCATGTACATGTGGATGCATTAAGAATATCCCTGGGAGTTGTCTTAGCGCAGCCAAGCAAAGGAGACATTGATCATCCGGTTGCATTTGCTAGCAGGAAACTCTTTAGCGCAGAGTGCAACTATTCTACTACTGAACGAGAAGGATCGACAATGGTGTATGCCCTACAGAAATACATGCACTATCTATTGGGAGGACACTTTAAGATATTCACTGATCACTTATATTTAAAATACCTGGTCAATAAGCTTATGTTGGGGGGGATGATTTGTAGATGGTTACTACTATTTCAGGAGTATGATTTTGAAATTATTGTGAAGCCCGGGAGACCAAATACAGGACCTGATCACTTGTCTTGGATTGAGAATGGGAAAGAAACAACTAGTCTGGAAGAAGGATTACCCGATGCGTAGATTTTTTCTATCAAGATATTTGACGATTACTTTGCAGACATTATTCACTTCTTGAGCATTGGGATGGCACCTGCAGACTATTTAGTACAACAGAAAAAGGAGTTGGTGGCACGCACAACTGATTTCACTGTAATTGCTAGTCAATTATACAAGTTGGGAGAAGATGAGGTATTACGAAGGTATGTATTAAAAAATGAGAGACAAACTATCTTGGTTGAGTCCCATAAAGGGGTGGTAGGAGGACATTATGCAGGAAAAGCCACTTCGGAGAAGGTGCTGAGGGCTGGGTTGTGGTGGCCCACATTGCATAGCAATGCACATGCATACTACTGAGCCTATGATGCATGCCAAAAAATAGGGAAACCCTTGCATAGAGATTAAATGCCCTTGCAACCGCAGATGGTTTTGTAGGCGTTCAAAAAATGAGCTATAGAATTTTTAGGACCAATTAATCCCCCGGGAAAGAACACTGGCGCATGTTACATCATTACTGTCACTAATTATGTAACCAGATGGGTAGAGGTAAAGGGTGTGAAGGATTGTACTACAGATACTGCTGAACACTTCATCTTCGAGCATATTTTGACCAGGTTTAGTTCCCAAAGATCTTAATGAGAGATAAAGGTACACATTTTGTTAATGAAACTATTGAAGTTTTTACAGAAGAATTTCAGATCCACCATGCAAAGAGTACCCCATATCACCCAGAAGATAATGGTGCAGTCACTACAAGGAAAATACCCTCTAGCAGAGGTTATAAAGGAGGTTTTTAGTGTTATAAAATTGGCCAAAATTGTCAAAAAAACATACGCTACCACATCCGTTTATGGTTACAGAGGTTTTGGTGGAGCTTTTAATGGAAATTCAACACAACCAAAAAACAATGGGCGGCAGGAGGTTATTACAGATGTTTTTTTCATCGGTGCACTAATCAGGATTTAATGCACCGGTGCGTAGCTGTGGACAGCGCCCCGGGGCGATCGAAGGAGAATGCACCGGGCTGTTAAGGTATAAAACAACACTGGGCGTAGTTTTGGTGATACAATGCATGGGGCTGTTATAATTGGTCTTGGGAATTGAGCGGTGCCCATAGATCGTATCAACGCGCCGGTGCGTAGACTTATAGAAATGCACCGGTGTGTCCTTTCACACAAATGCACCGAGCTTTATAATTGGTATCGGTATTCGTGTGGTGAAAATATGTCATACAAATACATCGGTGCATATAGACCCTTAAATGCCTTGGTGTGTAGTATCAAACAAATGCACGAAGATTTATAATTGGTATCGGTATTCATGCGATGCCCATAGGTCGTCTAAATGCACCAGTGCGTATAGACAAAAAATGCCCCGGTGCATAGCATCACACAAACACATCGAGATTTATAATTGGTATCTGTATTCATGCGGTGCTAATAGGTGGTAAAAAGGCACCGGTGCGTAGATAGACATAAACGCACCGGAGAGCTGTACCACACAAACGCCTCGATATTTTTAACCGGTTTTGGTATTTGTGCGGTGCCCATAGGTCTTAAATACGCACTGGAGCGCTTAAGAATACAAGCGCACCAATGTAAGTATACATGCACTGGTTTTCATTTTATATTTTTTAGAAACATCGACCTGTGATAGTGCAATTATTGTGATTGTTCTAAATTCATTATTCATCAAAATTTGACACATCTCATAAAAATATTCATATTAATTAAATTTTTATTAATTCATTTGAATGTGATGTTTGGATTAATTTGTTATATCATATCAAAATTATTGTGGTTTTTTTAAATTCATTATTCGTCAAAAGTCGACACATATATATCTTATAACAATATTCATATGAATTAAATTTTTATTAGTGCATTTGAGAATGACAATGGAGAATGCAATAGCGACAATAGAGAATGCAATAGAATAAATTAAAACATTTTTTTATTATATATATATCTGAATAAGATATTCTTTGTCATACAAAATGGGACAGTTATTGGTATCCCTTTATCTTTCAATTCGGACACTATGTCCATTACATTAAATAAAATGTATGATTTCACAGACATTTTTCAAAAAATACAACACCTTGCTTTTATATCCAAACATAGTGATCATCATTCTTCGCTTGAACTGTTGTCACTGCTACAGCTACTTCCATCACGGGTTATTTTCAGAAATTTTTTGTTCACGGTGTTGATTGTTTTCTTCTTCTTCAACTTCCATCTAGAAACATAAAAATAAATTGTAATGAGTGTATATACATTGGTGAGAATAATGAAAATTGCAATATTAAATAATATACATCAATGTAAATCGAAAAGAGCTGACATACCAATGCAACAGTTGACTCATAAACTATACACATTCTTTAAAAACCATGTAACATGCCATCTTTCAAGATTTGATCTGTTGGCGCAGTGCCATACTTTGTTTCTTGCAAGTTATATACCCCATAAAAAATTATATATTTAATATAAAAGATTTATTTTTTCTATTAATTATAGATGGAGCTAAGTAAAACAAGATCGATAGATGCTTACAAATTCCACAATTAAGTTCTGATATGCCAACATATACGCACAACCCATATTTAACCCAATTTCAATCAATTCCTCTGATGGTTCTTCTTTGTATGTTTAACACCTGTTATAAAATATGGTATACAAACTTAGATATCAATCATTTTCTTCCTCCTTGTCCTGTTTTATGTGCTAAATGGGTTCCATTTGCTTTTCTTTTTTGCAAGAAAATACTTGAAAATTAATATTTAATGCTAAATTGTTTATTTATTTTACCTAATGATCGAAAACATTAATGATTACATATCACATTTGAAGCAAGTTGTTGTTGAGATGGCTCCTCCATCAATGCAATTTTGTCCATTTCTTTGACCATCTCCTTGTACACCTTTTTGGACATTCCTACTGGCATATTTATGAGATCATCTCGTTCATGTTTTGAGATTTTCATAATCTTCCTGAAAATGTAACATGACAATAAACTATTTAATTTTTATATTGATATATGAAAAGTAAGTATAACAAAAGTGATATTTATAAATAATTCTAGACAAACATCTAAAGGAATATTACTTTTTCATTCCTTCTTTTTTGTTGTTGTACATTTTTGCTATTAAAAGTCTGACATGTCTCATTGACCAATTCTCTGGAAAATCTTCCTGTAGCTTACATAGGATTTGGTTCTTGGAATCATTGGATTGGTTTTTGTATTGTAAGTGGAAAGAACGTCTATACATTCGTTCCACTAGATACCTCAAACTTTTGTAAAAGTTTTCCCCCTTTTCGTTAACCTCCAGCACCACTCCAGATGAGCTAAGGACCAATTCATTTTCATTTGCATGTTCTATTTTTTTTCTTTTCTTAGAACAAAATTCCTTTTCTAAGTTGTTGGTCCCTATAGAACATTAAACATATTTGAATTAATAGACTTTTTCACACGTGTTATCCAATAACTTTAATTATATTATTAATGAAAACTAAAAAAAGAAACTCATATTTGATCGATAGTATTTTTTTCATTTACCTGATTCATCCTTTTGCAATTTTTACATCAAGATTTTACGCTCTTCTGGTCCTAGACCAGAAATAATCTTATCGAGCTTCATAATTTTGTGGCTCTGCATGATGTACAGTAAACAATACATATTAGTTAAACTTACATATAGTTCAAAAATATTTTTTTTGTAAAAAAATTACAAAGAATTTTCCCTTTTTGCTTTTCTTAATGTGTTATCAGTATTTTTGTTACTTGATCCCTTGTCACTCATTTCTTTATCAATATCAAACTTGTACCATATCATTCAATAATATATTTATAAATAAATTGTCAACTTTTCAAGTAAAAAAAAAAAAATCTCAAAAAACCAGTGCGCCATTCATGGTTTACGCACCGGCGCCGGTGCGTGTCTCTCTTCCAAACGCACTGCCATGACAGTATAATAAACTGTATGGTGCTCTATGTTAACAAGGAGCACCGGTGCATTACATGTTAATGACTGCACTGGTTAACCATGGTAAAATAATAAAAATTTTCCAGTGTTAGTTTTTTAGCATAAATCGGTGCCATATTTTACATATGGCACACCGATAAAAAAAAATATTTTTTTATCACATTACATTTTGCAGTGCGCTTTTAAAATAAAGAGCATCGGTGCACTAAGTTACTCCAGGCGCACTGATAAAAAAATCTATTTTTTTTTAAACTCATGCCAGGGCCCACATGGATTGGGATTCGACTATGCTAATCGTCCCGTCGGTTGGATGTCTTAGGTCTATATTTATCAATACAAACCCTATAAATCTAAATTGAAAAGACCTAATTCTGAAATCACAGAAAGAAGAAGAAGAAATGGGAGAAAAAAAAAGAATGTAAGGTTTGTATCTTTTGAAAGTTTTCAGAGAGCACCGGTGCACTATTCCACACGGGGCGCATCGACAACTTTTTTATTTTTTTAGTTTATGCAAGGGCCGACATGGATTGGGATCAAAATATGCAGGTCCTCCCATTGCTTGGATGTCTTAGGCTTATATTTAGCATTATAAACCCTATAAATATAAATTGAAAATTCATAATTCTGAAATCACAGAAAGTGGGAGAAGAAAGGGCAGAAACAAAAAGAATGTAGGGTTTGTTTCTAAAATGGTTTTTTTTGCAAAACAACACGTTTGCGGTGCGCCATAATGCAATAGTGCACCGCGCAGTGATAAAAACTAATTTTATTTTTTCATTTTTTATCACTGTACTTTCGCGGTGCGCTGCTATAACCGAGCGCACCGGTGCGCTATGTTACGCAAGGTGCACCGACGAAAAAAAGTAAGTATTTTTTTAAGATTGAAGCAAGGGTTGACATGGATTGGGATTAGACTATGCAGGTCCCCCTGTTGGTTGGATGTATTAGGCTTATATTTAGCAATACAATCCCTATTAATATAAATTGAAAATCCCTAATTCTGAAATCACAGAAAGTGGGAGAAGAAAGGGCAGAAACAAAAAGAATGTAGGGTTTGTTTCTAAAATGGTTTTTTTTTGCAAAACAACACGTTTGTGGTGCACCATAATGCAATAGTGCACTAGTGCCATATGTTACATATGGCGCACTGATAAAAACTTCTTCTTCTTCTTCTTCTTCTTCTTCTTTTTTTTTTTTTTTTATCACTATACTTTTGCGGTGTGCTGCTATAACCGAGCGCACCAGTGCGCTATGTTACGCAGGGCGCACTGATGAAAAAAATCTGTATTTTTTTAAGATTGACGCAAGGGCCAACATGGATTGGGATCCGAGTATGCAATTTGTCCCGTAGATTGGATGTCTTATGACTATACAAACCCTATAAATATAAATTGAAAAGAAAGAGGGAGAAGAAAGGGCAGAAACAAAAAGAATCTAGGGTTTTGTTTGTAAAAATGAATTTCTTTTTTATTTTTGTTTCTGAAAACTGCAGAAAAGGTTAAAAAAAAATGAAGAAAGAAAAAAAAAACCTTTGATTTTGTTAATTTACTTCATTAAAAAAACTACAGAAAAAAGAGTAAAAAAAAACAATAGACTTTGATTTCTTATTTTACTGCATAAAAAAATGCAGAAAAAAGTACAAAAAAACAATAAACTTACTCACATCATTTGAAATTATATGGTACAAGGTTTGACTAACCAGAGGTTTGGAATTCTGATTGTCTAAATACTTCTGTTCGAACGTATTTCCCTGCTCCACAGTGCTCTCATGCTCTGTTTTCTCTAGGTATGTATCTTGCAAATCTCTGGCTGAATTTTTTTGCAAGAATAGTGAAATAATGAAAAATGTTTAGTATTTAAAGAAATGTTTTATGAAGTTAGATTTTCAAAGATATTTTCCCGCCCATTTTTCAATTTACCACTTTTTTTTCACTTAAAGAAAATAGGGTTGCGATTTTTTCTTTGCGGTTTTTCGTTACCGATGCATCCTTTAATTTAACCGCACCGGTGCGTCGTGTTATAAAATGACACCCGTGCGCAAAATTGAAAAAACTCACTGGTGCCGTTATTTGTACATTACGCACCAGAATGACATTTAAGTTTGTGCACCAAAATTTATTGTTGTTTTGCTCAAATGCATGGAGAAAATATCATATATTATATGGAATGGACAATTCTTCAAAATCCAGCTCGTTCCATAATATTTCTCAAAGTCCATCACAGATTTCTCTCTGTCCATGTGGAGACGTAATATTTACTTCAGATTTGTTTTATTTTTTGATTATCTAATTGAATTTATACATGTTTTTTATCCATGCAGTCAATCACGCACAACTTAATTAAATTTATAATGTATATAAATTTACAGGTTCATGCAGATTCAACATCGAGTTCAAACGCACAAAATATTCAAACTGCTCCAAAACGTCAGAAGTTCTTATCAGGAACTGCATACCGCAATGCGCATTTGGTAGATGAAAATGGACAACTGCTTCACCCTGCCAATTGTAACAATATTGCATCTTCTAGCCACAATCCTGGGACAATGATTGTAATTATAATTATAATTGTTTGGTATATATATTGATTAATATGTAATTATTTCACCGTCAAACCAATTTATAATCATGCAATATTGTCAACGTGGTTACTAATTGATATCATATATTTTGTACTAATCATGTTCAATTTTTTTTTTTTAATTATTAGGATTCTAGTGATGATGAATGACCTACCTACAATCTTCCGTTTCACCCCACGACAATGTCAAATCGAGAGAAGACTGAGTTAAGAGAAAAAATCGGAGAGGAACGATACCAAGAATGGTTGAATCAACCACCAATTCAATTCCCGCTACGTCCAGATTCACCAATTAAGAATGACTACAGCAATAGTAGTTCTTCACAAGCTGGCAATGGAGGCAATCAAATAGAGGTTGGTATGGATGATTACTTAAGGGATACGACTGCCATGGAGACAATGTTGTTAGATGAATTCCAAAATGATGATCAACTAGGGGATGATGCTCATATCGCTGACACCTTTTTCGAAAGCCTTAAATTTGCTTCCACCACCCCTCTCTTTGGACCTAGAAATCAGTCAAAGTCTACCCAGTTGGGGACACAAATGTTACTGTACAACTTGAAAGCAAATTTTGGCTTGTCAAATGCATGTTTCTTGGAAATTTTGAGGTAAGTTACCATAAAGTACTCCCCTTATATAAATTTGAAATATAATCAGTACACTACAATGAACATTACAAATGTTAAATTTTATGAACGTTAATAATTATATCGACATTAATGTACATTTAATATTAATATATTTTTCCATGATCACCAACTACAGGTTATTCAAAGATAAGGTTCTTCCGAGTGATAATGTCTTGCCCGGTAGCTGCGAAGAGGCAAAAAAATTGTTGAAAATGTTGGGTGTTGAGTACATATCATATCATGCATGTCCAAATGATTGTATTCTATATAGAGGAGAATATGCAGACAAAGAGATGTGTCTGAAATGTGGGCATGACAGGTATGATAAATAAAAAAAGAAGGGTAAATCACGTATTGGTCCTCCTTTTAAGATATTGAGGCACATGCCTATAATCCCAAGGATTCAAAGGCTCTTTCATTGCAAAGAATTAGCTATGTTGCAAGGATGGCATGCCTCACACAGAAGTGAGTTGGGAGTTATGCGAATACCAACTGATTCAATAGCCATGAAGCATATAGAGGATACATGGCCCGAAAAATTCAAGAATGAAGTATGAAGTCTACGACTCAGCATAGCCATGGATGGCGTCAACCCATATTCCCTCCAGAACACCAACTATTCTGTTTGGCCTGTAGTAGTGATCAATAAAAATATCCCCCCATGGTTTTCCGTGAAGAATGAACATCTTATGTTGGCTCTCATAGTCCCTGGTAGAAGACAAGTGAAGAATATCGATGTCTACTTACAACCACTAGTAGATGAATTGAAGAAATTATGGGATGGGATAAATGTATACGATGTATCAAGACCCATCGCAACAAAGAGGAGTTTTACATTGTATGGCATATGTGCTTACACGACACATGATTATCTAGGCTTAGGAGTTTGCTCTGGTAAATTACATGTTTAATTTATTGATTTGTTTATATATAATGTAACAATATTCTTTCACATATTAGTTATTTAATTCATTGTAATATTATTTGTTTTGATCTTCATGATATTCTTTAATGTGCCATGCATATTAATTAATGTATACAAATATAATCTTGTAGGTCTTGTAACAAAAGGGTATTTTGGATGTAAATGTTGTGGACCTTATCTGAAAGCTAGATGGTACAAGGACTTATGAAAGCCAGTGTATGATTTCTCCAGGATATTCCTACCAGAACAACACCCTTACAGAAGAGAAACATCTGCTTTCAATGGTAAACGAGAAAGAACCCAAAGGCCTCCAATAATGACACTAGCTGAATGGCTTAGAGCATATGAGAGAGAGAAGGAGAAGGAGTTCACAGAAATGTTCAATTCAAAAGGGGAGCCTAAGTTCGATGATCCAGATTTCTTCAACACCTATGTTGAGAAATTTCCCATTGGGATGAAAAGGAAATCTATCTTTTATGACCTCCCATATTGGGAGCATCTTAAGATTGCCCACTTATTAGATCCCATGCATATATTTAAAAATATTTCATCTTCTTTATGGAGGCACATATCATCGAAACAAAGTGACACATTGGCAGTTAGGAAAGATCTTATTACTTCAAAAACTAAAAAGAAATATTGGCCAAGATGATTAGAAAGTACGGGATCAGAGGCAGGCGTTGGTCCCTCTAATTCATGGTTTTTCAAAGAAGGTGATGTCCCATGGATTTTAAAAAAAGATGATATATCTTTGGCAAAGGAAGTTATAATGGATGTGAGGGTGCCAACTTCATATGGGTCTTCACTATGGCGCTGCTTCACCGTGGATGACCATTTGTCGGGGTTGAAATTGCATGACCATTTGAATCTTCTAAGAGTACGTATAATGTCAAAAGCATGATTTTATTATTTGTTATATTAATAAATTTTATCCCATGCGGGGATCATAAAACATAACTAATTTTGTATATTATTGCACGTGTTTATAACTTTGCAGTGTCATTATCCTTTGTTTGTGCGTGGGTGTGTGAAATATGAATTCCCTCAAGACCTAGGACATGCCATATCTAAATTATCTACATTTTTACGTTGGATCACGTCAAAGGAGATTCATGTGGCTAGCATTCCACGGTGGTGTCAAGAGATAGTTGAGATTGTTTGTATGTTTGAGAAGGAAATGCCGACGAGTTTCATGGACTTGCAGGTTCATCTTCTAATCCACTTGGTAGATGAGGTTTAATTACTTGGGGTTGTTTCTTATCATTGGACGTTCTTCTTAGAGAGGTACATGAAGAATTTGAAAGGTTTTGTTCGATAAAGGGCAAAACCCAAGGGGTCTATGGCAGAGGGGTACATATCGTATGAGTCTTTCTACTATGCCAGTGAGTACATCAAGCAAATCAAAAACAAACCAGGTGTGATGATTTGGGACGATCAAATGGATGAAGACAAAAGAGAAGGAAAGTTGCTCTAAATGAGTGGAAAAAAGTGCTTGATAAAGAGTAAGCGACTTATAATTTTTCAAATTTACAAAAATTAATTAATATTCATGTTGAACTTCGATATAATGTATATTTTGATCTCTAATTACTATATAATGTTGGTTTGATTTCATCAGCGAATGAAAAAATTGAAGCAATCAGTAAATTCATTCTTTACAATTCTGAAGCGACACAACCGTGGATCGCATTGTACGAACAAAATAGGATGAAATGGGATAGTGACAGGAAAGAATTCAGACGGTTGAATGGTAGAAGTGTGCCTTATCTCGATCATTTAAAACAAAATATGCCAAAAATATGCCCCAATGGTTGGGTTGCTGACCAAGTCAGAGATAAATACGGTGCTACTGGTCGTTATTCGCGTGCTGAAGAGGATGCAGTAAACATAGGGATTGGGTGCAGAAACTCGGTAATAATCTTTTTAATTTATATGTAAATTTGAAACTTATATTAATACATCTACATTTCATATTTTAACTACTATTGGATTATTATTTATAAGACACATGACACTATGATTTTTTTAACTTTTTTATAATAGGTGCATTTGTTCCCATCTATGTGGGCATATGGACACCATTTTCGCACAGAAAATTTCGATGCTGGAAACATCACAGAAGACTTTGGAGTGGAATTCAAGTTCGATCAATCTAGTCGATCTAGCCACCGTGATCAACAACTAGTACGAGGGACGTTAGGTTATGTCAAAAAGATACAAAAGATCATTGAAGTGGATTTTTCTTCTTTCCAATGTGTTATTTTTAGGTGCAAGTGGTGGGACACCTTTGATCGGAATAATGTAAAGGAAGATCGCGATAGTAGGCTGATATGTATCAACTCTAGAAAGATGTGGGATGAAGCTAAGGAGCCCTATGTTTTACCTAAAAACTGCAACTAGGTGTTTTTTTACCCAGATGTGTTGGATAGGGATTGGTGGTTAGTATTGACACATGACCCTAGATCAAAACATATTTTTGAGAACAATAGTGTTATCATGCCATGCGAGCTAGAAGATAATGAGGGTGATCATGAGAACCGAGAGTGATATGGTACATGTGTTATTTCATCAATATTTATACTTTTTAAGATGGGTTTTTTGAAATATTAATATAATATGTATTTTGAATTAATTGGTAATTTGCATTGTGTTAATGTTAAAATCAATAATTCACTTGATAATTTGGTATTATGTTGATCTTGAAAACAATGGCATATTGTATAAATTAATTCTTTTTTTCTGTATCTAAGATCATAATAAAATAATGATAATTCTAAAGTATAGGAATTTATTTGCATTATTTTCTAACTTTATTATGTTACAATAAATCATATTATTCTAGATTTATTATTTTACAATTATTTAAAATTTACAAATTTAAAAATTTTAATAAATTCATTTCACATTAATACAATTAAAATTTTACAAATATTTTACATACAATTACAATTATAAAGAGAGTTAGAATTACAATTACAATTTTCCAATTTCACATACAATTAAAATTACAATTACAATTTTAGAATTTTAAATATATACTATTACAATTTTACAAATTAAAAAATTACAATTTTACAATTTTAAAAATTACAATTACAATTACAATTTTAGAAATTCACATATATACCATTACAGTTACAATTTTAGAATTTTAAATACAATTAGAAATACAAATATTACAAATTTACAATATTATGATCATTTGGTATTAAATTAATTAATAAATATCACATTCATGATAAACATAGTACAAACATCATATTTGACTAAAAAACACATTCAAAATCGCTAACTGCATCATCGTAATCATGATCATCTAACAAAACATAATTAACATTATATATTAACATCATGAGTACAACACAAACATCAAATATACATCTCATGTCAAATATAAATCTCATGCTATCACATACACATCTATCTGCAAGCTACACATTAAATGAACATATCTAACATGACCTAACAACATACACATCATGATGATCACCAACATGTAAATAAAGTACAACTGCAACATGAACATAAAATACCTGGACCATATATATATATATATATATATATATATATATATATAACTGAATAATGTTAAAAATATACAATTGTAATATAAATGTCATGGATCAGTTGGTGGTAGTACAACATCAATATCAATACTAGTGGTCGATGGTCCAGCCTCATCTCCATGATGACTGCTGGTAGATGCTAGTGGAGGCTCATGCAAATCTGGCACGGCATGAGGCTGTGAACGATCATGAGATGATGGTACTTTGTGCCTCACAGACTGTCCATCATGTACTACGGCTCGATCATAACGTGCAACAGTCCTCGTCAGTCGCGTAAAATGTATCGTAACTCGTACGACATGCCGCATCAGGTTGTACATTTCACGCAGCATGCCTCTCCACATCTGTAATAGCCTATCATTGGCCTCTATTTCTCTGAAATTAGTGGCCCTGATGCCCGCCTCAACAATCAAAGCGATGAGTTGGTCGCCCAACTCCATCTTGTATCTAACATCACTAAGGCGTCGACCGCACACCGGCGCACCATCAGGAGCAGGTTTCTGATCTGCACTGGCCTCCAGATGATCCTCGGCAATATCTGGCATGCCCTCATCCTCATCAGGATCCACACCTGGATCAGGTGGTAGAGGCGGCATCTCCTCGCCATCAAAAGAGCCAATGTCTGCAAAATATATACAAGTACACAACAATAATTAGAGCATTTTATTATACAATTTAATAAAAACAAGTTAAAGAACATGTTAGAATAAATTTAAATAAAAGAGTAATATTACCTCTATCATCTGGTGGCTCATCAGCTGTGAAGAGGATGTTGGCACACCCTCGCCAATCCATCCTCGCATAAGGACAGGGGACCAAAATGAAGGGATTCTCATCAACACTGGATAGCAACTCCAGTGCATCATCTGATATCCTCACTAGAAAAAGAGTCTCCTCCCTCTTGGGCATCATCTACCCCCACATGTGCATACGTGCCTTAGTAATCAGCCTACGAGGCTGCCAAAGAAAAGAAGGCCTCGTCTCTGGAAACCTCTCAAAAAATAAATAAAAAATATCTAAAGCAAAAGGGAAGTTTACCCTCCCTTGTGCAGGAGCATGATATCTATCTAATGCTGTACAGAACTGCCACAAAAAAATGGCAGACCACCTGACAAGTCGTGGCTGCTGTAGTAAAGATTCAACATAATATAAAAGCTGACAACTAATGCGTTGCATGTCACTGGTGTTGTGCGAAATGGTCGAAATGATAAGTGAGAGACACTGGACCTCCTCACGACCAAACACACCAATACGTAACTGGCCTCTAGCGACCTGAAACTCTGCAGGAGATACTAAATTTTCTCCAATGTATCTCTGGGAGTAAAATAACTGATTCCCTGCCACACAGCCAGCTGGAACCTTTGGGAACAAGGGAAAATCCACCCCTCTCCTTGATAGCCCTGTAATAAAATATACATCCTCCTCTGTGGGCGTGCACCCCTGGTTGATACCAACCCAGAAAGCCTGTTGCTAGGCATTCCACATTCGGATAAGATGTCTCAAAAACAAACAATGGGACTTTAGGAAAGTAGCCTCCTCATAGAACTTGAGGAGGCCTACCTGCCTAAGGAGCCCTTGCATCACTGCTGTAATAAGGAGAGGGTACACAACTCTCTCCCTCTCTCTTGCCTCCCACAGGCGAACCATGTTATAATGTTCCGCCTGTTGTTGTTGTTGTTGCCCCTCTTCTTTCCTTTCATATCTCTGAATGATTGACATATTAAACACATTTTTTTTATTAAATGACACATTTATTTACAAATATATGTATATATTCATTTTTTGAAAAATAAATAAAACAAGAGTCAATGCGCCAAAAACACAGTCACGCACCGGTCCCGGTGCGTCTCCCTATAGAGCACACTGGATACGGTGCACCCATTGGCGCAAATTTCACTCTTTTTTTATGTTTCTTCTGAAAAGAGACAACATGATTAGCATCAATGATATTTCTACCTACCCCACTATCTTTCCTAACATTTTTTCTTCTTTTTGGCGCATTTGAACTAGCAGCCTTTTGACAATGCATATTTTTTCTTTTTGAAAAATGAACCTATCTAACTCTACACTTATATATGCCGGGAGTTCAAATTAAACTATTGAACTCCTTCATTACTCTACCTACGCTAGATCAACTGTCAAGATTAAGCAGTTTGACAGGATTTTGTTCTCTAATCTAAAACACAAAATTCAAAAATGATTAAATCAAGATTAGACATTCTGATTTATCATGTATTTGCGGCATGAAAGACAAGCTGCACACAAATATTATTTTGCAAAAATGGAAACTAGGTGAAACAGGGCTAAGATGTATAATTTGTTTTTAATCATTGATTCCCTCTTTGGTTCTGTTTTAGGCATGTGGAACCAGTATCTTTTCCTAATCTACTCTCTGTGATAAGTCAATCTTACACAATGTTGACCATCCTTTTCACTCACTAACTTATCAGCAAATAAATTTAAACATGTTCAGCTATGATTAGGCTAGATAGCTGAACAAGACACTTGAGTACTAGTAGCGGCATTTAGACTTGTGCGCTTTCCGAAAGACTATTTTTTGGAACACGGGGCCTTTTTTCTATTTTTTAACCACCCTCTTTTCTATCTCCTATTGTTTTTTACTTTTTTGTTTATCTATTTTTCAAACAGTGGTATATACAATGAATGAAAATGTTTCAAAATCAGAAATCTTGGAAATGACGAAATTTAAGCATCTTATCCTTGTAAGGATCTCCTATCATTCTTGGCCCGCTCAACTCCTGGAAAGAGAAATTTGGAAAGTTTTCTCTTTCTAACATGACATAGGGATTCATGCAAGAACCTCTGAACAAACCAGTATCTTCCCGCTGTACCTCTTTGTATATCTGATTTCCACTCCTTTCTTTACTGTACATCTTCCTTAAGTAATGCATATAATCTTGGTCATTTTTGAAACAAATAATGACATCATCAAGGTATGCAAAAATGTAGAAATTCAGGACTGGAAAAATGGCTTTCATGAGCATATTTTTGATATCCGGTGGTTTTGCAATTCTGAGTCTGAAACTTGAACTACTTCCAGCATATTGAAAAAAATCTTTGGGTTGTCTACTTTGCAAGGGAATCATTTGACTATAACCTGAAACATAATCTTGCAAAAACATATGATTAAAAGCACTTTTCTTCGGAATATCGTGGTTTTGGGGGGAAATGATAAAATTTATGTTATAGGGATGTGCATTAGTGTTTCTAAAATAAAAACAGACCCTATGACCAGCCATTTTATCTCTGATTATTACTGATTGGTTCAGATTGTTATATTTCCTTTTGTCGAAGTTGTTTCTTGAAGGAATGGTATTGGCATAGTGTTTTCCCCTGTTTTCCCTGTATGAAATGGTATTCTGCATGAGATTGCTAACTCTAGCATTTCTAAGTTTTTGTTGAAAGGACAGAATATGATCCAATTCAAGTAACTCAGGTATGTTTGGACTGCAGCTATCATCTCTGCTTATAAGAAGTTCATCAGGCATTTTTTCTGGATTTTGAATTGTTATGGCTACAGTCAAGGATTCATTTGCAGCAGAAGAGTTAGGTGATGGTAGATATGTGAGGTATGGTAAAAACATCAAACTTCCCTGCTCCTGTGTTCCGAAAAGATTCGTGATATGTAAGTCCTCTAATGCCTTTGTTTTGAAAAAGTTTCTTGATGTTACTGCTGAGGTTTGACTAAGGTTCGAGCAATTCACTAGATAGTACATAATGGTTTGTGCTTCTTGCTCTATTCTTATTTCAGAAGGAACATACTTACTTTCCGCAAGACATGGCTGTTCATGATCATGGTAGTTTTGATTGTCTAGTTCATCATAGAGAACTAGGGGTAGCTGATGTGGTGGGTCTAAGTTTGTCTCAGTTTCTTCTTACTGTTCTTCAATGTCCTCATCAGTATGCAGAATAAAAGAGTTTAGGTCGGAATGCACAGAATACATTGGAATTTTATCTGGCCTCTCTTGGCTACTGATCATGTATTTCATGTGTGACTCTCAATAGAGTATTCTTGTTTGGTCAAACACAGGAATGGTGGTGTTGATCACAATTCGTTTCCTATAAAATTTCACAGGCATTTTGGCTCAAAGCTTTCAAATTTCCCCTTGCAGCCTTGGAAAATCGTTTTTGTGTCTATCGTGGTCATTTCCCGCCTCCAAAACTCCTTATAAAATGTTGAAAGTCCATACTCAAAATATGTCGGGCCTAGCCCCTTTTGGCCAAGCCACTGAACCTTTTTCCCCACGTAACCATTACCCATGACCGATCGCATATTGCTCCATCGCATTTTCCCTCCGATCACATTTTCCTTCCCACCGAACTCCCTCCGACCATCGCAACTCCGCCCGATCGCAATATCGCATCGTAAGATTTTGCGATTTATGATTTCTCCATCTCCCAATATGCGATTACGATGTGTTTCCCCGGGCCCCACCATTTATTCCCCGCGCCATTCATATGATTAAGGGTTTTTCCTTTGATTAAACCCAAGTTTTGGTTTCATTTCATATTACAAAGGCCATGTACCCCATCGCATCACAAACCTTGTGATTTCCATTCCGTTCCACTCCACCTCCCTTTATGTGATTTGCGATTGCGATGCATACCTAGGGTCCCACCTCACATGCATGTCCGTGCATTTCATGCGTTCTTTGTATAGTTTCACCATTATGAATAAATGTACAATATATTCCGCCCCATTTCATATATCATTCCACTGTTCACCATACCCCGGGCCATCGCCGTCCATTAACCCTCAAATCCAACGGCTCGCGCTTCATCTCCTGGTGGTCCCAGCCCGCTTTCACTGTTCATAAACCATCTGGTTTCTATCGCACCGCTTTTTGGGGGTTGGCGGTATTTTTTGATCGGCCAGCGATTCCATACATTTCTCGACACGTGGCTCCTGTACGATTTCTAAACCACTATCTCATCGTGCGTTATCGTTCGATACAGGATGCGCAGCGAAATGCATATTAGCTGTCCGATCTGAAGTGCCCCATCCAATGGTCATCGCTCATCAAAGCTGTGCACGGGTTAATCCATGGTCACCGTACCCCTGTCCCGCTGTTACCTGTTCGTCCCATGGTCAAAGTTCATTGTTTTTACATTAAAATGTCTGCCTCGACGTTTTCTCATGCATTCTCCACTACACAAAGTTTTCCTCCATAGTTTCCCCCGCAGTCACCATCCCCATCTACGCCACGCTGCCACTATCACATTCATCCATACTACCTCCCCAGTCTTGGATTTCTTAAATGTTTACGTGTTTTGCAGGGTTCCAAAGAGTCTGAAACTTCCACGGTTCATGTGTACCTCTTTAATGGTGTGTTGCACAGACAGAGTTGAATCTGGGATCCGATACTTGAGGGAAATGCTCAGAAAGGAAGCGGCGGCCATAAATATTACACAAGGACAGTTCAATCGCCACGAGGAAACCTATCCGTCACCATTAAAACCCATATTTTGCAGATCGAGACATTTATGGATCAATGGAGAAAAACCGGCTAATGATCGAGGATTCCAGCGTTCAATAGTTAAGGATTTGAGCCTTAATACAACAGTTTAGAGGCAAAGAACCAGATCAGTGATCCCATGGATCATGCAGAAGGTACAACGCGCAGGAATTCATGTATATCAGGGTTTCACATTAGCAGATTGTCCTAAGGGACAAAGCGCCCATATCAGTTCCATTATTTCTGTATTCCTGAAGAAATTTCCACCCCTACAACAATCCTAGGCTATCGAAGCATTTGTTTCACAAGTATGGCAGTCCATCAGTCACCTATTTCCCATTTTGTTCGTGCACCACAACTACTACAGCGTACTGCAGTCAGTATACCTCAGAGTCATATCAGAGTAATCGAGAGCCTGAAAGAGATCTTTCGTGCACTCAAAGAATGCCAGGGATTAATGCTCCGAGTTTGAAACAGAATGGGTTTTGGCCCTTTCCTCTTCTGAGTTTTAATTATGGATTTAGTTGTCCACCTACCACCTCTGCTCCTCTTTCAGCTATAAAAACCAGGAAGAAACACATTGTAGGGGTTCCAGATTTTTATGAGAAAATTATGCAGTGAAAGGATTTTTTCATACATTTTGTATAACTTTTGTATGAACGCTCAGAGCCCGTAGGGTCTCAGTGAGGAGGAGTTCCATCTGCCAAAGAGGATTCTGGTCTTTGGTATTTCATAGTCTATAACTTTCTTTATTATGTTACATTAATAGAACATTTCATTTCACCCATATTTCTTGTATCATGTTTTGGAATGCGAGTGGCTCACTGATTTTGCTGTGGATTCATCCTAGTTGATGCCCATGCTCGAATCAGTCAAGCGTTTTAAATATGGTTCATGCATGATATTCTGTTCCATTATTCATCTTAACCATCTTTCTACTATATTAGTTTCTTTGGGAGGGTGCTTTTAAAATGCTATCATCTTGCATGGATTCTTAGATTGGTAAGCCCATGCATGGTGGTATTGTATATATGGGTATCAGCTCAAATTTAACTAATATCTTCTCAATATTTCTTTCGCTACATACATCTTCTGATAATTTATGTCTGTGAAGTATTTCTGAATTGGCCCGCTTTGTAGTAAACTGTCTCTGAATTGTCTGTTGCCTTTGTATTGGAGTTCTGCATCTTGCCTCTGCAGTATCCCTCTTCCTGTGTCAGTTTATGAGAGTTTGGTCCCATTTTATTTCATTTCCATGTTTACAGGAGATAGCATGTGAGCTGAAGCTGACAACTTCCTACATTATATTATGCGCTCCTTGCTATGCTAAGATGTTCTAGGCACTGGTCTATCACAACTCTAGGATGTCTCTAGGAGCTACAACATATTTTTGGCGCCGTTGCCGGGGACGAATTTAAGAAATCAGAATCCCTGGGCCTTGACAAAATTTTATTCACTCTCTACGTAGGTGAGCGCAGAGAGTTGAGAGTTGTAAATCCCTCACCTTGGCGACTCCACATTTGTTATTTGATAAATTCATTTGCAGTCCTGGCTCCTCGTAAGCCACACCTGAGGTCAGATTCGTCTAAGCCAAAGACATCTTCAGCGTTTGACCCTGACCAAGTTATACATAGAAGAAATTGGAGGGAAAGGAAATTAGCCCGTTCCCAAATTCCTGAAGTGTCAACAGAAGACTTCCCATCTTCTTCTTCTCAAGAAACTCAAGTGCCAAATCTTGACTCCACTGCTGGAGATACTGATTATTATTACTCAGATAGCCACCCCGAGAGGGTATCAGAAATAAAAGTAGTCTTCATCCTACTCCCGAGATTGAAGAGGTCAAGGAAGTAATCGAAGTATCTGCTGTTAACAGACCTTTGTTCCCCTCAACCCCTCAAGCTACAGTTGAATATATTCCTATTATTATTCATACTCCACATCCTCCTCCTTTACCTCCTCTTACTCATCAAACTACTGCACTACCTCCACCTCCTCCAATGGCAAATGTTCCGACTTTCTTGATGAATAAATATGCTCCCCTGGCTTTACCCCAGGTGTTAAATGATATGCCCCAAGATTATCTGAATATCTTGCCCCGATTCAATGGACAAAATGAGATTGATGCTCAAAAGCATCTTGATACTTTCTGCTCCTTTGCAAAGAACTTTAATGTTGAACATTTAGATGTGGTCTTAAGATTGATTGTGCAATCTCTAGATGGTGAAGCTAGAAAATGGTTCAAGACATTGGCTGGTTGTTCAATTACCGCTTGGGATAATATGGAAGACACTTTCCTCAGGAAATGGGGAGAAAATAAAGATCATGGAGATTGTCTTATTGAGTTCAATACACTAAAGAAAAGACATAATGAAGGATTATCAAAATTTATCAAGAGATTTAATAAATTGTATCTAAGTCTCCCTGTTGATATGAAACCCCATCAAACTACTGCCAAAGTTGTTTTTGTAGCAACCTTTGATTCAGAATTTGGTTTCTCCCTCAGAGAAAGAAAGCCTGCTACTCTGGACGATGCTCAGGCAGATGCACTAGAGTTGGAAGCAAACTTTGCCTCCACTGGAAAATCAAAAGGAAGACCTAAACAAGATAGAAGAAGAAGGGGAAAAGAACAGGCATCTACCTCTAACCAAGACAGAGACTCAGAAAAAATGGAAGAAATGAGAAAATTGATTAAGAAAATGGTCAAGCTTGAATTGGAAGCCAAGAATTCAGCCTTCAGGAATTTCCGGAATGCTCCAAATAGAGGTTATAATCCTCAATATAGGAAACCACCCTTACAAATATTGCCAAGGGAAGCAAAGGAGAAATAGGATCAAGTGCCACACCCATTGTACCTAGAAGGTCCAGTGGATGACTCCACTGAGGACACTGCCTATAGACTGGAGGATGCAAATCTCGCCTTTTCAAATAGTGATGGAGAAGAGTGCCCTTTGCAAGGGAATGATGAAGTGAGGTGTTCCTTGCAAAAATAATAAAAGACCAGAGACACAGATGAAGCAGAATTGGAGCATTATTGTAAACAATTTGATGATTTCATACAAGCACATTTCAATAGAAGATATGACCTCAGATCTTCTAGGAAGAGGACTCGTACCCAAGAGCAAGAAGAGGAGTTACCCCAGAAGGAGGCACCTGTTCAGGAGGAGTCAACCATGCAAAAATCTGCAGACAAAGGCAAGCAACCTCTAAACCAACCTTTGCAGTCTAATGATCAAGTTCCTTCTTCTTCAAAAGTTGTCACTTCTCCTAATGCCAAATCTGTGTCAAAAGAAGTCAGACCCCCAGCTGAAAATAAAGAGTCAAAAGAGGTTGTGATAGAAAATTCCCCTCCTGCTTTTAGTCTGCAAAAGGAACTTGAAAAGGTCAAAATCCCAGTTCCCTTGAATGAACTATTGAAACAGCCAGCATATCATTCTCAAGTCACATCTTTCATGCTCCCTCCAGAAGTATCAATCATCCCATATAGTCTCAACCTTTAGGAAGAGAGACCCATGGTAGTTTTTGGCCCACATGTTGAGGAGATAGATCCCTCTACTCCTCCCTTCTATGTGTCTCTAGTAATCCATGACCTACTATTACATAACTTCATGTTAGATTATGAAGCTTCCCATAATCTTATGCCTTTTTCAGTCATGGAACAACTAGGTTTACAAATCACACACCCATATAAATACCTATACTCATTTGACTCCAAAAGAGTTAAATGCTTGGGGATGATCAAGGATTTGGTGGTCAATTTGGCCCAAATCCCCACAAAAAGTGTGGTAATGGACATAGTGGTGGCTGACATTCCAGCTCGCTTTGGTATGTTGCTATCAAGGTCCTGGGGAACCAAAATTGGTGGATCAATTAAGATGGATTTAAAATATGCCACTATCCCAATTTTTGGTGGCCGGGAGAGGAGGTTATACAGGGAGACTAGATTTGTTAAGATGGTGACTAAGGCTGACAAATCTGTAAATTCACCATTTTACAGTAAGGAAGGATATTTTTCATGCTTGATGCTGGAAGAAGATCAAGATTATGCTCGTGAACCATCCTTCTGCCAGATCAAGAGTGAGTAGCCCTCAAAGAACATGGAAGCAGGAATATGGACAGTACATTTTGATGGAGCAAATTCAAGAGAAGGAAATGGAGCTGGAGTGCTATTAATTTCTCCTATAGGAAGATGGGTCCCTCTGTCTTTCAAACTAGAATATGAAGCCACCAATAATGTTGCTGAATATGAAGCAATTCTGCTAGGATTGCAGACAGCCAGGAGCATGGGTATACAAAGTTTAAAGGTTCTGGGAGATTCAGAACTGGTGGTTAGGCAAGTCAAAAATCAGTGTCAGACCAAACATCCTAGGCTAAGGGCTTATAGGAATGAGGTTTGGGACATGGTAGAAAATTTCTTCTTGGCATTAAATATCCATTTCATGCCCCGAGAACAAAATAGGATGGTTGATTCCCTTGCTATGGCTGCTAGTACATTTCGACCACCTCAGAACCCTCTTTTAAGATATGAAGTAGAGGTGCGTTATCGGCCTTCAATCCCAGATAACATAAAACACTGGCAGGTGTTTTAAGATGAAGAACAGATGAAGAGATTCCTGGAAACAGTGGGAGAATTCTCCAATATGGAGATTAATGCTGATGAAGAAGAGGTAGTGTCTGAAAACACTTCAGAAAGAAATTGGGAGGAGAAAGTGGCAGGTAATAAAGTGTTGCAATCGAAGGGAAATGTGATACCTAGAGGTTTGGTGCCTCTAGAAAGATTATTTGACAAGAATGATGTCTCATTACAGCCAAGCAAAGTGGTAGAAGAAAATCAGGTTGAAGACCTAAATTTGGGTACCGAGGTTGATCCAAAAATTGTAAAACTGTCCAAGAAGATCCCTAGAGAATATAAAGAGCTATATCAGAAATTATTTTAGTCTTACAAAGATGTGTTTGCATGGTCCTATCAGGATTTAAAAAATTTTGATATCAGTATTATGCAGCACAAAATTCCATTGAAGGCAGATGCAAAGCCCGATAAGCAGAAGCTCAGACAAATAAATCCCCTCCTGTTGCCTTCTATTGAGAAAGAAATTAAGAAGCTGTTGAAGGCCAAAATAATTGTACCATTGAGGTACTCTGAATGGGTGGCAAACCTTATCCCTGTATGCAAAAAGAATGGAGAAATAAGGCTGTGTGTGGATTTTAGAAATTTAAACAGAGCATCCTTAAAGGATAATTATCCACTACCTAAAATGGATCACATCCTGCAGAAGGTGGTTGGAGCTTCCAGGATGTCAATGATGGATGGATTCTCTGTTTATAACCAGGTGGCTGTACTTCCATAAGATCAAAAGAAGACTGCTTTCACCACACCTTGGGATACATTTATGTATTCCAGGATGCCTTTTGGATTAATTAATGCAGGGGCCACTTTTCAGAGGGCGATGGATATTGCTTTTATTGGGGAGCAGGATAAGTTTCTGGTATTCTACCTCGATGATATCACTGTATTTTCCAAAAATGATACTGAGCACATTGAGCATCTACGTGGAACCTTTGAGAAATGCAGAAGGTATGGTCTCTCCCTTAATCCGCAAAAGTCTTTATTTGCATTAGAAGAAGGCAAGATTTTGGGACACATTGTAACTAAAGATGGGGTGAAGATAGATCCTAAGAGGGTAGAGGTTATAAATGGTATTTCTTTCCCCAGAAATAAGAAAGAGGTACAAGTATTCCTAGGGCACATTAATTTCTTAAGAAGGTTTATCCCTAACTATGCTGAGATAGTTAGGCATATAACAGATATGTTGAAGAAGGATAATGAGATAAAGTGGTCACAAGAATCACGGGAGGCATTTACCAGGATAAAGAATGCTTTTGCAGAAGCCCCTATGCTAGCTGGACCAGATTATGATAAACCATAAATGATTTTTTCTTTTGCATCACCTCATACAATAGCAGGAGTTTTATTGCAGAAAAATGAGGAGGGTTATGAGCAGCCTATTGCCTTTTTCAGTCAGGCGCTCCATGATGCAGAATTAAAATACAATATATTGGAAAAGCAAGCATACCCTCTAGTGAAATCCCTCAAATCTTTCCGCGTATATATATTATAGTCCCACATTACTGCATTTGTACCTACAGCTGCTGTAAAAGACATCCTTATTCAAGGGGATAGTGAAGGAAAAAGGGGTAAGTGGATTGCTAAAATACAAGAGTGTGACTTAGACATCCGCCCTACTAAGCTGATCAAAGGACAGGGACTTGCCAAAATGTTATCAGAATCAAACTATCAAGCCCTATGCATTAATTTGTCCATTATAGCAGGTGAAGAGTTTGAGGAGAAAGAAGAACGACATGGATTTGGGGTAGCTACTCCAGAAACACATCTAAAGTACCTCACCAGTCAGTGGTAAAAAGAGATAGTAGAATATCTCCTTACACTCAGTTTCCCTCCAAGATGTGACAAAACTAAATACAGAGCATTGAGGCTGAAATCATAGAAGTACATAGTTGCCAATGGCCGGCTAGACTAGTGAGATCCCTCAGGCATCTTACTCCTGTGTCTCACAGAGGATGAAGTCGAGAGTATTATTGCAAAATTCCATGAAGGGATCTGTGGAGGTCACTACAGCTAGAGGGCTACAACTCATAAAATTCTGAGAGCTGGCTTTTATTGGCCAAAGCTTTTTGGAGATGTTTTTGCCAGAGTAAGAGCATGTGAAAAATGTCAGAAATTGGCTGAGAGACAGAAATCAGCACCATTTCCCCTGATTCTAGTACATGTGGATGAACCATTCAAACAATGGGGTATTTATTTTATAGGTGAGATACATCCTCCATCGAGTGGACAACATAAATGGATATTAACAGCCATGGATTATTTCACCAAATGGGTGGAAGCCATACCTGCAAGGAATGCTACAGATACCGTGATCATAAAGTTCATGGAGGAAAACATCATATCCAGGTTTGGCTGTCCTGCTAGGATAGTCACTGATAATGCACAGGCCTTCAAGTCTGAAAAATTTATGAACTTTTTCCAGCAATATAATATCATACTTAGTCACTCCACAGCTTACTATCCACAAGGGAATGGCTTGGCAGAGTCTTCAAATAAAACTTTGGTGAGGGCCTTGAAGGAGACTATCAATGAAAATCAGAAGAATTGGGATTCCCAATTGAAATTTTCTCTATGGGCTAATAGAATCACCAGCAAGAGAGCAACTGGGAAATCCCCTTATGAATTGGTATATGGACGAGCAGTAGTTTTTCCTGTACAACTAGCCTTACTAGTGGCCCGCTTCATGCAAGAAAGCCAGGAGGAACCTGATGATATGATCAGAAGAATCAATCAATTGGTGGAATTAGAAGAATCACAGGGCCAGGTGAATCAGAGGTTAGTATAATATCAAGAGAAAATGAAACACATTTTTGACCAGCATGCAAAAGACAAGAAACTGCAGATTGGTGATTTGGTGCTCAAATGGGATATCCGGAGAGCTGAGAATGGAAAACATGGTAAATTTGAACCCCTTTGGTTTGGTCCTTTCAAAATTATGGAGCAAAGGGGAAATAATACTTTCAGTTTGGAGAATTTACAGGGCGACTTGCTGGATGCCCATGTAAATGGTCAATTCCTCAAGCCCTACTTTCAGTTCTGATTCAGGCCAAGCAGCGTGATGTATTATATTGTATGATATTTTCCTTTTTGTTTTAGTTTGAATAAGGTGGGTATTGTGATGAATTATAAGGTAAAAATGAAGGTCTTGAAGAGAAGAATCTGCACGCATGACGATCAAAAGGTTTGCGAAGTTCTCGTCACGCTCAGGGATGAACGTGCCGTCCCCAGGTGGAGCCAATGTTGATCATAATCAGCTCCCCATTAAAATTCTCGTATGCAATCTGGCTTAAACCTCTCAAATCCCCTCTGTCAGCCTCAGAAATCCTTTTTCTACCTATCGATGATATCTCCTGCCTCTAAACCGCATTATAAAAGGCCGCAAATTCCATGATTCCCATATGATCGGGCCCTAGCCCCTTTTGGCCAAGCCCCTGCACCTTTTCCTCCACGTGACCTGCACCCGAGACTAAGTGTTTAAGCCCCGGGCGCTATATCGCAATCAGAGACGTCGGGCAGGCGTTTCCCTTTGTAACACTGGAGAATTCCAATGCGATTGGTTTTTAATAACAAGTCCCACGAAGCGAACGAGAACCGTTGATCTGACATAAAGATCGGACGGTGGAGTGCTAATCGCACTATCACAATCGCAGCGTTCAATCGCATCCCCTCTTCTGCGCCCCCCGATTGCGATTACTATGATCAAATCCTAGCCGTCCATCTCCCAGCTGATCCAACGGTCAGCGCTCAATCGCGCCCCGACCTCCGATCGCAATCGCAAGTCCAAGCTCCTATCCCGCCTCTAATCACTGTCCCTCCTCCGATTGCGATTGCCCGATTCAATCACAGCCGTTCTTCCATATTTGAAATCAATGGCCCAGATCTTATCGCATCAAGCCCGTCTCTCTTTCCCTTCTGCCCTCTAAACGAATCTCCACTGTTGATCCCTGGGTAAATCCAACGGCCATCGCTCCCCCTGTTCCAATCGCAATCGGAAACTTATATAGTGTGTTCCCCTTGCTCCTCCCGATTGTGATACCTCGAGTTGATCCTGACCGTTCATTGGATCTAGGATCTAACGGTCAAGATTTGATCTCGCTCCGCCTCCGGCTGGGTCCCTCCTCATCGTATTTCATTGCATTTCCGTTGCATTTCTTTGTGTTTTGTTCGAAGTCTAAAGTTTAAGACTTTACACGAAAGTATTATATTTTATAGTCATTCCGCCCACTTTCATATATTTTTTCTACCGCTCAATCTCCGCCGTCGATCTTTGTCCCCAGACCATGATCTAACGGTCAGCGTTGCATTCTACCACCAAACCCTATTATTCATGAGTTTTCACCCTTCCGTTTGCATTTTGTCACCATTGTGTAGTCAAAGCCACCACTCCTCCGCCACGCTACCATTTCGTCCACCCTCCCATTGCATTATTTTCTAAGTCCAGTTGCGTGTTTTTCAGGGTGCAGGCGTTAATGCCTCCATGATTCACAGTCACTGTTTCAGCGACGCAGAGCCCGAAAGCATAAGAAAGGGCCACGTTCAGAAGCGAAATCATGGGGAAAGGTCCAGAATGGTGTGCCGACAAGACTTTCATTAAAGAAACAGATTTTAAACTCTGTACAATCCTCCCCAGAGCTATTAAAGCACGGATTTCACAGTCAGAGGCAAGCATGGAAGTGGCAAAGGAACATCAATGGAGCAGCAGAGAGTTAAAGGAGTGCAATTGAAGAATTTAAGCCTCATTTCAGTAATTTCGAAGGAAAAGTACCGTAATAAGGACGCCAGGATCACTTGGAAGGTTCAACGCACAGAAATCAAAGCTATCAGGGTTCTCATATCAGCAGATTTGTTCTAAAGGACAAATCACCCATATTACTTCCATATTTTACCATGTTCCTGAAGAAAGTTCTGCACTGATCACAGTCCGAAGCGGCCAAGAGCGTTTGTTTTTAAGTATGGTCGACCTTTGTACCATTATTTCACTTTCTTGTTCATTCACCTAAAGTACTACAAAGTACTGTAGCTAGGTACAACAGAGACATACCTGAAGTAAATGGAAGCTTGACGAAGACCATTCTCTCCTCCAGAGAGTACTGGAGATAAATGCTCTGAGTTTAAACAGAATGGGCTTCGGCCCTTTTCTCTTTTGAGTTTTAATTCTGAATTTATTTGTCCACCTACCACCTCTGCTCCTTTTTCAGCTATAAAAACCCAGAAGAAACACATTTTAAAGGTTCCAGATTCTTATCAGAAAATTACGCAGTGAATGGCTTTTTGCACACATTTTGTAAAATTCTAGTATGAAGGCTCAGAGCCCATAGGGTCTCAATGAGGAGGAGTTCTGTCTGTCAAAGAGGATTCTGATCTTTGGTATTTCACAGTCTATAACTCTCTTTATTGTGTTATACTAATAGAACATTCCATTTCATACATCTTTCTTGTATCATGTTTTGGAATGCGAGTGGCTCATTGATCTTGGGTATGGATTCATCCTAGTTGATGCCCATACTTGGATCAGTCAAGCGTTTTAAATATGGCTCATGCATGATATTCTGTTCCATTATTCATCTAACCATACTTCTGCTATATTAGTTGCTTTGGGAGGGTGCTTTTAAAATGTTATTATCATGTATGGATTCTTAGATTGGTAAGCCCATGCATGGTGGTATTGTATATCTGGGTATCAGCTCAATGTTAACTAGTATCTTCTTAAAACTTCTTTCATTGCATACCCCTTCTGATAATTTATGTCTGTGAAGTATTTCTGAATCGGCCTGCTTTGCAGTAAGCTATCTCTGAATTGTCTATTGCTTTTGTATTAGAGTTCTGCATCTTGCCTATGTAGTCTTTCTTTCCCCGTGTCAGTTTCTGAGAGTTTGGTCCCATTCTATTTCATTTACCTGTTTTCAGAAGATAGCATGTGAGCTGAAGCTGACAAATTCATCCATTATATCATAAGCTCCTTGTTATGATAATATGTCCTAGGCATTGGTCTATTGCAACTCTAGGCTGTCTCTAGGAGCTACAACAACATCAATGAAGCCATTACGGGAATTTTTAGTTATGTCGAAAACTACTTTTAAAACTCACTTTTTACTAAAATTTCTAAAAATTGAAAAAGATAATTTATTTGACTGAATATGCATAATAAGGTTAAAATAGGTCATATGTGGATGGTATAAAGTGGAAAATTATGGAAATTAGGTGAATTTTAATAAGCAAAATTTGATAACAAAAAGGGCCAACAGAGGCTATGATGTTGTTTTTAGTGATGGAAAAGATTTCCCGTGACATAAAACAACAGGTCAAGCCAAGAGGATATGGATTCAAATTAAGAATATCTAAAAGCTGGAGGTAGATGGCTGTGCTGCCATGATGGGAAAGGCACAAAAATTGGTGAGACGGGATGAGGGGGAATTATGGCACAGACGATTGGGCCATCTTCATCATGGAGCCTTGAAAATCATGCAACAAATTTATACTGGACTTCCAATGGGAACACTTGCTCAGTTAGATCAATGCAAGGGTTGCACCATGGGGAAGTATGTAAAGTCCACCTTTGATGAGAAGGAGAACCAAGCTTCGAGGATCCTTGAGAGAGTTCACACAAACGTGTGTGGATCATTCTTCGTTGCTTCAACAAAAAAACATAAGTACTATGTAATATTTGTTGATGAATTTTCTCGTAAATGCTGGATCTTCTTCATACAAAAGAAAGATTAAAATTCTCTAAGTTCTGTGAGTTTAAGGCATTGGTGGAGAAAGAGTCCGGGAAGTAAGTGAAGGCTCTTAGGAGCAATAATGGTGGAGAATAGATATCTAGCAAATTCAAGAAATTCTGCAGCAAAGAAGGAATTCAAAGAGAACTCATAGCACCTCATAACCCACAGTAGAAAGGGATCACAAAGAGGAAGCATAGAAATATCATGGGTGCAGCATGAGCGATGTTGCATGATCAAGGCCTACCAATGTATTTGTGGGAAGAAGCATGCAACACTGTGGTTTATGTGCAAAACTGTTGTCCTATAGAGTACTTGGCATGAGTACACCTAAAGAGGCTTTCATTGGTAAGAAACTTGATGTTTCACACTTTAAGATTTTTAGCTCATCTGTTTATGTGCATGTGACCAAGGATGCCAGGAAGAAGACTACCGAAGTAAACACCCCATAATTATCGTGTGTATTTTCCAAACAACAGAATGACTGTTGTGCGATGTGATATAAAATTTGATGAGGGGAAAGCCATGCGGTTGTCCCTTGAGAGGAAGTTGGACTTGCATGTAGAGGAGGAACTGCTAGTTCCCAAAGATGAGTCTCAAGATGTGGATTGACCACATGAGGAGGTTCATGGAGTGGAGGAAATCACTCATGTAGAGCCATCCATAAAAAATGGCAGAAGGTGCACCATGGAAGCTGATAGGCTGAGACTTCATGCTGCACAAAATGCAGGAGCCTCTACTTCACAGTTCAAACAGAGAGAATATCCTGACCAATTTACTGGATACATGGCTCTTATGAGCATATGTATTGTGACTAAATCATCTTCCTTTCAGGAAGCAGTGCAGCGGCCTACCTGGGTTGATGCAATGGTGAGGAGTATGACTCTATTATAAAAAAAAATGCATGGGAAATTGTCCCAAGACTGGTTGAAAAATAAGTAGTAGGTTAGAGATGGATCTACAAGGTAAAGCAAGTTGCTGATGAGAGTGTGGAGAAATAAAAGGCCAAATTTGTGGCCCGAGGCTTCTCACAGATCGAGGGGATACATTATGATATGAGTCTTTTGCGCTTGTTGCAAGGTTCTTTCCATAAGATCTATCCTTTCACTCTCAGCGTAGATGGGCTGGCACATTCATCATATGGATGTGAAAAATGCGTTTCTCAATGGGATCATTGAGGAAGAGGTGTACATAGAGTAGCCTGAAGGTTTCAAGATCTTCAACAGTGAGTCACATGTGTGCAGATTCAAAAGAGCATTGTATGGGCTGAAGAAAGCACCTCGCGCTTGGTGCACTTAGATAGAAAACTTTTCACCGGATAGGGCTTCACCAAAAGTGAATCAGATGTAAAACTATACTAAATCGTGGTTGAGGGTAAGCTATTGATCATTGTTCTTTATGTTGATGATCTAATTTTGACTAGTGATGAGCAGCTGATACACTCATTCAAGGAGGATCTTGCAAGGGAGTTCGAAATGAAGGACATGGGACTCCTTCATTATTTCCTTGGATTGGAAATATGGTAGTGGGATGGTGAAATTTTTGTGTCTCAAGGAAAGTATGCAAAGGAGATACTAGGTAAGTTTAACATGGAGAGCTGCAAAGCCATGGATACTCCTCTTCCAGGAAACTTGAGGAAAGAGGATGCTATTTCTAGAGAGGTAGTGGATGCCACTATCTATCGACAGTTAGTGGGTTCACTAATGTATCTAGTGAACACAAGGCCGAACATTTTCTGCATAGTTAACCAACTGAGTCAAGCTATGGTTAAGCCTACCAAGCTCTTTTGGAAGGCGGAGAAGCATGTCCTGAGATACCTGAGGGGCACATCAAAGTATGGTCTATGGTATAGAAGAATACATGGAGTGAAGTTGCATGGCTTCACAAATGCAGATTGGGCTGGAAGTCCATCAGACAGAAAGAGCACATTAGGGGGGATATTTAGCATTAGATCGACAACAGTTTCTTGGTACAACAGGGAAAAATGATCTGTGGCACTTAGTTTAGTGAAAGCGGAATACATGGCAACAAGTCAAGCTGCATGTGGGGCTATCTGGATGAGAAAGATCTTGGTTGGTTTGTTTGGTTCTCAGATGGATCCGAAAGTGATTCATTGTCATAATCAGAGTTGTAATAAACTCTCGATTAATACTTTGTTTCATGATAGGTCCAATAATATAGATATCTAGTACCATCATCTTAGATATTGTGTGCAGAGGAGGATCATGGTTCTTCAGTACATTCCCATAGAAGATCAGGATGCAGATATTTTGACGAAGGTGCTCACAAGGAGAAAAATAGAATACCATAAAGACAAGATCAGGGTGAAGGATAATACCTTTATTTTTGAGAGGGAGTGTTGAGATTCAACAAGAAGATTCAACACCCACACTAGTGCATTAAGCACCTGGTTTCATTTAGTGCTTGGTTGCATTAAGAACCTACACTAGGGTGGGGCCCAATGTGCTGTTTTTGGGTGCATGTCTATTTTTATTATCCCTTAATTTAGATGGAAATTAAACTATAATATATTCTCAATGTGGACTTGAAATAGTTAAATGAAGTGTAAAATTCTGTTCGCTAGTGAATTTCGAGTTAGAGGTTGGTTGGCAGGACATGTAGAGTAATTCTAGTTGTAACATAGTTCGAAGTGTAGTGGTGCATGAGTTGGTGAAACTTGTAAATCAGTTTAACTTAGTTAAGTGAGTTAAAATTAGTTGTGCTAGTTGTAACTAAAGATACACTATTCAGAGATCTAGTGAATTAAATGTTAATTAATTCACAATCAGTGATCTCACATGCAACTAAGGATTTACTATTATTAGTTCCATGCATGTCAGATCCAGTGGAGACCCAGTTGAGTTCTAGGTGAAAGGGAAGTTGACTATCAGTTACGACATTATCTACTTGCACACATGTAGGAAAACACTCATTGGAGTGCCCATGATACTTGCACAATCAAGGCAAGGCAGGATTGCATTCAATTAGGGATTGCATTCAGCAGGGATTGCGCAAGGAAGGCAGGTTGTCTGGAGGTAGTAAATTGGCTAGTTTTTGTATGAGAGTGTGAGAAAATTAGATGATGTACTGAGGGATATTGTGAGAATAATTTTGTATGTAATTGTTTGATGATCCATGATATAATATACAATAGAATATAGTGGGGTTTTTAGCTGTAAGCTTTCCCTGGGAAATTATCTGTGTTGTGTGTGATTGATCTTTCTTCATGTTCATGTGATTGGCGATTGTGTTTTTAATTCCAAAAAATATTTGTAGAAGCGATTCAGTATTTAACTTTAGCACATTGTTAGATCGGGTGAATCCAAGATATACATGCTTGTTGTATAATTTCTACAAAATTTTCGAGGCCATAAACTCCACAGGAAATAGGAAAGGAAGGTCACATAGTATTTTTTGCATGATTCAGTACTTTAGAGAGGTCATTCCAAACAATTTGATAATATATTTCTTGAGCTAAGAGCTTATTGGGCACATAGAGAGGCAACACATGAAAGTTGGATATACTGCTGAAAACTCGAATATAAGTAAAGGATTCCTCCCCAAACCATCTCCCTATAGATAACAAGTCATTATTGGCTTCTTTGGAAAGTCTGGTGGCTTTCTCTTTAAAGACATCTTGGTATATAGGTATCATAACTCCATGCAAGATTTTGTATAAATGTGCTGAAATTTAGATTCCCATAGTATATCATGGTAGACATGAATAGGAATAGGGTATTCTATGGTCCACTTCCATCCCATGGATGTGAAATCGAAAGTGAAATATTTAGTGTCCATTTTATAAGCACTCATGTAGAATGGGGGCACAATATTTTGAGAAAATTTGTGATTTTTTCTATAATTAAGGATTTGGGAAGCTATATTATCAGATAATATAGTTCCCCAATCCACTATGTATCCATCTGAGGAAACATTTATCAATGGTACCCATTGTTCTAAGAAATTATGAGTATTAGGGTATCCATACGCCCTATGCATCATGGAAGCTATATAAAAGTATAGCTCGACAAGAGAGGAAATAGAATACATACCCTTATCATCACGCTTGTGTTTATTGGGATCTCTTCTCCATTTCCTGATGGGATCTACCTGATCTTCATTTTTCTTCATTAAATTCTACAGAAATTATGTGTTGTACTTATTTTGGGGCGGCGGAGGGTGATACATTTTCCTTAAATCCTCACTGGTAGACGACTTAATTACTGTCTGCTTAGAAGTTAGAAAACTTCTCTCTGAAATATTCAAATTTTTGATAACCCATTTAATCATGTCTATGTATGGCAAGATATTTGGCCGGGCCACAATTTTGTGTAGAAAAGAATTAGCGACATCATTCGAGGTTGACTCAGAAGTGGATGTAGAGTCATCTTTTGTGGCCCTTTTCTCTACTACTTTGGTTTTTTCATCTTCAAACAATTTATACAAATATTTCCATGAAGAATTTTTAGCGTTTGGAGTGCATGTGGTGTTTGTAAACAACAGGAGCATTTCAATGGTTTTCGGAGGAGGAGGTGGTGGTTGATGTTTCCCTGTAAGATTATTCTTTACCTTAGTAACTTTAGATATTTCCACTGTATTATGTTTGTTAGGGATAGCCTACGAGAAAACACAAGAATGAGAAACAACTTCTTAATTGAAGAATTCACTAAGGCAAAAGACTTATTTGATATGAATCTGTGCTTTCATGAGAAAAATCTATCGACATTAAGTAACAACAAATCAAATCCTTCAAGAATTCAAAAACATAAATTCATTACCCTTGGCCATTAATTGATGAAACGCGGGTTCACATGGGATTTTGTACAAGTCATCATATTGGAGGTTTGATATCAGAGAAATATTTAGGTTGTAAATTTAAAACATATGAAATTATTTTTCCCGATAAGCTTTTACTATGTAACGGTTATGTGGTTAGGCGGGAAACATTATCAGAGGTTTAATTTCAAACATTTGATGAGAGTGACATATGATCAAAGTTTTCAATATGGGTATTGCAATATGGTTGTTCTGATATCAGAAGGAAAGGCTTATCAAGGATCAGAGGATGATCGATGGAAAATATTGGAGATCGGGGAATAGGAATATCAGAGTATCGAAGGGATGAGGGTATCGGAGGAGTGAGAATATCAGAGATCAGGGATTTTGGAGGATGCTCATATGGAAACCCCAAATATGAGAACTCTAAAATTACACGTAGTATTTTTGTGGTGTCCAACCTTTTATTTTCACGAAAAGTTATTTATTACTTTAAGGCTTTTAAAACTATTTGAAACTCTTAATCAGAGAATTGATATCAGAGATTTATTTGAGAGGCATGGTGTACATAAAAGTTTTGATCCCGATAATAGTAAAAGCCTATGAGCGTTCTTTATTCATGATTAATTTCTTTTAAAACCTAAACTCTGATATATAGTTCCGATAGGGGATTTTTCTCGTTTAAAGTCATTTTTTGATAACCAAAAACTAGAATTCAAATAAAGGGATTTAATATAAAAATTTAAAAGGGTACCCATTATTTATTAGTTCTAATATTAACTATAATGGGGGGTTGTTGAGTACTACAACAACACCCTAACATGCCTTAGCACCTGACATGTTTTGGCATGCCTTGGCACTATTTCTTACATGTTAGCACACCCTGGAACTCCCTAGCTCACTCTGACACTTCTTGACATGCCTTATTATTCCCTAGCATGACTTACCACTGTCTAGCATATCTTGTCACTCCCTCCTTGACACACCTAACACTCACCGGCACTCCCTGGAACACCCTCATATTCATTCATTTCCATGTATTTTAACCTAGTTCTCCCCTGTGTTTCCCCAGTACTCCCTAACACTCATTGGCATGCATTGGTATTCTCTGGCACACCTTAGCACTCTTCAATATGCCCCCCTACTCCATAACATGTGTAACACGCCCCGATACATATTGGAACTCGACACATGTTAGCACTTGGAAAGTATTAGCATGCATTGAGATGCCTTGGTATGCTTTGGCATGTGCTGGCATGGTTTAAGATCAAATTTATCTTTGATAAATTGTTGGAAAGTAGGAGAAAAGTAATAGAGGAATATTTGGCACTTATAATGCACTAACACTTGGTACTTGGCACGTATTGGCACATAGTGTTGGTGTTCCTAGCATTCCCCTCTTGGAATTAACCAAGATTCGTTAATTCTGATAAGAAGAGAGAGATAGCACTCCTCTACACTCCCTGGCATGCCTTGGCACTTGGAATGCAATGGCACACACTAACATGCCTTGGCACCTAACAATATTCCATGGAACATCCTAGCATGCCTAGTATGCTCGAGAAGATATTGACATGCCCTAGAAATTGCTAGCATGTGTTGGCATACTTTTGTACTCCTAGCAAGCATTCTCTAGTAATCCTTAGCATGCATTAACACACATTAACACTTAATATGCACCGACACTTGGCACGTATTTTCACCTAGTTTTGATTCTCCTAGCACACCCCTATTGAAAATATTAAAGTCTTGACTTATTAACCCTCTTATTAATTTATTTCCTTGCATTTTAAGTTGGTTCTCCCATTTTTTTCCCTGACACTCCCTATTATGCATTGGCACACCCTAACACCTGACACATATTAGCATCCCTTAGAACTTGGCACATCTTGCCATGCCTTGACACTATGTGGAATATTTTATCATGCCTTTACATTCCATAACACACCCTAGCACTTCCTAGCATTCGTTGGAATTGAATAAAATTCCTTATCACTCCTGACTTGGCATGCATGACACTCATTGATGAAACTCCCCGACACACCCTCTTATTCATCCATTTCCATGCACCTTAACTTGGTTCTCCCTCATGTTTCCTTTCCACTCCCTAACAATCCATATAATGCATTATAACTCTCTAGCACACCTTGGCACTCCTCGACACACCCTACAAATCTACAACATGCCCTAGCCATGCCCCTCTTGATAAAGGTAACGTCCTAACTTATTAACCCTCATATTTTTTCATTTCTACCACTCTATAGCATGCCTTGGCCATGCCCCTCTTGGAAAAGTTAAAGTCCTAACTTATTAACCCTCTTATGTGTTCATTTCATTTCATTTTATAAACGTTATGCTCCCTTTTGTTTTCCTGACACTCGATGGCATGCATTTGCACACCCTTGCACCTTACACATCTAGGCATGCCTTAACACTTATCATGTATTGACATGCCTTAATGCCTGCCATGTATTGACATGCATTGGCATGCTTTGGAACTCCTTGGTTCTATCTAGCATATATTTGCACCCCCTAGCACTCCCTAAAACACCTTGGCACTTCTTAGCATGCCTTGGAATTTCTAAGAAATATTCATTGTTACTTCCTCCTTGGCACACATGGCACTCCTTGACACAACCTATTATTTGTTCATGTCCATGAATTATGACTCGATGCTCCCTTTTTTTTTCCTTATAACTCCCTAACACTCCTTGAAAACACCTTATCACTCCTCATCACACCCTACGCCACTCCATAGCATGCCCTAGCACTCCCTAACACACATTAGTGCAAGTTGGCACATGTTGGAACTTGAAAACTCTTGGCATGCATGGCATGCATTCAGATGATTTGTGATTATTCTTTCTGCATGTGGCATTTTACCAATGAACAAGAAAGTTAAACAACCTCTTGATTGATTGTTTAGCCAATTTAATGTCTTAGATTTTTTAACATAAATCATCAACCAAGGTTCGTAATCTGATGAAGTGTGGTGCACTATATATGCTTAGTTAACCTTCTTCTTACTTCATTGTGTATGTTTTTATGTTTTTTTTGGGGGGTTTTCTTCTTTATGTATAAAGGTTAATTTTAAGAAATGAGAACTATGAAATGAATCAACTGAATCTAATGAAATTTAAATGTTAAAACTAATTTTTAAAGAAGGAAGAAAAGGAAGTGTTCTTTAACTATTCTAATTTGCATAAAAATGAATCAAACTTTAAAAGGTTAGAATCTGATCTAAAGATAGAGTATCTATTCTAATGACTTTGAGTTTTTGGAAATTAAAGTTAATTATAATCTATGTTAATTTAGTCCTACTCCATGGATTTAAATATGAATCTTATGACTAAGAATTTAAATGACAATGCTAATCTAAATGAAAGCATAATCAAAGGAAAAACAACTATTGTATGACCAACTACTCAATCATTCAATATGGAAGTATGACAGAGTCACCCTATTGACATGATTTACAAGCAATTGATTACACTTTAGTTTGAAGATTTAATCTAAGAAAGCATTTAAATAACATGTAAAGGAAAGCTCAATTACTGTATATTTTAAATACTCAAGCATCCAATTTGAAAGAATGACAAAGTCATCTTCTTGGCATGATTTACAAGCATCTAATTATAGATCTAATTGAGGATCTAATCTAGGAAAGCAATGTAAAGGCATGTAAATGAAAACTCAATTACTATATATTTTAAATACTCAAGCATCCAATTTGGAAGAATGACAAAGTCATCTTCTTGGCATGATTTACAAGCATCTAATTATACATCTAATTGAGGATCTGATCTAGGAAAGTAGTGCAAAAGCATGTAAAGAAACTAATAAAATTGTATGCTCTAATGCCTTAAACATAATCCAATTTGGAAAATAGAAGAATCTACTTTCTTTAGATTTTCTAGGTAAGAAAAAGATTATATAGCCATTATAAAACTAATACTAAGAAATCATTCATAAATTTAATCTATGAAATGATAAACAATTTAATATAAAGAACAACTGCAAAGCAATATAAATCTAACTTATGAATTGAAAAAACAGAGCTAATGAAATTAAACTAAAACAAATTAATGAAAACCTCCTCTTGTGCAGGGGCCCTCTGCGACAGAATAGGTTGAGATCCAACAGACTATATGCGCATTAAGAAGAAACTGGAACCACGAACACAATCTTTGTATTATGAAAAATGACAGATTCTCAAAGCACACACAACGTTTACAAAAATTAAGACTGTCTTTGGTCTTCAAACAACTGGTATTTAAACAAAATTAAATGTAGTTGTCAGGAGCTATTTCTGCCTACAGATGGCGATTACAACTGAAACATAGACGCAAATTCTAAATGGTTAACTCTCGATTTTCTACATAAGAGAAAATCGAGAGTTATCCGTTCTCAGATCACGTCCTTTGAACCTACTTTGACCATGATCATAGGCACCTTTTTTTGTTGAATTCAACCAGGTGGATAGGATGAGATCCATATGTGGATCATTCTAAAGATGCCCATGTGACTCGTTCCTTTATTCACTCCTCGGAAGCTATCAAACCATAAAAGTAGTTGTGGAAACAACAATTAGCTACAGAATAGGATGCATTATGTAGCTGAGTTAAAAAAATCCATTCAAATAACAAGAACATCAAAATATAACATAGAGATCATTCAAATTCATTTTCTGAGATAAAACATGTCATTTATCATTGATTCGAGTTTATAGATTTATGAAAATGTAAGGAAAAGTGATGAGAAAGGATGTAAGAGAAAGGACAATTCTAAGGTTCAACATACCCCCACTAAGAAGCCATTGCATGTCCTCATGAAATTTATCAAAAATGTGAATTTTCCTTCTCCTATTGCATTTGTTTAGACACTTCTGCTAATACATCTAGTTTTCTCTTCTTGCTTTTCATTTAGGTGACAACCATCCTGGGCTTCCTCATAAGGATTTTTTATTTGAGATTGATGATTGTCATGTTCAGTGATTTGTTATTTATTTTTAACTTTATGTTCTTTTTGTACCACAGTCCCAAATTGTAATATTCCTAACTTAGCATGTAAATAGTTGGAATATTAATTTTTTCTCCAAGCACATAGTTAGATTAATAAATAGGTGGGGAGGCCCATAAATCTTTTTAGCAACAATAAAATCCCTCTTAATGGGAAAGGGATCATATTCATAACTGGATAAAACCACCTTCATGTGTAAACAAAGGCTAAATGCATGTGGACTAAGTCAAGCTTGATAAAGTCAACTAAGCTAAGATGAAGGATGTGGAACATTAATGAAGATCACTAAGTGGGAATATAGATCTGATTATATAGTTAGAATAAAGCCACATTTAGTGTGGAAGAAGACTTTGCATGGAGATCCAGTCAAGATTGACCAAATCCATCATCGCTGTTATGGAGGAGTGGTATTGATGATGGGACATCGCAGTTTTGGAGGGAGATTCATTGCATGAAGATGAAAAACCTAATGAGTGGGACCCAAGGTAAGAAGGCTCACATTGTTTATAAGGAGGAGGATGGCAACCATATGGGGTTAGCTTATGATCATGATTTTCTGAGTATATGGTCTGTTTAGACATATTTCTTTCTTTTGCTATTTAGCTGAGATAGAGTGTTGTTTAGCATAAGGTCTTCCTGTTTAGGAATTCCTTCTCTTTCCTTGAGGAGATCTTGGAAGAGTCTTGCACCATATTGTCCACTATATGGCTTGAGGCCAAGCTTCATCTTCCTTTGAAAACACAGATCCTGTTGAGGGTTTGACTGTTTCAGTAAGCTACAGCAAATGGAGGCTAGATCTATTCAGATCTAGGACATTTCAGTGCCCTTTTTCAGTGGAGGAGTCTTCTACTCCAATTGGAGGAGTGTATTAGAGTGATTGAGCATCATTTTCTGATATTGGGATGTGGCCAACTATCATCTATACCCTAAAACATAGTTTCTCTTCCAGATCTATGTTATTCCTGTAGGAGTTGTTGTAAGGAGTTTGGGTGCACCATTTGGAGAGTTGGTTTCTGAGTGTTGGGGATCTTCCCTTCACTTTGAGATCCATTGGAGGAGATCTATACATTGTATATTTCAGATATGATCTGCATATTTATGAATACTTCTGAATATTTCTGTAGATCTGCACTCTTATATCTCAGATCTACTTCTTATACTTGGTGTAATTCTCAAAACCCCAAGGGGATCTAAAAGAGGAACCTTTCTAGTGCATGGATCTGTTATGGATCTGACTTTTTAGGTACAGATCTACTCTAGATCTAATATGTAATCAACAACAGTTTGCAGCCTAATAAAATAACACTGTCAAGGTAGTTTCAGTCTATACATGTGGTTGCAACACCTATTTTGAGGGATATTCTTCTATTTTTTTCTTGTATTTCCAGCTATGCATCTTATGGGCCTCATTATACATCTGTTTTGCTGCTGTAAATACTTTTGAAGAGCCTTTTATTGGCCTCCTTCTTTGCTTTGGATGAACTGTGTTATTTTAATGCATGATTGTTTAGTATTGCTGCATGTTTCCCATTTGGGATATTACAATGGTATCAGAGCATGATATTTGGCTTAGCCTGTGAGTTTAAAGCCAAGATGCTACAGAAGAAGAAAGATATCAGAATGATGGGAGGAATGAGTTTCATCTCATCTCTTTTCAGATCTAATAAGGACCTCACCAAGGAGGTCAAGCAAAGAAGATTGGAGAAGGAAATTGAAACCATGTTAGGCTTTGAAGATGAGGAAGGTCCATGTACTTCCTATCAGGAAAAAGAAGATCTGGTATTGCATAAAGCTCCAAAGAAACATACTATGGACTTTTCTTTGAAAAATAAGAGGCATAGAAATGAAAAATACTTAGATCATGATATTCTAAGTGATTATCTTGCAGAATATAAGTCTCAACCTAAAGCTATCAAGAAGAATCTAACTCTTCCACAGTTCATTCAGCTCAAAGAAGAAAGGAGACCTTGTAGCAATAGAAGAGTGAAGGGCAATAGATTTCTATTGTCTACCTTTGATGGGTCATCCTCATGCACAAAAAAGGCTTGGAGAAAGAAATTGGATGCATTTTTCTGCAACATCCAGTAGTAGAGAAAGAAGCTTTTGATATTGCAGCGCTGCACCTTCAGGGTGAAGCACACAATTGGTGGTTCAGCCATTTGAGTCATGCAAGAGTGACTACGTATCTAGATTTTAGTCAAAGGTTGATCAAGAAGTTTTACAAGAAGAAATCAGAAGGGAAGAAGCCTTCACCACCTCTTACTGCAGGAGCACTTGTTTAAGGAGGAAGGCCACTTGCACCTTTGCAAGGTGATCTTGTTTTATTGATATCTAGAGTCCCATGCACCATTCTGGAGATGCATGAAGAAGAAGAGACTTCTACCAGCCCTAATTAAGCCATAAAAGAGAAGTCATCATAATCAGTAGTTGGAGAATCCATCACACTAGAAGGAGGAACCCTTGTAGTATTACAAGATGTTCCCAAGTTGTACCAAGGTATGCATATGTTTCCATTTCCTTTTATTTCAATACATGATATGGAGGATGATGGGAATGTACCATTGCATGACCAAGGGTCAAAATATATTGCTTATTTGGAGTAGCAAACTTTCACTACGCTGAGCAGCCTTGATTTATTCAAGGAAGAGACAAACAGTCATCCTAATGTATCATTGATGAGCTGCACACAACCCTTGAGGTTGGAATGTAGATTCTTGGAGGATGGGATGAGTATTGTCTTGAACAATACATTGAAAAACTATGTGTTCAGCATTGGACATGATCTTGAGGTAGTAGTTGCACCATCATGGAGATCAACAACGCTGTCATTGTGTAGCAGTGATGAGTTGGGGGCCCAACCATTGTTGGAGCATTGCAATGACCTTCCCATATGTATGACAAAGGATGGGTAGATAGTTTTTGGGGGACATCTTATGATGGATAACATCTCTCATGATTGTGATGGATATTTCTTGATGGATCTCTCACATCATGATGGGAGGTTTTTGCCTACCACCTATTTAGATCCTTATGGGGTCAACTTGGTCATTGATGAGTGGTCTTCATTTGGAGATCTCCAAGAGATTGCATTTCAACATCCCATGAAATGCAAAGACAAAAATATGATTTGGGAGGATGGTATTCTCCATTGGAGGGATGCCACTTTTGGACATGATGATAGACACTCACCATGGGTTGGTTGGGTGATGTTGATGAGAAAGAGGGTGGAAAGCCACTTACAGATTTATGATACCGGACAATAGGATGCAATATTGTGTTGGTTACTCTTGAAAGAGTTTGGTCATCCTATGACACATTCTATTTCAAAGGGTATGTGGATGGATGGAACTTGGCATGGAACTTACATCATATGGAAGCAAGGAGTTTGGTTATATTGGGATGATATGATATATTTCAGATCAACTATGTTGACACTGCTCCATGATTTTTATGATGATGGTGTGGGGAGGAAACTAGAGTTGTTGTTGCTTTGGTTGTTATTGAGCGACTATGGGCTAATCCTATCCCATACTTTGCATGATGTAGCAAAAGCAGGAGATGGCACTATCATGGTGAAAAGGGGCTACTCTTTAACCTTGGAAGATGAGGAGGTGCTTCTACTTTGGGAAGGATCTCTCACATATAGCAACATTATGTTTGATGATGACTTTGACATGTGGGATGTCAAAGGATGGAGCTATGAGATGACAGGAGCCTTATTACAAAGGCTAAAAACGCTGTCACTTGGGAGCTTGGGTCTTTAGATGGAGTATTCCCAGGATCACTTCATATATGATGCACTTGATGGGCATGTAGGAGATGAGAGTGATGGAGTAGTGTATGGAGACATATATTACCATGATATGATCTTATTGACTTTGATTTTAAAGCATAAGAAGATAGATCTACATGCAGCACTTGTGGGTTTTCTTTCCATGCACCTTGATGCATATCATTCCTTACTGGAGGAGTTCACTTGGGAGGGCATCCAACATGATGTATATCAGCATATAGATAGATGCATAGGCCGAATGATGATGGAGAGGTTGTCACAACCACTTACCTACTCATTTGGAGTGAGGGAGAGCTTTCAATTGAGCCATTTCAGCTCAATGACCAAAGTACATGATAGGGGATGTATATTTATGCTTTATGATTTGTGCTCATTTATTTTTTATGAGCAGCATATTGTACCAAGGAGGGTCTTTCATTCTTGTATATTATATTGTGATGTACTTGAGGCCATTTGCAGCATTGATGTTGGCCATTCTATTTGTGGTTTGTGGGGGATGCCACATGATTTTTGGTGTGTACCATTGGCACCAAATCTTACTTTCATGATTTCATCTTGTAGGATGATTGTGGCAGAAAAAAAGTGGCTGAAAAGACACTTGTTACACTTTGTTTTGAGGCAAGAAAGGGATGCACTACGCTGGTTCCACATATGGAACTATTATCCACCTCCTGGTTGTCATGTGGCAACTTGTTTTCATTGGTTTTTTCTTCCATGTATTGATGATGTTCTTGTTCTTATGGGGAGCTTTGTTGGGAGGATGGCACAAGAGTTGGAGGTGCCCATTGGGAGTATGATTCTCCATACTTTCTATGTTACATGTTTCAGGAGAAACAATGGGAAAACAATGATTTCCACACTACACCTCTTGTATTCATGTGGGAGGAGCCATTTGGAGAACTTGAGTTCTTGGGAGAGGCACTTCATGGATGTTTTGATTTGTGGGGTCACTTGGATCATTGTTGGGGACCGTGATATTTCAGCCCAAGTTCAGTAGCAGCCCCATACATATCATAAGTGGAGAGAGAAGCAGTGTGGGATGGATATTTTAGTCCCACATATTCAACTATGCAGCCCACCTTCTTTGCAGGAGCCTAAGGTGGAGGATATTTTTCATGAGTTGCCATGTTGGAGGGTGACTCACTTTTTATGGATGATAGCTTGGGGATGGAGGCTTCACATGGGGATTATTATTCCCAATATATTTCTGCTTCCATGTCTCAAGAAGGCCTCTAGACCATATTTAGACGTTTCCATGTATATCCCACTTTTTCATATTGAGAGCCATTTGGAATTTTCACCAAAGTCATACTTTTACGCATGGGAGGAACAACTTGAGGACACATTTATGAGAAAGCATCTTGTTATTTGGAGAAAATCATCATTTGAGGATGCTACAGGAGAAAGAGGAGAGGATCTTCAGTTCTATCATTGCATTTTCTTGAGGACAAGCAACATTTGGGAGGGGAGGACTGTAATATTCCTAACTTAGCATGCAGCTAGTTGGAATATTAATTTTTTCTCCAAACACATAGTTAGATTAATGAATGGGTGGCGAGGCCCATAAATATTTTTAGTAGCAATAAAATCCCTCTTAATGGGAAATGTATCATATTCATAACTGGATAAAATCACCTTCATGTGTAAACAAAGGCTAAATGCATGTGGACTAATTCAAGTTTGACAAAGTCAACTAAGCTAAGTTTAAGGATGTGGAACATTAATGAAGATCACTCAGTGGGAATATAAATTTGATTATATAGTTAGAATAAAGCCATATTGAGTGTGGAAGAAGACTTTGCATGGAGATCCAATCAAGATTGACCAAATCCATCAGTGTTGTTATGGAGGAGTGGTATTGATGATGGGACAACACAGTTTTGGAGGGAGATTCATTGCATGAAGAAGGAAACCCTAATGAGTGGGACCCAAGGTGAGAAGGCTAACATTGTTTATAAGGAGGAGGATGAAAGCCATATGGGGTTAGCTTTTGATTATGATTTTCTGAGTATATGGTCTATTTAAACATATTTCTTTCTCTAGCTGTTTAGCTGAGATAGAGTGTTGTTTAGCACAAGGTCTTCCTGTTTAGGAATTCCTTCTCTTTCCTTGAGGAGCTCTTGGAAGAGTCTTGCACCATATTGTCCACTATCTGGATTGAGGCCAAGATTCATATTCCTTTGACAGTGCAGATCCTGTTGAGAGTTTGAATATTTCAGTAAGATGTATTAAGTGGAGGCTAGATCTATTCAGATCTAGGATATTTCAGTGCCCTTTTTCAGTGGAGGAGTCTTCTAATCTAATTGGAGGAGTGTATTGGAGTGATTGAGCATCATTTTCTAATCTTGGCATGTGACCAACTATAATATATACCCTACAGTGTAGTTTCTCTTCCAGATCTGCGTTATTCCTATAGGAGTTGTTGCAGGGAGTTTGGGTGCACCATTTGGAGAGCTGGTTTCTGAGTGTTGAGGATCTTCCCTTCACTTTGACATCCATTGGAGGAGATATATACATTGTATATTTCAGATCTGATCTACATATTTCTGAATACTTTTGAATTTCTAAATATTTCTGCAAATCTGCACTATTTCTGTAGATCTGCACTCTTAGATCTCAGATCTACTGCTTATACTTGGTATAATGCTCAAAACCCCAAGGGGATTTGCAAGAGGAGCCTTTCTAGTGCATGGATCCGTTATGGATCTGAATTTATATGCACAGATCTACTCTATATCTAATATATAGTCAACAAAAGTTTGCAGCCTAATAAAATAACATTGTTAAGGAAGTTTTAGTTTATACATGTGGTTGCAGCACCTCTTTTGAGGGATTTTCTTCTATTTTTGTCTTGTATTTCCAGCTATGCATCTTATGGGCCTCATTATACATATGTTTTGCTGCTGTAAATACTTTTGAAGAGCCTTTTATTGGCCTCCTCCTTTTCTTCGGATGAAATGCGTTATTTTATTGCATAAATTTTTAGTATTGCTGCATGTTTCCCATTTGGGATATTACACAAATGTAGGATGGTGTTTTCACTAATGAATTTCTCCAATTGGTTATTCTACTTTAAAGCTTCATTCTCCTGTTTAATATGCCTATTAAATAACTCTAGCTCATAGATTTCTTGTTTAAGGGTGTTAACTAGAGGTTCTTGTGGATTGATAGGCGGTTTTGGATTCACTACTGCATTCCTTTTCCCCAATGACTCTATATAGTCATATATCTCTTGTTGTGATGGGTCTATGCTTGGATATCTTCTACTAGAACTGCCTTCAAAATTATGTACAGGAGAATTTATAGGGCTATGTGGAAGAGAGACATTGATTGGTGATGGCACTGGAGGTTCTTCCTCTAAATTCATAAACATTGTTTCTTGTTATGGTGTCTTCTTCACTGATCCTCGGAGTCTAGAGCTTCTCCTTGGCTATAGAGGGTTTAATTTTTCTTCACTTGTAACCTTTCTCTTCTTTTCTGTTCTACCTCCTGTCTTAACTCTACCCTGCTTCTTGTTTTTCATCAACTCCACAAGGGTAAGCTCCTCTTCATTTTTTTGTAGTGGAGGTGAAGGTTCGTCTTCAATGCTTCTATCAATATTATTTATTCTACTTTTCCTAGTCTTGTATTCCTTAGACTGCTCTGGTTCATCTTGGAAATGGTTTCTGACCAGAAAATTCTCCCAAGAATCTCCTATACATTTCAAATGGAATTCAAGAAGTATTTTTACCAAACCATGATGGTGCATATTTTTATCTATAAATTGAATTATCTTCTGTACATTAGTAGACAATATTTTTAAGCTATTCAGTAAAAATATAGGAAGATTTATTTCACCATCCTCCAAAAATTTCATCAACAACTGAATATGATATACAAACATGCAACCAAATCCGCCTTCACAAGTGATAAACTTCTACAAAATTTAAATCATGTTTCTCCATTTGTTCTTAAGTGCTGAGCTAGGAATGGCCTTTTTGTAAACATAAGTATCCATACCTGGATTTTTTATGATAACTCTCCATGCTTCACTGTGAAATTATTTGTTTTTGAACCATCTTTCGCCAACTCTTGAGAGCTTTGTAGCTTTAGCTATGAATGCCTTGGTCACTGAAAATTTTATTTCTCCTATTTCGATTTCCATTCCATCGAAATACCTCGCAAAAGACTTGGTGATCTCTTTGTGAAAACCATCAATTTTTTCTATAAAATTGAGCTACTTAGCTTTCTACAGCATCTCTTTGATCTGAGGATAAAGCTCCATGTATTTAACTCCCACTGATTCAGTCCTGACTATCAAACCCATGTCTTATGTCGTGAAGAGTCTAGCCTTCAGAATTTTCCTTCTCTGTATGAAGTGAATTGGGTTGCAGATCCGGTGAAGGACGTCGAGGGTTTGTATGGAAATATGAATGAAATAGATACTTGATGGGGCATTAAGAAACATAGATGAATAGGTTACGAAAATAGGACATGACCATTTAATCATAAATGGGGGAGTCCGTTATAGACCGTTATGAAATATGATGCGGATAATGTGGTCTATCTATGACATGATGTGAATCCAAATCAAATCAAATGATGACATATTGAGGTAGCATGTGCACATCTATGTTATACATGCTAATTTTTTGACCTTGTTATTTAAATAAATTTATGTAACTTACCTTTAGAACTAACCTTTTGTTGCTATTTCCTTGGTGTTGATTCTTCAGGTATCGTTTAGCAGATGATCTTCAAATGGAGTTCTCAATTTCCTATGCTCAATATTCTTGCTTCAGTAGGCTGTAAAAAGAAATGTGACAGAGTTGTAGAATGTGGTATCAACTATTGAATGAAATGTTAGCTATAGAATGGATTAACAACTGCAGAATGGAAGTAGTCTTGTGCTACTTTTTATTGAAACAAAAAAGAAAGGGAACAAATATTTTTTGGGATTTTTATAAATGGAATGGAAAATACAAGATGTCAAAACTCTGATTTTCATCCTATATTTTCTGTATTACGATGCCAATCATTGATTGGTTTTCACACTTATACAATTTTTTGTTATTGTTGAATAATATATATATATATATAATACAAGATGTAAAAACTCTGATTTTCATCCTATATTTTCTATATTAGAATGCCAATCATTGATTGGTTTTCACACTTATACAATTTTTTGTTGTTGTTGAATAATATATATATATATATATATATATATATATATATATATATATATATATATATATATATATATATATATAAAGACTAAGTTGGGGAAGAAGAAGGATTTTTCTTCACTAAATTCATATCAGTATTATCTTGCAAAATTTTGATAAACTCTTCTTTTGAAATTGGCTTATGATATACTTTTAATTGATGTCCATTCACAAGAAGAGGTACCTTTTCTTCATCAATTGTCCTTATCCTGACTGCTCCATTGTCAAATATTTTTCCAATCCCATAGGGCCCAAGCCAATGAGTCTGAAACTTTCGCTGAAAGTATTTTAAATTTGAATCGAACAAAAGTGCCCAATCCCCTCCTTGAAAATTTTTCTCCTTTATATATTTATCATGCCATTTGGACCTTTGCTGCTGGACTAGACTAGTTCTTTGAACTACATCTTGCCTGATTTCATCAAGCTCATTAATTTTCTCCAATCTATGCTTCTGGGCTTTTGATAAGTCAAGCCCCTATTGGACTACCATCTTGAAGGTCTGGATATGAAATTCTATAGGAAATACAAATTGCTGCCCATAAACAAGTTCATAGGGAGTATGTCTTGTTGTGTTCCTCCATGTGGTCTGGTAGGCCCATAAGGCTTCAGGAAGCCTTTCAGCCCAATCCTTCCTGTGTAGATGTACAATATTAGTGAGAATCCCTTCAATCACTTTATTGGTAGACTCCACTTGACCATTTTCTCGTGGATGATAAGGAGTGGATTTTCTATGCTTGATCTTGTAGTTCTCCACAAGCTTCTCCACCAACTTGGAGGTACAATGGGATCCCTGATCTGTCACAATTTCAAAATATATTTCTTTTGATTAGATGGTGGATTGATTGGTCCAAAAAAATCCAGGGCCCATTTTTAAAATGGTTCGATGAGTACCTAAGGTTGTAACAACATTTCACCTATAGGAACAGGTTTCCCCATTCTTTGAAAGTTGTCACACCTTTTGGCATACTCTCTGGTATCTTTAAAGATGGATGGCCAAAAATATCCGAAATGAAGGATTTTATAGGCTATCCTCTTATCAGCAAAGTGTCCACCATAGGGTTGATCATGACATGCCTTAAGAATCTCAGGAATTTATTCTTCTCAAACACACCTTTTGATGATGAGACCTAGACCTTTTTTATACAATTCATCATTAACCCACAACTAAAATTCACTTGTTTGAATAATTATTCTTTTCTCTCTAGGAAACAAGTGTATAGGTAACTTTCCCGTGATTAAGTAATTAACAATATCTGCAAACCAAGGAGTTTTAGCAGTTATTTCAAAAATATATTCATCAGGAAAATTATCCTCTACAAGAGTATCATTTTTGACATTTTGAATTCTAAATGAGAAATCAACAACTGTGTTTTGTTTTCCAGGTCGGTCTAGAATGGTGATATTGAATTCTTGCAGGAGTAATCAACCATATTGTGACTCTGCTAGTATTAATAGATTTATTCATTAAATATCTAACTTTAGAATGATCTGTATGAATAAAGGTTTCATATCCGATGATATAATGTCTAAATTTATTGATAGCATGAACAACAACTAGGAATTATTTTTTCAGTTACAGTGTAATGTAACTCAGCAGGAGTCAAATTTTTTCTTGTGTAATAGATGGCATAGGGGATCAGATTTTTTTTTCCTAATACATATCCCAGAGTTGTATCTGAAACATCTGTTGAAATGTGAAAATGTAGTTTCCAATTTGGACCTCTTAAGATAGGTGTTTCAGAATTTTTTTTTTTAAGTTTCAAATTCCAATTGGAAATCAGGATTCCAACTGAATTCACAACCTTTGGTAAGCAATTTGAATAGTGGGGATGATATTTTAGTGAAGTTTTCTATAAATCTTCTATAATACCCTATGAATCCTAGAAAACTTATAACATTCTTTTGACAACTTGGAATTGATAATTTGGAGATGAATTCAACTTTAGATGAATCAACTTTAATTCCATCTCCCGAAATGTGATGTCCTAAAAAAATTCCTTCAGTAAACATCATAAATTTTTTTTCATGACTCAATGAAAGATTTCCTTCTTTACATATTTTAAGAACCGTTTCCAAATTTTCTAAAGCTTCTTCAAATTAATTCCCATATAATGTAAAATCATCTATATATACCTCCACACAATCATCTACCAGATCAAAAAAAATTCCTAGTACTGCCCTTTGGAATGTTGCGAGTGCATTGCACAAACCAAAAGGAAGTACTCGGTAGGCATAAGTTCCAAATGGAAAAGTGAATGTGGTTTTATCTTGTTCTTTAGGTGCTACTTGAATATGATTGTAACCACTAAAACAAGCTAAGAATGAGAAATAATTCTTTCCTGCTAATGTATCCAATACTTGATCTATAAAAGGTAAAGGAAGATAATATTTTAGGGTCGCTTTATTCAACTCTCAATAGTCAATGAATACCCTCCGCTTACCATTATTTTTAGGTAAAATCACTAAGGGAGAAACCCACAGTGTGTTTGAAATTGGGTAAATGAAGTTTACATTCAACAATTTTTGCAATTCTTCTTTCACAATTTCCCTAAAATTTGGATTCATCTTTCTTTGAGGTTGTCTGATAGGTTTACAATTTTCCTCAATGTAGATGTGATGTATGCAAGTCTTAGGACTAATTCCTTTCATGCCAGTGTATTCCCATGCATATGCAAAAGAATTTTGTTGTAATGTTTTGATTAACTTTTCCTGTTGTAATGTTTCCAAGTTTTTGTTTATGTTCGAAGATTCCCGGAAATATTTCAACTGTAGAGTTACCAAACTCTTCCATAGAGTATAAATATATATGCATAGATGAAAAATATTCAATATTGCATTGTTCTTGAAAATTATCATGTTCATATTCTAAAGATGATTCAAAGTTTTCTACTGAATTTAAGATTGGACTATCTTTACTAATACTTGAAATATTAAAGAGAGGTTGTATATCATTGTCATCATCAATCCATTCTTCATCTTCTAATTCTGTGATTGTTTTTGCTGGAGGATATAGATTGAATTTCTTTGTTGAATTACCATCAAAGATATACATCTCACCAGATCTATAACTAATGAAAGCATTAGTTGTAGCCAACCAAGGTCTTCCTAATATTAGTGGATGTTCTCCTAGATTGTTCTTGGGGGTTAAAATCATAAAATCGACTAGATACTCCTAAGAGTCTAAGGATACTGAAATGTCTTCTAATACACCATCTGGCTTGATTACTGATCTGTCTGCTAATTGCATTAATTTAGGTGTATACTGAAGTTTTGAAAGCTTGAGTTGTTCCATGGTTTTTTTTCTCATGATTTTTATAGTTTCTCCTAAATCAATCAATGTATTTGGAATTTTAATACCATTGATATGTGTTTTTACAACTGGACTTCCTGGATCTAAATATTTTTGTATGGAAAATTTTCCCATCATAATGTCTGCAATTTTTCCTACTAATTGAATTCTTTTTATTTATTTTATTTTTCTTCCTGGTTTCTTCATGCTCAACTCTCTTATTGTTTTGGCTAGAATTGGAATCTCTTTAATGGTCCGCAACAAAAGAATTTTGATACATACATTTTTCAATTCATCTATAAAATCATAATTGTGCAACATTATATGTTTTTCTACCCCTCTATCAACTTGTAATTTTTCAGGAAAATGAGGGTTTGAAATAGATACTGATGGTTGCTCTATGATAGGAGTTGAGTTTGTTGGTTCTTTTTGTTTATCATTTTCAGAATTCTGGTTTTAAAGAGATGTTCCCTCTTCAAAACTTTTATTTGGATGTAGAGAAACTTCTTCAAAATTATCTTTCTCTTGAATAACAACATAAGGCTTTTTCCTCTCTAATATTCTACCAGATCTAAGTTGAATGTAATTAAGATCTAGTGGAGTATGTTGAGATTGCAACAAGATGATGAGCTTAGTGGAAAGAAGTCGCCTTCACTAAGTGGGCCCGCAGGCTATTTTTGGCACAAAGTCTATTTTTAGACATATGGATCATGTTCTATGAGTTGCAGGATGCTATTTGTGGATGGTTGGTCAAGTCGGAAAAAATAGATGGAATTCTATTTTTAGACATACTGGGCGGAATCTATTTTTAGATTGCCAGTCTAAAAATAGATATGTCGAATATTATTAGCTCTTAATAATATTTGGACTCTAAACATTATCTTATCCTCTTGGAGCACTTCAGTTAAGTGCACGGATGTGGCACATGCAGCTGACAGAAGGAATTACGCTATTCCTAGGGTTTAGTGGAGCTATTGCATGGTTGACTTCAGTTAGAACTCATGTGACAGAGTTTGGTGGAGTTGATGAGACAGTTAATAGAGTTGTGTTCAGTTTAACTTAGTTGAGCTAGTTGTATCTAGTCTAACTGATTGATACAATTAGTGAGAGTGGTGTGAATTAATTATTAATTAATTCACTAATTATTAACTCATAAATCAAATAAAGAATACATCAGTTAACTTCAGTGCATGGACAGTTTCAGTGGAGACCAGTGAAGAGGTAGGTGAAAGAGCAAGTGTGACTATCAGTTGTGACCATACTGGTGCATGAGTTTGCACCACACATTGATGGAGATGCCAATGAGGATTGCGCAGTGCATACCAGGTGGATTCGAACTCAGATTGGGCCATTATTCATCTTGGATTGCGCAATAGAGGCAATCTAACAGGTGGAGAAGATTGGAGCATGTGTTTTGTTAGATCTGAGCTTGTGTAGTGTGTAACAATTGGAGATTGTACTGAGAGCTTGTGAAAAGTTTGTACAATGATTGTTACATGATCTCTATCATTATAATATACAGATAGTTGGGGGTTTTCAGCTTTAAGCTTTCCCATAAATACTATGTTTATATGTGTGATTGTTTATGGTTTTAATGTGCGCATGCGATTGTTTATATTTCCACAAATTGATGATCAATAGTAGAAGAGGTTATGTATTATGCATGAAGCTCAAATAGTGTGTGATTAGGATAATCTCGGTGAATAATTTAACAGTTATTCAAATTTCTATAGAGTAATCATGTAAGTTGGAAATTTTTGTCCTTATATAATGTAAGAATTTTAAATATTTTTATTAATGGGGTTTGGCAATGGCTGGGCAGGTGGTTGATTTGGTATTTTTGGAAATGGTAATGAAAGTTGTGGATTTTGATTTTGGAGTTGGGGTTGTTGATTCTGTTGAGGAATTTGTTGGGGAGGATAGTTTGGATAGGATGGAGGATATTGGTAGTATTGAGAATATCTAACATAGAGATTTTTCATTCATTGTGCCCAAGTTTGAGGTTGGGACCAAGGTTTTTGCCAAGAATTCTAATTATTTGCTGGGGGTTGAGTATACATTTGGTTGTTAAAACCTTGAGTTTGTGGCCCCTGCCATGGTCTTCTAGAGAAAAAGAAAAGATTTTCTAATGAATTTGAAGTTAATTCTTCTTGAAAAACAACCTTAAGACCTGGAATTGAAGGGAAACTCTTTGTTTCATGATTTTCTAAGAAAATCACACAGGTCTCTATGAATTTTACATCAAGATGACATTCTCTTAAAGCATTTTTATTTTTTCATTTAGGACAAAAAATAGCTAAGGCATCAGTTTCAGATTTCTGCTTGTTTTGTAATTTAAGGGTGTCCATTTGTTCACTAAGACTCCCTAAAATATCTGTTTTAAATTCATCAAACATATTTCCAATTTCTGCCCTACTTACTGTTCCAGTTGCAGATTTATTTACTCTAGCAATAGAAGGATCTCTTGGATTTTTCCCAGTTTTTTATTTTCCCCTTGAGAGATGAATACATAATTCAACAATGTCAGGTAATGTGAGTTGAGAGATATCTCCCTTCCCCATCATGTTGAGAATGTCTATCCACTCATATCTAATTGCTTTTAACAAAAGATATTTTAAAGTTTATTGATCCAAGTTATCCATTTTAGCTCTTTTTATGTTATAATTCAATATTTCAATTAGATCCTCCCGATTCTCAGCCTCTCTTTGCATCATCTTGAATACTTCATCCTTCCGATTAATAGGTATGCAAGAATCCAAATATCTTTCCAAAAATGCTCTTTTCATGTCATTCCATGTCCTAATAGACCGTGTGACTAAACCCATGAACCATTTTAAAGTTGCTCCTTTTAGTGTTGCAGGAAATAGATTTGGTTTTTGAGAGTCTTGTAAGTAATCATAAGATCTACACAAAACTTCAAATTCAAACAAAAGGGTTTCAGGATCTTCACTCTTTAATCCATGGAAATTTGGAAGAATGGAAGGTGAAAGATTTTTCATTGTGGCATTTTTATCCCCATCAATTATAGGAAATCCAAAATAATTATCATTTTCCTTATTTCTTATGTTTTCTTCACCTCTTGTTCCTCCTCCTCTGTTTCCTCTACCTCGTCCTCCACCTCTTCCTCCTCCAAACAGTAAATTTTCTCCATTTAAAATTTCTCCTTCTCCTTCTCCTTCTCCTGCCATTGTAGATTCCTAATAGCTAATATAAGGTTATAACTGTAAAGTTAATTGATATTACTCTGGTTATTCTATAAATGGGATATTATAGAAAGGTTCTTCTTCTTCTTCCCCACTGGGAATTTCTAACTCTTCAGATAGAATGTGTTCTCCTATAGAAGTGAAAATGTTATTCCTTCTGTTGGAGATATAGGATCTTCTTCCTTTAAGACTACCTCAGTGGATGAAGTAGGAGATCCTCTTGATTGGATTTCTAACCTTAAGACTTCAGGAAGTCTATGTCTAGTGAATTATGGAATATGAGTTTGAGATGGTGGTGTAGCACTATGTGGTCTATGTCTCTGTCTTTATCTATGAATCTACCCCTAGAATCTCTTTCTCTACGCATATCCATTTTTTTTAGATGTAAGAAATGAGGTTACCTAATTACACTTCCCTGGTAATGATGCCAAAATGTTTAGCCAATTTAATGTCTTAAATTTCTTAACATAAATCATCAACCGAGGTTCGTAATCTGATGAAGTGTGGTGCAATATATATGCTTATTTATCCTTATTCTTACTTCGTTATGTATGTTTTTATGTTTTTTTTGGGGGTTTTTGTTCTTTATGTCTAAAGGTTAATTTTAATAAATGAGAACTATGAAATGAATTAACTGAATCTAATGAAATTTAAATGTTAAAACTAATTTTGAAAGAAGGAAGAAAAGAAAGTGTTCTTTAACTATTCTAATTTGCATAAAAATGAATCAAACTTTAAATGGTTAGAATATGATCTAAAGATAGAATATCTATTCTAATGAATTTGATTTTTTGGAAATTAAAGTTAATTCTAATCTATATTAATTTAGTTCTACCCCATGGATTGAAATGTGAATCTTATGACTAAGAACTGAAATGACAATGCTAATCTAAATGAAAGCAGATTCAAAGGAAAAATGATCTGGATTTATGCAGGAACTCAACAGAATACACATATAATCATAAACAGAGATAAGCAATGGAAATAATGCTTCATTTTATTAATAAATCAAATGACTGAAATATGCTTACAGACATAATGGAAATAAAAATAGCTAGGGTGCTGGTAGCGTATCTCTAAGAAGAGATGTGGTGGCTACAGACCTCTGAACTGTGTTACAATGAGGCTTGAGGAACTATTTATTATTGAGAAAAAATGGAGAACTCTAAACGTCCAAAAACCTAACCCTAGGAGATGAAGCACCAAAACTATGGGCCCTGTTTGGGTAAATTGGTGTTTCAACTTCCCGGAGATGTAAATTCGGCAATCAGTATTTGTTTGATGCGTATCATACCTAATTATAAAGATCTATCCGAGGATTACAACTTTCAGTGTGAGCAACATCAATCCATGAACCCATTTTGCTACCAGTTTTCCAAAAAAACGTCGTTTAGGGCCTCAAAACGGCTCCTGAAGTTCAGGACCCGAAAAAATGCTAAAAATAGTAAGTTGTGTTTCAACTTAAAACCTAAAAGAACTGATGGTGGGGGTTCAAATGGAATAGGTGGGTGGCCACCAATATCCACCTAGATCATTAAGGCCCCAAAACAGCTCCAGGAGTGTAGGACTCGAAAACCTGCTAAAAAAAGTAAGTTTTGTTGAATGTGAAAAGCTGCAATAATTGATGGTGTGGGTCCAAATTGAATAGGTGGGTGGCCACCGATATCCACCTAGATAATTCCTCCCTCCTTAGGAAGCAATGGTCCCCACTGCATTGAGATCCTTCATGAGATGAGGCAAATTCTGTTGAACTGGGTATGAGATTTGTTGAAGATGTCATGGATATGCGGGTGGACATGCTGGATGCGTTTAGTAAATTTTGTTTCTTTATCAACCTCAGAGAGTACATGTGTGGATTTTGTATGTGTAGTTGGAGGATGGATGGCAACATCAAGCGGCAGTGCGTTGGGGGTCATATCAATGGAGTGCTTGTCCTGACAGTGTAGAGGAACCTTTGTGAGTGGGGAGAAAATGTCCTCGTATTCCTCCATGAATTTGTCCATCTACTGTAGACGTGCAAGGGAGCCCTGTTTCGAGGTTGTGGCCAAAATATTCTTCTTTCCCTGTGAGCGAATTGTAAGGAAAATAAATTTCCTAGTTTGGGAAACAATCTTACTGTGTTGTTTCACAGTAGTCAAAGAGATGATAGGAGGCGGTACTACCTCTGGAATCCTGTACAAGTTATTTCCCAAAGTAATAACAACAACGCGAGGCCTAGACTCATATACATCATGAGGCCTCCACAAGTAAGGTTGGCCCAGTAATACATTAGCTACATCAAGAGGAGCAACATCACACAATACCTCATCCATGAATAACTTGATAATGTACGGAAGGTGACACTATTGGCAGATGCAGATATCTCTCCCTGGGTGAAGCCACCCGATGGTATATGACTATGAGTGTGCTATGGTCAGTAGGCTGTGTCAATTCATGACCTCTGCTGGAATGAGGTTCTTTTGGCTTCCTCTATAGACAAGGAATTGCAGTGGAGAACCCTTCATCCACATCTACGAATCGAAGAGGTGCTCCCCCTCCTCTAGATCCTCGGGATCCTCCCTCTGGATCTCGGTGGTGGCAACAATCGCACTAGGATCCAAATCAATGATCTTCTTCCCTTTGTCATTGCCTTTGTCTGGTTTTGACTTAGGATCAGAAAATGCATCTGATTCGGGTGCCTTTAGTTCGCCCACCAACGACTGTTTGGCCCGACACTCGTTTGTGCTATGAGTGGGGCTGTTATGAAATTCACACCACTTCCCCATGTCCTTCTTTGGATTTGTGGTGTTTTTATGAGTTACACCACTTTGGCCTTCCCCCTTGTTATTCGGTTCGGGGCACATTTCCGTGGCTTCGGATTTGCAGATCCAAAGTCTCTCTTCTTCTGATTAAATTTCTGCTCAATCTTGGCGGCATAGCGATATGTCGTGCCAAGCGATGTAATTTCAAGGAACTCCATTTCCTCCTGAATGTGTTTGTGTAGACAATCGTGGTAATTGAGCACCAAATGTCTCTCTGAATATTTAATACCCAAATTTGTGCGCAGGGTATGGAATAAATTCATCAGTTTGTGCACATCTTGATCCCTTTGTTGCCACAGCGTGGTCCATTGGATATATTTTTCCTCATAGGTCCCCACGGGGTAATATTGTTCCTTGATGCCATCTTGGAATGAATTCCAAGTGGGTGTGGCCGAGAATAAAGAGGGCTCCCCTTCGTCCTCTTTCTCATAGTAGGTTTTCCACCAGTATTTGACATTGGGAGTGGCTTTGAGGAGTGCAAAAATAATCTTTTCTCGATCGAAGAAATCATGGAACGAGAAATACCCTTCCAGAAAATTAAACCATCTATCTACGACGTCTGCATCTATATGGCCTTCAAATACATGAATTTCAAAGTTTACCTATACCTTGAAGGGAGTGGCACCTCCAGAGTGGATGTTGGATGCAAATGTGCTGTAGGTGGGTAGTTGTTGAAGGATCTGAGCAAAGTTATCCATCATCATGTTCCTTTGTTTCTCGAGGGCCTCCTCGAGCAATATTTTGATAGGATCTCCTGCTCCCTCGTCTTTCTTTTCTTCCGCCGTGGAAGGTCGTCGGGGTTTGCGAGGCTGATCTTGCAAGGGTTCAATCAGATCGAGCCCTAACTCCTTATACCCTGACCGCGTTGAGGACATGCAAAGAAAAAAAGAGAAAGAGCAGATCGCTCTGATACCTATGATACCACTGATCTGGATTTATGCAAGAATGCAACAGAATACACATATAAATAGAAACAGAGATATGCAATGGAAATAATGCTTTATTTTATTAATAAATCAAACGACTGAAATATGCTTATAGACATAATGAAATTAAAAATAGCTAGGGTGCTGGTAGCGTATCTCTGAAAAGAGATGTGGTGGTTACAGACCTCTGAACTGTGTTACAATGAGGCTCGAGGGCATATTTATTATTTAGAAACAATGGATAACTCTAAACTTCCAAAAATGTAACCCTAGGAGATGAAGCGCCAAAACTATGGCCCCCGTTTGAGTAAATTGGTGTTTCAACTTCCCAGGGACGTAACTTCGGCATACGATCTCTGTTTTTAGCATATCATACCTCGTTATAAAGCTCTATTCGAGGAGTACAACTTTCAATGTGAGAAAATTTAGCCTATGGACCCATGTTACTCCCAGTTTTCCCAAAAAACGTCATTTAGGGCCTCAAAAAGGCTCCGGAAGTTCAAGACTCGAAAAATTGCTAAAAATAGTAAGTTGTGTTGCAACTTAAAAAATGAAAGAACTGATGGTGGGGGTTCAAATGTAATATGTGGGTGGCCACCAATATCCACCTAGATAATTAAGGTCCCAAAACAGCTCCGGGAGTGCAGGACCTGAAAACCTGCTAAAAATATTAAGTTGTGTTGAATGTGAAAAGCTGCAAGAATTGATGGTGTGGGTCCAAATGGAATAGGTGGGCTGCCACCAATATCCACCTGGATCAAAAAACAACTATTGTATTACCAACTACTTAATCATTCAATATGGAAGTATGATAGAGTCACCCTCTTGATATGATTTACAAGCAATTGATTATAATTTAGTTTAAAGATTTAATCTAAAAAAGCATTTAAATAACATGTAAAGGAAAGATCAATTAATTTATATTTTAAATACTCAAGCATCCAATTTGGAAGAATGACAAAGTCATCTTCTTGACATGATTTACAAGCATACATCTAATTGAGGATCTGATCTAGGAAAGCAATGTAAAGGCATGTAAAGGAAAACTCAGTTACTGTATATTTTAAATACTCAAGCATCCAATTTGGAAGAATGAAAAATTCATATTCTTGGCATGATTTACAAGCATCTAATTATAAATCTAATTGAGGATCTAATCTAGGAAAGAATTGTAAAAGCATATAAAAAAACTAAGACAACTTCATGCTCTAATGCCTCAAACATAATCGAATTTGGAAAATAGAAGAATCTACTTTCGTGAGATGTTCTAGGTGAGAAAAATATTATACAATCATTCTAAAGCTAATACTAAGAAAGCATTCATAGATTTAATCTATGAAATGATAAAAAAATTAATCTAAAGAACAACTGCAAAGCACTATATATCTAACTTATGAATTGACAAAACAGAGCTAATGAAATTAAACTAAAACAACTTAATGAAAACCTCCTCCTGTGTAGGGGCCCTCTGCGACAGAATAGGTTGAGATACTATCAGACTATACACACATTAAGAAGAAACCGGAACCACAAACATGGTCTTCGTATTATGAAAAAGGATAGAGTCTCAAAACACACACTTCATTTACAAAAATTAAGACTGTCTTCAGTCTTCAAACAAACGATATTTAAACAAAATTAAATGTAACTGTCAGGATCTAATTCCGCCTACAGATGGCGATTACAAGTGAAACATAGAAGAAAATTCTAAATGGTTAACTCTTGATTTGCTACGTCAGAGCAAATCGAGAGTTCTTTGTTCTTGGATCACGTCTTTTGACTGTACTTTGACCATGATCATAGGCACCTTTTTCTATTCAATTTGACCAGGTGGATAGGACGAGATCCATATGTGGATCATTCTGAATATGCCCATGTGACTCGTTCCTTTATTCACTCCTCGAAACCTATCAAACCATAAAATTAGCTGCAAAACAACAATTAGCTGCATAATAGGATGCATTATGTAGCTGAGTTACAAAAATCGATTCAAATAACAAGAACATCAAAATATAACACAAAGATCATTCAAATTCATTCTCTGAGATAAAACATGTCATTTATCATTGATTGGAATTGATGGAGTTATGAAAAGGTAAGGAAAAGTGATGAGAAAGGATTTTAGAGAAAGGACAATTTTGAGGTTAAACATGCACCCAAATTGATATACGATATGTCGATAAGTAAGGATATATGTGTAGATCAAAAACATTGACATGACAACTATTGATATTGGAAAATTTTAAATTTTGTTATCTATTAAAGAAGGCCTTGAAACCATAAACATAGGGACTAGATATTCAAATCTATTTTGGAATAGATCTTATTAACCCTCTAGTTTAAACATCCAAGTGATCAAATAAACATCAACGGTGCATAACATGCCAACATCCTATGCATCAAAGGAGATCAATGGAAAAAATTAAGGCACAATGTCTAGAACCTTGCTGAATCAACAATATTTAGTGAACCATAAGCCTAAGATATTTTCATCAGTGTGTGTGCAAGGGTACGTGGAAAATATTGGAGCTAAGCGCACAACAAGGAGTTATTTTCCCAACTTGCCCCTGAATCCATGTGCATTTTCCATCTATCACCGAGATAACATACTAGTTTCCACAAGAGAAACCAACTGTCAAGTCAAGTGCTAAATGTCAGAAGTTGAGGTCTAAAGGATGCCATACTAATTTATATGAAATTACATGATATGAAACAAGGTTTGTATGGTGAGTGCCAACGAGTGGAAGAAACATCAAGTTCAAATGAAAAATGCCAACATGACAATATATTGTGTTAATCACATGATACCCTACAAATGATGAAATTGAAACAAAGGAGAAGCACACATAGTGCCCATATGAACTCCATGCCAAAAAATAAGCAACCAAGTGTTAAAAATTGAGCGTTGAATGCGCCCAAACTCCAATAGAGAGCACACAAATATCAAGCGTCAATGTTTTCCAAGTAAATTTCTTGCAATATGTTTTGGTGATCATCAAAATTTTTTGGGTGGGGGGCATAGATGGAATATATGACACTGTTTGGAGAAAAAATGCATCATATTATCAATGAGAATACGATTGTGAATTTCTACTGAATTTTCTTCCTTCCTTTTCAAATATTTTTAATCATCTTAATTATCTTTTAAAAAGCCATATATCATGGCATGTAAATTTTATTTAAAAATTCCTTATAGAAGATCTGGCCACAAATTTATGACAAAGCAACACTAAGTTTTATGTCAAAACAGATCTAAAAAAAAACCTCAACATGCCACAATCAAGGAGAAGTGGGTGAATTTTTTAAGGTCTTAGATTAATTTTCGAAAAAGTCCCTATAGCTTCCTACTATATTTGTAAAACTACAAATCGAAAACATCCTTCAACTGATACTCATAATATACAACACCTTGTAATGTATGATGTGGTAAAAATTTTTGTGCCCAGTTGTTGTATCATTTGTTCCTACATCATTTTCATTGGGATTTTTGAACATCGAAAAAAATTGAAGGCCATGTCGCATCTTCCATGTTACATCAGTGGAATTTCAATTTTGAGCATACACTCTTTGGGATTTCATTCAACACCTTGACACATTCTCTTGAATTTTCTTCATCACCCTGTTTTCCAACTCAAGTGATCCATCCATGCCTCTATTAACAAACTCATAAACCTTTATTTTATTTCACTTTTCAATTGTTTATGTGTAAATTTTCATTCTCTTCACAAGCATGTTCAACTTCTGTACCTATGCCTACTAGAGACATGTTTCAATTCATCTCCTTACCTTTGACATAAAACTTCTCCTTGGGACTTTTCTCGAGTGAAACAATTGTTTCTTTGTATACTTTGATATTTTTTGCAGTTGGAGTGTAAGTAATTTATTTCTCTGCAGTAATAGCTTCAAATTGTTTCCTTTGGTCTTCTTTTGTTTAGAAAATAAATAGAAAACATTTTATTTCTCTTCAATTATTCCTTCAAGTGCTTATTTTTATTTTCAAATACTTCTTTTTCTTTCCTTTCCTCTTCAAGATCCCTCAATGGAAGCTGTGACATCCATATTGGAAGTCATGAAATAGTTTATACCCTGTCAAATATTGTAAGCTGTGAGAGCCATGGCTTGATAGAGGAAGTTGCAACCTTTCAACATACGCAGCTAGGGCACCTTTATATCTTTGTGCACCAACAAAACTCTCACATTGAGGTTTCACATTCCTCCAGGTGCTCTACAAACGCATGGTTTAACTTACCCCCTTTTCGCTACAACTTTTATCATTTTCCCTCTTTTTATAGTCTTCCATTAGTAGTATTTTCCCTTTGGCTGCAACTCATTTCCAATTTTTTAATTGTGTTTTCCTTGGGTCTAGGTCGCTATCATGGATGATATATATGTGGTTTATTATTGGGAGGACCCAATTCCATAAGGAAATATTTTTTTGATGTCAATTAGAAAATCAGGGCTTGAAGGAAGCATGGCAGAGGGTTTTGTGGTTCCAAGTGGCAGATCAGGCCTTGAAGGAAGAATGGCACATGGTTTTGTGGCTCCACTTGGAATATTGGGGCTTGAGGAGGCATGGTACGTGGTTTTCTAGCTCCAATTTGTTGTGAAACCAGCTCCAAAAATAGAAGAAAAGAGATATCAACGCCTTAGAAATAAGCCACTTCGAGGGGCAACCTCCAATACATTACATGAATGAACCATTCTTGGATCATTCAAATTAAAAAACCTCCTTTCTATATATAGGAGTCCATGGAGCCAGAATGTAATCCTAGTGGGGCCACAATGTAATCCTAGCCGACCTAACAATAATAATTTAAGGGCACAATAATAACAATATGGGGGTTACAAGGGTACAATAATAATAATAAGGGGGTTACACTAACAATAATAAGGGACTATACTAGTAATATAGGGACCTAACACTCCTCAAACTCTCAATATAGAAGGACATATCAAGAAAAAAAGAGATATCAATGCCTTAGAAATAAGCCACTTCGAGGGGGCAACCTCCAATACATTACATCAATGAACAATTATTGGATGATTCAAATTAAAAAACTTCCTTTCTATATATAGGAGTCCATGGGGCCAGAACTATACTAGTAATATAGGGACCTAACACAATTTCTGACGAGTTCTTGCCTCTTTCAGAAGATTTTCACATGGAGGGTTTTCATTGGTGGGATTTTATTCAAAGAAATGAAATAGGTATAACTATAGATTTGGGTCCTCATATTAGTGTCACGGATTTTATGGAATCTCCTGTCAACTGGGGTTTGAATTTATCGAAGCGTTTCTCATTTCCACCTCTACCCCCCACCACCCCTATATTATCTTCCTTCAATGATCTGCTTACTCATGGGCCATTAGCTAGGGTTTTCTCCTTGGGGTTATCTGCCCCATGTAGGCCCCTCATGGGTTACCAATTTCTCATTAAGGAGCCCTAACTTTGCGAAACGTTTCTACTTTCGTTGACAAACCTGAATACCCTTGTCTCCGATGGACTCTCTCCCCCCTCCTCGCCTCTTTCTCTCTTTATCCCGCCTATCAATTTTGAAGGATTTATTCCTTCTAGTTCTCCATATATCATTCATCCACCTGGGAGTCTTTCCATTGTTCAATTTTCTTCTCACATAGTCCCCCCACTAATGTCATAAATACCTCCTCCCTTGACCACAATCCCCCCTTTCAAGATCCCACTCATTCCCCTAATCCCGACCCCCAATCCGTTATTGGAAATAAAAATAACCCCTTTGTGAAATAAAATAAGGGTCAACTCTCCTTTGTTCTGAGTGGCAGGATTGAGATGCATGAAGTAATTCAAATTTTTGAGCTTTCGGTGGTGGGTTGTGCTTGTGGCCATAATTTTAGCAGGAAGAAAATATCAAAATTGATGACAAAGGGGTGGGGGTCACATCAATGCACTGCCAACTTTCAAGATACTGGTAAAAGGTTGGCTCATTTTCTTTTTCAAGAAGTTTGAAGAGGTTCGTTGGGCTTCAAATAAAGTTTTGAGTTTTTATTCCATCCCTTTCATGCTTAAGAATTGGAATCCTCTTTTTGATCCCATTCAGAAGATACTGGAGAAGGCCCCTATCTGGGTACGACTTCTGGGACTAAAAGTACAATTTTGGTCGAAGCAGGATCTGAAGGAAATTGGAAACAATATGGGGGAATGCTTGGAATTCGGCCTCACTTTCAAATAATTTGTGGAGATGAAGGTGGTGGGGGTATTGGTAAATTAGGATATTAGAGATTAATATGGGGTGAAATTAAAGTCAAGCATCAAGGCATCAATTCTCTTCATACTTTATACTATGAGGACATCCCCTTCGGATGTCGTAGATGTCACAAGAATGACCACAATGTTACGTACTTTCCACAAGGGTTCCATGGAAACAAAGGAAAGTACAAGCCCTTGTCTCCCAAGATGAAAGAGAAAAGCTTTGCCCTGGTAGAAATGACTCCTCCCATCCTTTCTGTAGTTGTCTCGTACCCTTATTGTCTCGACGACTCTGGATCCAAACCTCATTGCGATTGTTCCTATGATCATTGATTGGGATTCCACAAACAAAATATCTGATAAGCCACAACTCCACTTAGACACTAATTTGATGGTGCCACCCTTTGGTACTCTCTCTTCATTTTTATTTTTATCTTCTATTGTTAGTTTTATTTTGGATTTGGGGAATGAATAGAATACAAAAAAACATGCACTCCCTGTATATATGTTATTGAAAGAAATTATAAGTTTTGGTGGCTAGGGTCATGTGATGGATATCAACTTATTTAATGAGTCCTAGAAGTCACATCCCTTGGGTGGGTGACTTCAAGAACAAACCAAATCTACTTTCCATTGTGGCTAATAATTGGCCATGTTTAGCTTGATGGAAAAAATGTGTTGTAAGAAAGTCTTATACATTTTTTATATCATGATTAGATCCTTAGATCAAATTCCATGTGTACATGTTGATGTAGAAATTTGATGGTGGTGATAAAAATGTCTTGAAGTCAAAATTTAAAAAGTGTATTGAGCTTAGTTAACCCAATATGGGAGTGCAATCATTTTGTTAAAGTTTATTATTATGAAAAATAAAAGGCAACGTATTAACATTCAAGATGAATGTTGAATTCATAATTTGAAGATGTATATGACGACACCAAGTATGTTTGATCTATAGAAATATGTAGGGAAAATTATTTAGTTACATGTACCATTATCATTTGTTGAATATTGTATCCTTGCATTGAAACACTTTTTGATGTAAGGGGTATTATTTGGTTTTATTGATATGACTTGTTGTAGATAAAAGGAAAATATAAGAAGAGGTTATATCTCATATAATTGTTCATTGATGAAATCTTATTTAGTGAATGTGGTGTCATATGTCCTTAGATCAGAAGATATAAAGTGCAAGAAAAATTTGTATTCATTCTATATCTATAAAATTTTCCTAGAGAATTAGTGGGAACATTATTTGGGTACATAGGTGTCTTGATAGATGGAATTATGTTCATAAAATTCCCTATGGTTGAATTTTTATAGTTAGGTTGATGTTAGGTCCCAGAGTACAATAAGTTCTTGACTATTTTGTGTGGTCCCAATGATTGGCCAAAATATATGATTGGTCTCCAATTCATATGTTGTTTGAGATGACAATCCTATAAGTAAATCACAATGGAGGAACGCGTATGAAGAATTTGTTGTAGAGATGCTAGAAATTTTCTACAATGTATAACCAGTGGTTGGGTTGGCCTCCAATTCATATGTTGTTTGAAATGACAATCCTATATGTAAATCAAAATGGAGGAACATATATGAATAATTTGTTGTAGAGACACTAGAAAGTTTCTACAAAGTATAACCAATGGTTGGTTATTATAGTGGTGAAATATGAACTGAAGCAATATTTTTTGATGCCCATTGGTAATGGTAGATATTTTTTAGTTGGAATTATGAATTTGCAACAAGGAGGACATTTTTATGTTCTATACATAATAAAGAGTTTTTGGAATTTCATCCAAAAACATGGAAATGATATCCCTTGTAGTAGTAATGGAGATTGGTTGGAGATTGACAAACAAGGTACACCTTTTATTATATTGAATCAAAACTAGGACCATATGGAAGATGAATCACATGTTATATTTGGAGGAAGTCTAAAATGGTGTAGATTATGTATATTGGTAATTGATATTTTTGAGCTCGATCTTAGCTAGAGTTGGTATTAATTGGGAGGAGTACCGTAATATCATGTGATATTATAAAATATTGTACTTATTTCCTACGTGATATGGATCATGTATATAGTATGTAACCACATCTATCTATCTATTATGTAAAGGGAATACCGTTGTATGACTCTTGTAAGACAAGAAGGCATATCCATAATCCATGTGTCCTTGATGATATGGATAACTTGTTTAATATAGTGCATAACCTCTGATAGAGTATGGGCCATGTGTTAGTTGAATTCTCTATTAGTGGATTGTGTTGGTTGTAATCTAGGGGGCGTGATAGGCCTAAAAACCACAATTTTCCTACACATTTAGCCAGAGTTCATTGAGAAAATGAATGAACCATGTACTCGAAGGAGATATTAATGGGTGGGTAGTTGAAATACCTAGGTAGCCATGTATTTTGGTGGATTTCCACTCTTTTATGTGGATGATAACAATTTGGTAATGTCTACATGATCGAGGAATGGGTGGAAAATTCCAAGTTATATCATATATATGATTTATTGATCAAGAGTGTCTTTGATGCATCTAACAAATGGAATATGATGATGAATACTCACCTAACCAAAGATAAAGACATGTCCAACTCACTAAGGGTTAAAATTGAGATATTAACCCCTATCTGTCATATAGAACATTATGTGTTGCCTATGATCATACATGAAAATGTTGTGGTTTGATAATGTATTAATCATTGTGATGTAGATTTGTTCTCAACATGTGTATTCTTCTTATGTGTTTTTAGGAGGTGGTTGGATCATGGATTCGTGAAAGATTTTAGTCAACAAGATTTTTGAAGTTATTGCAAAATTTCCTCAACAAGTTTTTAATGTGCCAAGATAGCACATCTATCTAAAAAAAACTCTTATTTATTAATATATGTGTTATTACGTTGTTAAAGAAATTGAATACACACAATTTTGGTGTATATAATATGTTCACACCCTTATTATTTAGATTAAAATTTCAAAGATTAAAATATTTTTATTTTTTCAAAATATATATCAAGTAAAAAAAATACAAATTAATCTTACATGATTTGAATTCTATCATATGCATCCATAGGTTATTCTTCCATCGGTACCTATGCGGAACTATGAAAAGAGAACTGTATGGTTAGGTATATCACGATCCAGAAAATTTTCGTCATTACTACTCAAATAAGCTGTGTCGGGAGAGATTAATGGGAAACAATTGGAGTAGGCCCACAATCCACATGGCTACATATGTTTATTGAGCAAGTTCACTTTAACATATTGATGTCATTTTTAGAGATAGTGTACCAACTACCCTCTATAGAATAGAGATTAAAAATTTAACCACCCATAGGTTTTTTATTTTTTTATATGGATGGGAAAAGAGAAAATTGTCATGCATGAAAAATAGTATGTAGGTCTCTATGTCGTGAAGGATACATGTGTGGATGAAAAATAGCAGAAAAAAACACAAGTGCATGTGATATATGGTTGCTTCTAACTATGTAAATGCCAAAAGTATAGGTGATATATACATTGTTTTCACCTACAACATCTCCTCCATTTACTATTTTTCCTTTCAATGTTTTGATGCAATTGCTAGTTTTAATATAACTTTAACAAGTGTTGCATTTAGCTGTTAGTCCTTGCCATAAGCGTATCCCATCCATAGCGAGCAGAACCACCCCATTCTGGTTAGGCCGATATCTCTCCATAAGGAAGGTATCATCAATGATTAAAGGAGGTGCTTCTTAAATATTATAGCCAACTAAATAAAAATAGAGTGATGGACCCGAGATGAAATCCTCATATATAGTTACGTCATTGAAAATGTTTCTCTATTTAAAGATAAGTTTGAAAAATTTTTGCTGACAACACATTTGAATAGTGGAGAAGTCATATGCCCCTCATAACATAATATAAATGCGAAATGTTATTTGATTAATGGTTCATATCCAACATTATTGTTCAAAGGTAGATCACATGAAAAATAATGACGAGGAAAGAAATGGCCATGAGTGAGTTAATTTAAAACCAGTGCAACTGGGCCCTTCCATTTAGTATTTTAACAGTGACATTTGTACCATCTAAGAGAATCCCTTCATAAAATTTTCCAAACTCATCACAATTCCAATACCATTATGGAATTTGAACATGGCCCTCTGTCAAATCAATGGTTCAAGGGAAAATGTTACCTAAGTTTAATATAAAATCAAACAAATGGATCAAGGTAAAAAAATATCTAAGTTTAATCACAAATCATTGGCAACGATTCTCTCATATCATCTCAAACAAATAATAAATGTATTTGTAGCAGCAAAAGCACACAAATATCGTGCAATGTGGATTTTTCATTAGCTGAAATTTTCACTACTTATGTAATCATAGTTAGAAAAAATATATCAGAATCCATCACTCTCAAGAATGAGAAATTCAAAATTTTCATCATCGATCTCTTCCTGAACAACGATCTATCTTTCTAATCGTAGAAAGTAAAATGGGCACTATTTTGCATTCATATCTCTAAAAATTTTATGATGATGGAAACCATATACACTACAAGGAAAAGACCCTCTAGCGGAGGTTATAAAGGAGGTTTTTAGTGTTATAAAAATGGCCAAAATTGTCAAAAAAACATATGCTACCACATTCGTTTCTAGTAACAAAGGTTTTGGCGAAGATTTTAATGGAAATTCAACAATACTAAAAAAAAATGGGCGGCCGGAGGTTATTACGTATGTTTTTTCATCGGTGCTCTTATCAGGTTTTAATGCACCGATGTGTATCGGTAGACAGTGCACCGGGGTGGTCGAAGGAGAATGCATCGGGCCGTTAAGGAAAACAACAACACCGGGCCTGGTGTTGGTGAAACAACGCACAGGGCCATTCTAATTGGTCTTGGGATTTGAGTGGTGCCCATAGTTCGTATAAGTGCACCAGCTGCGTGTATATTTATGAGGCACCGGTGCTCCATATCACAGAAAGGAACCGAGATTTATAATTGGTATCGGTATTCGTGCGGTGCACATGCATCTACAAATGCACTGGTGCTTATAGATACATAAACGCCCCGGTGCGCAGTATCACGCAAACACACTGATATTTATAACTAGAATTGGTATTAGTGCGGTGCCCATAGAATCATAAACACACCGGTGCGTATAGACACATAAACGCATCGGTTTTCATTTTGTTTTTTTTAGAAACATCCACCTCTGACAGTCCAATTATTGTGATTGTTTTAAATTCATTATTCATCAAAAGTCGACACATCTTATAACAATATTCATATGAATTAAATTTTTATTAGTGCATATGAGAACGACAATGGAGAACACAATAGAATAAATTAAAACATATTTTATGATGATGATGATGATGATGATGATATATATATATATATATATATATATATATATATATATATATATATATATATATATATATATATATATATATATATATATAAGACAGTTGTTTATTATACAAAATGGGACAATTATTTGTATCCCTTCGTCTTTCAATTGTGACACTATGTCCATTACATTAAACAAAATGTCTGATTTCACAGACATATTTCAAAAAATAAAACACCTTGCTTTGATATCCAAATTACATAGTGATCATCATTCTTCGCTTGAATTGTTGTCACTGCTAGATCTACTTCCATGACTTGGGTTATTTCAGGAATGTTGTGTTCATGATGTTGATTGTTTTCTTCTTCTTCACTTTCCATCTACAAACATAAAAATAAACTGAAATGAGTGTATATACATTGAGAATAATGAAAATTCCAATATTAAATAATTTACATCAATGTAAATCGAAAATAAAAATGACGTACCATAGCAACAATTGACTCATAAACTATACACATTCTTTCAAATCCATGTACCATGCCATCTTTCAAAATTTCATTTGTTGGCGCAATTCATACTTTGTTTCCTGCAAGTTTTATACCCCATAACAAATCATATATTTAATATAAAAGATGTTTTTGTTCTATTAATTATAGACGGAGCTAATTAAAACAAGATCGATAGATGCTTTCAAATTCCACAATTAAATTCTGATATGCCAACATATACTCACAACCCATATTTAACCCAATTTCAATCAATTCGTCTGATGGTTCTTCTTTGTATGTTAGCACCTGTTTGAAGATATTCAATGATGATTTTTGTAAAACAACTTAAAAAATAAAAAAATGAAATCTAGTTAAGTTGTTATAAGGAAGTAACAATTACTCACAAACTTATAGATCAACCATTTTCTTCCTTGTCTTCCTGTTTTATGTGCTGAATGAGTTCCATTTTCTTTTCTTTTCTACAAGAAAATTCTTGAAAATTAATATTTAATGCTAAATTGCTTATTTATTGTACCTAATGATTGAAAAATTTAATGATTACATATTACATTTGAAGCATATTGTTGTATTCGTTCCACTAGATCCCTCAAAATTTTGTAAAATTTTCCCCCCTTTCGTTAACTTCCAGCACCACTCCAGATGAGCCAAGGAGCAATTCATTTTCATTTGCATGTTCTATTTTTTTTCTTTTCTTAGAACAACATTCCTTTTCATAGCTGTTGGTCCCTGTAGAACATTAAATAGATGTGAATTAGTAGAATTTTTGACACATGTTATCTAATAATTTTAAGTATATTATTAATGATAATTAAAAAAATAAACTCATATTGGATCGATAGTATTGTTCCATTCACCTGATTCATTTTTTTGCAATTTTTCCATTAAACTTTTACGCTCTTCTGGTCGTAGATAAAAAATAATCATATCGAACTTTGTCATTTTTTGGCTTTGCATGATACACAGTAAAAAATACATATTATTTAAAGTTACATATAGTTCAAAAATAATATTAGTTATAAAGAATTTACAAAGAACTTGCCTTTTTTGCTTTTCTTGATGTGTTAACAGTATTTTTGTTACTTGATATCTTGTCAGTCATTTCTTTATCAATCTAAAACCTATAGCATATCATTCATTAATATACTTATAAATAAATTCTCAACTTTTAAAGTAGAAAATAAATCTCGAGACACCAGTGCGTCTTTCATGAAATCCGCACCGCCATCGGTGCGTGGGCGGTGCGTGGATATATTAATTACGCATCACAAAATAGTATAATACACCATACAGTGCGTTTAGTATTATAAACGCACCGCAACATAGTGTAATAGACCTAAAAGTGTGTGGGGTATTATAAATGCACCACAAAAACGATGTAATACACCGTACGGTGCTTTCCTAGTTAAAGAGAGCACCGGTGCCTTATTTCAGATTTGGCGCACGGATTTAAAAAAATGTTGTCAATTGTTTACGACACAGAACTTGTGCAGTGTGCTGTAATAATACAGAGCACCAATGTGGTGGCGTACGCAGGGTGCACCGATAAAGAAAAATCCATTTTTTCAAAAACTCATGCAATGGTCGAATGGATTGGGATCCGACTATGCAAGTCGTCCCGTGGGTTGGACGTCAATCTAAAATGAAAAAACCTAATTATGAAATCACAGAAACAGGGAGAAGAAAGGGAAAAAACAAAAAAATGAAGGGTTGAAGGTAAAATGGATAAAACTGTAGGAAAAAATAAAAAACTGCCAAAAAAAGTAAAAAAAAAGAATTAAATTTAATCACGAAATGGTTTGAAATTCTATGATAAAGGGCTTGAATCACCAGAGTTTTGGTTCCTGATTGTCTGAATACTTCTGTTCGAACATATTTCGCCATCCACAGTGCCCTCGTGCTCTCTTGCTCCAGGTCTGTCTCCTGCAAAAATCTGACTGAAATTTTTTAGCAAAAATAGTGAAATAATGAAAAGTGTTTAGTATTTAAAGAATTGTTTCATCAAATTAGATTTTCGAAAATATTTTGCCGCCCATTTTTCAAATTGCCGATTTTTTTTTAACTTAAACAAAATAGAGTTGCATTTTTTTTATTTGTGTTTATTCATTTCCGATGAGCGGAAATGTGACGCACCGGTGCGTTGTATTAATACGACGCACCGGGGCCTGCCAGGATGATAAGCGCACCAGAATTTTTAAAGTATTTTTTTTTTTGTATGAAAGATCATAATAAAATAATGATAATTATAAAGTACATGAATTTATTTTCATTATTTTCTAAAATTGATATATCTAAGATCATAATAAAATAATGATAATTATAAAGTACATGAATTTATTTTCATTATTTTATAAACTTTATGTTACAAAAATTTGTATTATTCTAGATTTGTTATTTTACAATTATTTGCAAATTTACAAATTTAAATATTTTAATAAAATCATTTCACATTAATAGAATTAAAATTTTCACATTAATAGAATTAAAATTTTACATACAATTACATTAATTAAAACTACAATTACAATTAGAATTAAAATTACAATTACAATTTTACATTAATTTCACATACATGAATTACGATTAGAATTAGAATTAGAATTTTAATTTTACATACAATTACATTTACAATTTTACATATAATTACATTTACAATTACAATTACAATTTTACAAATATTTTACAGACAATTCAATTAAAATTACAGTTACAAATACAATTACATTTACAATTTTACATAGAACTACATTTACAATTACAATTAAAATTTTACAAATATTTTACATACAATTCAATTAAAATTACAATTACAATTTGTGAAATTTACATACAATTAGAATTACAATTACAATTTTACAATTTTTCATATATTCAATTACAATCATTTCAGAATAAATTAAATATTACAATTACAATTAAAATTTTACATTAATAAATATTTTACATACAATTACACTTAAAATTACAATTAGTACAAATACAAATACAATTTTACATAGAATTAAAATTAAAATTACTATTACATTCATGAAATAATTTTTAATAAATATCATGGTCATTTAAAATATTAAATTAATTAATAAACATCATCACGATGCATGATAACCATCGTACAAACATCATATTCGACTAATAAATACATTCAATTAACATCAAATTAACATTATATATTAACATCATCACAACACAAACATCAAATATACATCTCAATATAATGTCAAATAACTCATGCACCTATCACATATACACATCTATCTGCAAGCTAAACATTAAATGAAAATATCTAACATGATTAACAATATGCGCCACATCATGATGATCATCAACATGAAAATTAAGTACAACTGCTACATGAACATAAAATACATGGACCATATATATATATATATATATATAATGTTAAAAATATACAACTGTAATATAAATGTCATGGATCAGGCGCTGGTGCTAGTATAACAACATCAATAACACTAGTACAAGTGGATGCGGCCTGCTCAGTAAAGTTGGGTGCAGCCTCGACAGTCGATGGTCGACTAGCTTTCTCATGATCATGATGATCACTAGTACTAATGGATGCATCCGCTTGTGGTAGTACAACATGATCAATATGAGGCGCAGTAGTAGTGGAGGCTTTCTTAGTCAATAGTACTGCAACCTCTACGGTCGATGGTCTAGCCTGCTCATGATGATTGTGACTAGTACTCATGATGGATGCTGCAGGCTGCTGAATGGATGTGGCCGATGGTCCAGCCTCATCTCCATGATGACTAGTGTCAGATGATGTTAGTGAAGCCTCATGTTGATTATTAGGCGCACTGCGAGGTGAACGATCATGAGATGCCTCTAAGTCGTTGTTGGTGAACTGTCCATCACGTGCCACAGCTCGACTACGCCTATAGCTACGGAAAATCCTCCTCAATCGTGGAACAGCTGTCGTAGCTCCTACGACATGCCGCATCAGGCCGTACATGTCACGTAGCATGCCTCTCCACATCTGTAACAGTCTTGCATCACCATGTGTCTCTCTATAATGAGTGGGCTTGATGCCTGCATCTGAAATCAATCCACAGAGTTGGCTGCCCAACTCCATCTGGTATCTAGTCTCAGGTCGACCACACCTAGCAAAAGGCGGTATCGGTGCACCATGAGGCGCAGGATTAGCACGTCTCTCTGCTGCACCACCAGCCTCATCCTCCGGCACATCAGCCATCTCCTGATCGTAATCATCAGGATTGACACCTGGATCATGTGGTGGATCCGGTATCTCTTCGCCATCAAAAGAGCCAATGTTTGCAAAATATATACAATTACACAACAATAATTAGACAATTTCATTACAAAATTTAATAAAAACAAGTTAAAGAACATGTTAGAATAAATATAAAGAAAACAATAATATTACCTCTATCATCTAGCGGCTCATTAGGAGTGAAGAGGATATTGGGACACCCTTGCAAATCTAGTCCAGCATAAGGACATGGGACCATAATGAAGGGATGCAGCTCGCCAATGCTGGCTAGTAAGTCCAACGAATCATGTGATATCCTCGCTAGAAACATAGTGTCTCCCCTCTTGGGCATCATCTGCCCCCACATGCGCATCCGGGCCTCGAACATCGGCCTACGAGGCTATTGAACAAAACTAGGTCTCATCTCTAGAAACCTCTCAAAAAATAAACAAAACTGCTCTGAAGCAAAAGGGAAGTTGACCCTCCCTTGTGCATGAGTACGGCATCTATCTAAGGCCGTACAAAATTGTCGCAAAAAAATGGCAGACCACCTGACAAGTCGTGGCTGTTGTACTAAAGAATCAACGTAATATAAAAGCGAGCAACTAATGCGTTGCCCGTCACTCGTGTTGTGCGAAATGAGCGAAGCGATAATAGAGAGGCACTGCACGTCCTATCTACCAAAAGCACCTATACGTAATTGACCTCCAGGTACCTGAAACTCTGAAGGAGATAGTACATGTGCTCCAATGTATCTCTGAGAGTAAACTAATTGACTCCCTACTACACAACCAGTTGGCATGTCCGAGAATGAGGGAAAATCCACTCCTCTCCTCGATAGTCCTGTAATAAAATAAATGTCCTCCTCAGTGGGTGTGTACCACTGGTCAGGACCAACCTGAAAATCTTGTCGGTGGGCATTCCACCTGCCGATAAGATGTCTCAAAAGCACACTATGGGCCTCTAGGCCGGAAATAACCTCCTCATAGAACTTGAGGAGGCCTACCTGCATAAGGATCTCTCGGGTATCTGCAGTAATAGGGCGAGGGCATCCATCTCTCTCCCTCTCTCTTGCCTCCCATTGGTGAATCATGTCATATTGTTCTGCTTGTTTTTGCTATTGTTGCTCCTGTTCTCTCTGAATCATTGCCATATTAAATAATTTTTTCTATTAAAACAGAAATGTGTTTATAAATATACATATATAATTTTTTTTGAAAAAAAACAAACATACAAGTCGGTTCTCCATAAAAACAGTCACGCACCGGTGCTGGTGCATCCTAATATTTTAGCGCACCATCCCTGGGGCCCCGTAATGAAACAGACCGCACCAGATTCAGTGTAGATGTCTATTTTTCAAGCACTGTGGACTGTATATAATTCAAAATAGCGGTGCGCTGACTGAAATATACGCCCTGATGTGTATGGTCGTGTTAGCGCACCGACTTCATGACAATGACATAGTTGACAGTGCGGTCTTTTACCTGGCCGCATCGTTGACCCTCTTGGAATGAAAAATGCGGTGCGATGACATAAACTGGGGCGGAAAATGAAGTCAATGCACCGCACTGTGATTGCCGGGGTCAACGGTGCACCTGGATAAATGTGCATACCACCTTTTTTATTTTTTATTTTTAGTTTAAAATTATTCGGGGCGCCTTCCGACACCGCACCGGAAACGGTGCGGTTACCGTTAGCCCAGGTAGTGGTGCTTCCTATAAATTTTACAGGTAGCACCGCTATTCGGTGCGAGCCGAACAGGACGAGTGCACCGCACGGTAATTTTTTTTTTTAAAATGGTTATTTTAAAGTTTATTTCAATTTCTAATCTGCTAAAAGGCTTAATTATAGAAAAACTAGAAAAATACCTATACATTTCACTGTCGAGGAGGCATATTGGCTGTAAAATTTGGAAAATAAAATTTTCCCACTGTTTTTGAAAATGCAAGCTGGAGATTGGTTGCCAATGTAGAGCAACAGTGCGTGCAATGGGTGCAATGAGAGCATCGAAGTCAGGGCGACTCAGAAATAAGGAAATAGCACCGGGGCTTGAGAGTTTTGGAGCATTGAGGAAAGTGAATAATGAAGTTTTTTGGCCGTAATTTTTGTTTTAATTAACCCTGTTTTGGTGCACGGGGTTTTATAAGCACACTGGTTAAGTAAAACCACACTGGAGTGACAAGAGCCTTATCACTAAGGCCAACAACGTTGTCACTTGGGAGCATGTTTCTATTGATGGAGTGTTCCAAGGGGAGTATGCATCCCTTCATTTTGCATATTTTCATGAGAAGCTTCTCATGGGAGGACTCATCCATGGACCTCACTTTTAGCCTACTCACTAAGCATGGTAAGAAATGTATTTCTGTACTTACTGATTATTTCATTGAGTATTTGCATCTTCTCACCATCTATGTACAGTATATTTCTCCACAAGAGGGCAAGGTTATTTCTGGGTTTCATGGTCATTCTAGGACCAACATTTCTGATGATAACCCTTCTCTACATGACTTTGGGCAAGTATGTTGTTATTTTTATCATGCTCAGCTGATATATATTGTTGCTTACTACCATATAGTGGATGAGTAAACATGTACAACTATCAACTTGTTAGAGGACAACTTGCCACATGATGTTCTAAAACAGCATTTGGAAGGACTGTGCTGTATCCAGTTGAGAAACCATTGGTATCCTCCAAAATTACACATAACCTTGATCATTTTTCTGATTTGGATTCCATATGGTGATGACGTGCCATTCATTTTGTATGGGATTGTTTGGGCTAGCATGATTCATGACATTAGAGAAAGGATCTTTGAATATCTAATCTTCTTCTTGCCACTTGAGGGAAACCTTATTGCAGCCCAAGATCATCATATGTTGTACACTCATCATGAGTGGAGAGGGTGACAGTGTGGGGTAGGCCATTTTGTCTACCATGTTCAGTTATTCAGCCCACCTACATTTCAGGAGCCCAAGGTGGATGAAATATTTCATGAGTTGCCATGTTGAAGGGTGACTCATTCTATATTGATGATAGCTTGGGGATGGAGGTTTCACATGGGATTGATAGTTCCTAATGCATTTCAGACTCCATGCCTTGAGAGGACCTCTAGACAGCACTTAGTTACCTCCTTGAGTATTTCACATTTTCATGATGATGGCTATTTGGGATGCTCACCAAATGCTAGCTTACATGCTTGGGAGGGGCACTATGGAGATTCATTGATGAGACAACATCATATTCCATAGATGAGTTCATCATATGAGGATGCTACAGGAGGAGGAAAGGAGACTTTTCAGTTCTATCCTTGTAGTTGCTTGAGGACAAGCAACATTTGGGAGGGGAGGACTGTAATATTCCAAAATTAGCATGCAACTAATTGAATATTGAATTTTTCTTTTGTCACCTAGCAGTTGAATAAATGGGTAAGAAGGCCCATGCATATTAAAAAAATGAATAAAATCCCTCATGTTGTGGAAAGGGATCATAATACTAGTTGGATTTTACACTCTGATGTGTGAACAAGGACAAATGCATGTGGACAATGTCAAGTTTGACCAAGTCAATAGCACTGGTATGAGAGGAGATGATCATGCATAGAGACAACACAATGCAAGTAAGAGGAAGATTCCTTGGTGGAGGAAACCCTAATGAGTGGGGTCCAAGGCAAGAAGGCTCACACTTGTTTAAAAGGAGGGCAAGGCAGCCATATGAGGATATGAATTGAAGATTGGATTTTTGGTCTGCATGACTATTCTGCTTTCTCTAACTATTTAGTTGAGATTGCTGTGCTGCTTAGCACAAGGAATTCCTGTTTAGGAATCCCTTTTCCTTTCTTGAGAGGCCTCTTGAGGGAGCTTGTACTACATTTATCCACATCCAGGCTTGAGTCCAAGCATCCTCCTTCAGCTACAACGTTATTTCTATAGCAGTATAACGTTGTGTTGTAGGGTGTTGCAGTGGGGGTTCATAACACCACTTCCTGGACTTATGTTTTAAAGGATGGAGCTTCCATTCCTTTGGGAGATCAGTAAGGAAGGTTCTAGAGAAGATTTCCATATCTTGGCACTTGTCTAAAGTACTTCCATCACCCACAGGGCAGTCCCTTGCAGGAACTATGTCATTTCTTGCAGTGTTGCAATGTGAGAGTTAAGACCCTTGATTTTGAGCTAGCTTCTTAGGGAAAGGGCCAACCCTTCTCTCAGAAAGATTGTAAGAAGGATCCTCCTTCATTTATTGTATTTTTCAGCTGTATGTATGCAGAGCTTTAGCTAGACTACATTATTTCAGATCCAGATATGCAGATCCACTCTTTTGTACTCATTCTCTCAAGAAACCCTTGCCACGTTATCTTCACATGTATAAAAGGGGCTAGATCTCTATTTTCTCTATAATTTGAGTAATAAAACTCAAGATCTGTGATTTCCTTTCATATTTTATCAGAAAATCTCATATAATTACGTTCTTCTTGTTGAAAATGCAGCAAGATGATGGAGCTTAGTGAAATGAAGTCGCCTTCACTAAGTGGGCCCGCAGGCGAATTCTGGCGCAAAGTCTATTTTTAGACTATGTCTATTTTTAGACATATGGAGCATGGTTCGAGGATTCCAGTTTGAGATTCTTGGAGCATTGGTCATGTTGGTAAAAATAGATGAGACTCTATTTTTTTAGGTCGAAGAGGTCGAAGTCTATTTTTAGACTGCCTCTCCTAAAAATAGGGAAGTCAAATATTATTTACCCTTAATAATATTTGGACTCTAAACAGCAGTTTACTCTCTTGGAGCACTTCAGTTCGAGCTACAGAAGTGGCTCATGCATATGACAGAGGAATTATGCTATTCCCAAGGGTTTGATGGCATCATGCATGGTTGACTTCAGTTGGACTTCAGTGGCAGAAGTTTGGAGGAGTTAATGAGACAGATAGTGGAGTTGTGTTCTGTTTATTTAGTTGAACTAGTTGAGATTAGTTTAACTAGCTAATCAATTAGTTATGAGTGGAGTGAATTAAATATTATTTAATTCATTAATTAGTAACTCATTATTCAACTCAAGAACACATCAGTTCACTACAGTGCATGATCAGTTCAGTGGAGACCAGTGAAAGAGGTAGATGAAATGGTGGAGTTAGCTATCAGTGGCGACATCAGTTGTGCATGAGATTTGCACCACACTTGGAGGATTTTTCCATGACAATTGCGCAGTCAAGCCAAGGAGATTCGAACCTTGGATCTCTATATAGACAGGCCTGGATTGTGCAATAGAGGCAAGGCAATTGGCGGTGAGTTTTGAACCAGTAACCTGTTCAAAACTGAGCTAGATTGTGTGTAACTTTATGAGATAGTACTGAGTACTTGTGAGGAGTATTGTACTGATTTTGTTACATGTTTTCTCCATTATAATATACACATATAGCTGGGGGTTTTCAGCTATAAGCTTTCCCCATACATACTGTGTTAATGTGTATGATGATTTGATATGTTATCGCTTGATTTTATTTCCGCATGTGTGATGATCTGAGTGGAAGAGATTATGTGTTGCATATAAATTCGAATTGTATGTGATCAGGATAGTCTTGGTGGATAATTAATCATTATTCAGCAAATTTCTACATGGTATCGGAGCTATTGAAGCAGAGATTGATCATCACAGTGATTACAAACTTATTTCGGTAGACAGAGTCTGCATGCGGGCCAGGTAGCCTCCGGATTCATCTTTCTTCGGAAAGTGAAAGGTCTGGTAAATGCCCCTTGCAGTCAATATTTGTGCTAGAAATAATTTGTTCTCACAGATCTAGAGCGGTTGAGCTTTGAGGTGGAATTCGAAATTTTGCAGCAGTTTTGTTTTCTTGGTGCCAATGTTGAAAATGTCTTTCAACGGTTTGCGACTCGAATATGCTCTTGAAGGCAGTTCGAATTATGTTGCATGGAAGGATCGCATGGAAGCAGTATTAGAAGATAATGGTCTGAAGGAGTTCGTAGATACGGATGTCCAAAAACCCACTGATCCTGCTGAAGTCGAAGTATGGCAAAAGAAGATGGCGAAGTGTCGAAGGATCCTGTTGGAGGGCGTCAAGGATCATATTGTATCCAGCCTGCATGGAAAGGCTACTCCATATTTAATGTGGAAAGCTTTGACGGATCTATTCCAAAGTAAGAGTGACCAAAGGAAGTTGGCGCTCAAAGATAAGCTCAGGAACATCAAGATGGAGAAGGGAGACAGTATCGCCAAATACCTCACGAAGTTCACTCAGTGCAGAGATGAGGTGGGAAGTTGTGGGGGTGACTGTCGAAGACGAGGACATGGTCGACCTGGCTCTCCTTGGTCTTCCGAAGGCTTAGCACTCATATCAAGATAGTGTCAATGGTCGGGAGAAGCTGCCGGGATGGGAGCGCCTTTGGGCGGATCTCATGCAGGAGGAGATAAGGAGGACTACTCGAGATGGATCTTCATCAAAGGGAGCTGATGAAGAAAACTGCGCTTTGGTTGCCAAAGCAAAGAAGGGGAAGGGTAAGAAAACCTCTCATTTTGGTGCAAAGGGCAAGAAGCAGGATATGGCGAAAGTGAAGTGTTTTCACTGCCATGATCACGGACATTATGCTACCAATTGTCCGAAGAAGAAGAAAAACAAGCAAGCAGGAAGATCTGCAGATGGAGAAGCTTTGGCTTCGCAGTTCGAGCTTGAATTTTCACTGATCGCATGCTTGGTTTCAAGTGTGATGGGATCGGTGTGGTTCTTGGACAGCGGTGCGTCATTTCATATGACGGGAGATCGGGATTTGTTCTCAGATCTGGAGGACAAAGATTTGGGTGTGCGCATCGAGATGGGCGATGATGGTAGATACAGTGCGACTGGTATCGGTACCATATCCTTTCAGAGGGAGTCTGGTAAACCCTTTGTATTGAAGGATGTCATGCATGTACCTGGATTGAAGAAGAACTTGATCTCTGTAGCGATGTTGGAGGATAAGGGGTATGATGTGGTCTTCAGCGAAGGAAAAGCCTTCCTGCGTAGTAAGACTACTAGAGAGACCCGGAAGATAGGGGTTCGAACCAAGAACCTTTATCAGTTGCAGGTAGATGGCTGTGCAGCTATGGCATGCAAAGCGGGAGAAGTGGTGAGCCGGGATGATGAGGGCGAACTGTGGCACAGGAGATTGGGCCACCTTCACCATGGACCTTTGAATATTCTGCAGCAGATATCTACTGGACTTCCTAAGGGCACCCTTGCACAGTCAGATCAGTGCAAGGGGTGTACTTTAGGGAAGTATGTGAAAGCCACCTTTCACGAGAAGGATAGTCACGCCACGACGATCCTTGAGAGAGTTCACACTGACGTGTGTGGTCCTTTCTCAGTTGCTTCGACAGCAAAGTACAAGTATTATGTGATCTTTGTTGATGATTTCTCTCGAAAGTGCTGGATCTTCTTCATGCAGAAGAAGAGCGATACATTCGCGAAGTTCTGTGAGTTGAAAGCACTAGTCGAGAAGGAGTCGGGGAAGAAGGTGATTGCTCTAAGGAGTGATAACGGTGGTGAATTCATCTCGGCTGAATTCAAGGAGTTCTGCAGTGCAGAAGGGATTCGGAGAGAGCTCATCGCACCCCATAACCCACAGCAAAACGGGGTGGCTGAGCGGAAGAACAGAACGATCGTGGGTGCTGCACGGGCGATGTTGCATGATCAGGGCCTACCCCTTCACTTGTGGGCTGAGGCATGCAATACAGCAGTGTATGTGCAGAACCGTTGTCCTCACGAGGTTCTTGGCATGAGTACACCAGAGGAGGCTTATTCTGGCAAGAGGCCTGATATTTCCCATTTGCGGATTTTTGGTTCTCCTGTCTACATGCATGTGACGAAGGATGCGAGAAGGAAGCTGGATCCAACTGCTGAGGTTGGAATATTTGTGAGGTACACTGATACACCTCACAACTATCGGGTGTATGTGCCAGACAGTCGCAAGACTGTTGTGCGACGGGATATAAAATTCCAGGAGGAGAAAGCCATGCGGTGTTCGCTTGAGAGGGAGCTACACTTGCATGCAGATGAGGAGCTGTTAGTTCCTAAGGAGGAGCTTCCGGATGTGGATCAGCCACAAGAGGAGGTTCATGAGGTGGAAGAAACCACCCAGGCAGCGCCAACCATCAGAGGGCGCATGCGCACTACAGAAGCTGAGCGACTGGCTCGGGATGCAGAGAAGGTTGTAGGACCACCTACGGCACAGCGCAGACAGAGACAGTCACCGGATCGGTACACTGGATACATGGCTCTTATGAGTCAATGTGTTGTGACAGAGCCATCCTCTTTTGAGGAAGCTGTGGAGGAACCCGCATGGGTTGATGCCGTGATCGAAGAATATGATTCGATCATCAGGAACAGTGCATGGGAGATTGTCCCAAGACCGGTTGGGAAATCAGTTGTAGGTTCGCGATGGATCTACAAAGTGAAGCAGGCGGGTGACGGGAGTGTGGAGAAGTACAAGGCGAGATTTGTCGCCCGTGGCTTCTCACAGATCGAGGGGATTGACTATGAGGAGACTTTTGCACCTGTCGCAAGGTACTCTTCCATACGGACGATCCTTGCTCTCTCAGCGCAGATGGGGTGGCACATTCATCGGATGGATGTGAAGACTGCGTTCCTCAATGGAGTTATTGAGGAGGAGGTGTACATAGAGCAGCCTGAAGGTTTTGAGATCTTCAGCAGTGAGTCGCATGTGTGCCGACTCAAGAGAGCACTGTACGGGCTGAAGCAAGCACCTCGTGCTTGGTACACTCGGATAGACAGCTACTTCACCGGGCTTGGATTCTCCGAGAGTGAGGCGGATCCAAACCTGTACCAGATTGTGGTGGAGGGGAAGCTGTTGATCATCGTACTATATGTAGATGATCTGATTTTGACTGGCGATGAGCAGTTGATAATTTCATGCAAGGAGGATCTTGCACGAGAGTTTGAGATGAAGGACTTGGGCATCCTTTATTATTTCCTGGGATTGGAGATTTGGCAGCGCAGCAGAGGACTGTTTGTTTCTCAGGGAAAGTATGCTTGGGAGATTCTGGAGAGGTTCAACATGCAAGGTTGCAAGCCTGTTGACACTCCTCTTCCTGGTGGTTGGAGGAAGGAGGATGCTACTTCAGCGGAGGTAGTGGATGCCACTATCTATCGACAGTTGGTGGGGTCGCTTATGTATCTGGTCAATACGCGACCCGATATATGCTATGCAGTTAACCAGCTTTCGCAAGCTATGGTTAAGCCTACCAAGCTCTTTTGGAAGGCGGGCAAGCATGTATTGCGCTATATCAGAGGCACATCGGGATATGGTTCATGGTACAGACAGGAGGATGAGTTGAGGCGGAAGTGCTTCAGGCATCGGTATCATCACATCAGAGATTGTGTTCAGCGGAGGATCATGATGCTTTCATATGTTCCCACGGAGGATCAGGATGCCGACATCCTGACGAAGGCGCTCACCAGGAGCAAGTTCGAATTCCACAGAGGCAGGATAGGGGTTGCAGATAATCCATATCTTGCTGAGAGAGAGTGTTGAAAATGCAGCAAGATGATGGAGCTTAGTGAAATGAAGTCGCCTTCACTAAGTGGGCCCACAGGCAAATTCTGGCGCAAAATCTATTTTTAGACTATGTCTATTTTTAGACATATGGAGCATGGTTCGAGGATTCCAGTTTGAGATTCTTGGAGCATTGGTCATGTTGGTAAAAATAGATGAGACTCTATTTTTAGGTCAAAGAGGTCGAAGTCTATTTTTAGACTGCCTCTCCTTAAAACAGGGAAGTCAAATATTATTTACCCTTAATAATATTTAGACTATAAACTTCAGTTTATTCTCTTGGAGCACTTCAGTTCGAGCTACAGAAGTGGCTCATGCATCTGACAGAGTAATTACGCTATTCCCAAGGGTTTGATGGCATCATGCATGGTTGACTTCAGTTAGGACTTCAGTGGCAGAAGTTTGGTGGAGTTAATGAGACAGCTAGTGGAGTTGTGTTCTGTTTATTTTAGTTGAACTAGTTGAGATTATTTTAACTAGCTAATCAATTAGTTATGAGTGGAGTGAATTAAATATTATTTAATTCATTAATTAGTAACTCATTATTCAACTCAAGAACACATCAGTTCACTACAGTGCATGATCAGTTCAGTGGAGACCAGTGAAAGAGGTAGATGAAAGGGTGGAGTTAGCTATCAGTGGCGACATCGGTTGTGCATGAGATTTGCACCACACTTGGAGGATTTGTCCATGACAATTGCGCAGTCAAGCCAAGGAGATTCGAACCTTGGATCTCTATATAGACAGGCCTGGATTGCGCAATAGAGGCAAGGCAATTGGCGGTGAGTTTTGAACCAGTAACCTGTTCAAAACTGAGCTAGATTGTGGGTAACTGTATGAGAAAGCACTGAGTACTTGTGAGGAGTATTGTACTGAGTTTGTTACTTGATTTATCCATTATAATATACACAATAGCTGCGGGGTTTTCAGCTATAATATTTCCCCATACATACTGTGTTAATGTGTATGATGATTTGATGTGTTATCGCTTGATTTTATTTCCGCATGTGTGATGATCTGAGTGGAAGAGATTATGTGTTGCATATAAATTCGAATTGTATGTGATCAGGATAGTCTCGGTGAATAATTAATCATTATTTAGCAAATTTCTACACTTCTTGATTCAAAAAATTCTGTATAGTCTAAGTCATGGGATTTAAGTGTTTTTAAGCCATATTAAGACTGGGAGATCTGTTTAACAAATCAAAAGGGATTTGTTTCTAATCCCCTTCTGGATGAGAGTCCCATAAGACATAATCTAAGGAATCCAAGTGATATTTCTCACAGTGATAGCATAATTTTCTGAAATTAACATTTTTATGGTCCATGTAGCTACATTTCCCCACTTTGGGATAATCTAATGGGACATAATTTTGATGGATGTGAAAACTACGTTTCTCAATGGGATCATTGAGGAAGAGGTGTACATAGAGTAGCTTGAAGGTTTCTATATCTTCAACAATGAGTCGCATGTGTGCAGACTCAAAAGAGCATTGTATGGGCTGAAGCAAGAACCTCGTGCTTGGTGCACTCAGATAGACAACTTTTTCACCGGACAAGACTTAACCAAAAGTGAAGCAGATGCAAATCTATACCAGATCGTGGTTGAGGGTAAGCTATTGATCATTTTTCTTTATGTTGATGATCTAATTTTGACTGGTGATGAGCAGCTAATAGACTCATGCAAGGAGGATCTTACAAGGGAGTTCGAAATGAAGGACATGGGACTCCTTCATTATTTCCTTGGATTGGAAATATGGTAGCGGGATGGTGAAATTTTTGTGTCTCAAGGCAAGTATGCAAAGGAGAGATTGGGTAAGTTTAACATGGAGAGCTGCAAACCCATGGATACTCCTCTTCCAGGAAACTTGAGGAAAGAGGATGCTATTTCTAGAGAGGTAGTGGATGCCACTATCTATCGACAGTTAGTGGGTTCACTAATGTATCTAGTGAATAAGAGGCTGAACATTTTCTACACAGTTAACCAACTGAGTCAAGCTATGGTTAAGCCTACCAAGCTCTTTTGGAAGGCGGGGAAGCATGTCCTGAGATACCCGAGGGGCACATCAGAGTATGGTATATGGTACAAAAGAACAGATGGAGTGAAGTTGCATGGCTTCACAGATGCATATCGGGCTGGAAGTCCATCAGACAGAAAGAGCACATTAGGGGGGATATTTAGCATTAGATCGACAATAATTTCCTGGTACAACAGGAAAAAATGATCTGTGGCACTTGGTTTAGCGGAAGCTGAATACATGGAAACAAGTCAAGCTGCATGTGAGGCTATCTAGTTGAGAAAGATCTTGGTTGGTTTGTTTGGTTCTCAGATGGATCCGACAGTGATTCATTGTGATAATCAGAGTTGCATTAAACTCTCGATTAATCCTTTGTTTCATGATAGGTCCAAGAATATTGATATATGGTACCGTCATCTCAGAGATTGTGTTAAGAGGAGGATCATGGTTCTTTAGTAGATTCCCACTGAAGATCAGGATGCAGATATTCTGACGAAGGTGCTCACAAGGAGAAAATTCAAATACCATAGAGACACGATCGGGGTGAAGGATAATACCTTTATTGTAAAGAGGGAGTGTTGAGATTCAACAAGAAGATTCAGCACCCACACTAGTGCATTAAGCACCTGGTTGCATTTAGCGCCTGGTTGCACTAAGCACCTACACTAGGGTGGGGCCCAATGTGTTTTGTTTGGGTGCATGTCTATTTTTATTATCCCTTAATTCAGATGGAAATTAAACTGTAATATATTCTCAATGTGGAACTAAAGTGTAAAATTCAGTTCGCTAGTGAATTTTGAGTTAGAGGTTGGTTGGTGGGACATGTAGAGTAATTCTAGTTGTGACAGAGTTCGAAGTGCAATGGTGCATGAGTTGGTGCAAGTTGTAAATCAGTTTAACTCAGTTGAGTGAGTTAAAATAATTTGTGCTAGTTGTAACTAAAGATACAATATTCAAAGATCTAGTGAATTAAATGTTAATTAATTCACAATCAGTGATCTCACATGTAACTGAGGATTTACTATTATTAGTTGCATGCATGTTAGATCTAGTGGAGACCCAGTTGAGTTCTAGGTGAAAGGGAAGTTGACTATCAGTTACGACATTATCTACTTGAACACATGTAGGCAAACACTGATTGGAGTGCCCATGATACTTGCACAATCAAGGCAAGGTAGGATTGCATTCAGCAGGGATTGCGCAAGCAAGGCAGGCTGTTTGGAGGCAGTAAATTGGCTAAGGAATTGGCCAGTTTTTGTATGACAGTGTGAGACAATTAGATGATGTACTGAGGGCTATTGTGAGAAGAATTTTGTATGTAATTATTTGATGATCCATGATATAATATAAAATAGAAGATAGTGGGGTTTTTAGCTGTAAGATTTGCTCGGGAAATTATCTGTATTGTGTGTGATTGATATTTCTTCATGTTCATGTGATTGGCGATTGTGTTTTTAACTCCACAAAAGATTTGTATAAATGATTCAGTATTTAATTTTAGCACATTGTTAGATCAGGTGAATCCAAGATATACATGCTTGTTGTATAATTTCTACAAAATTGTTGAGGCCATAAACTCCACAGGAAATAGGAAAGGAAGGCCACATAGTATTTTTGGCATGATTTAGTACCTTTCCTAGCAATTTGATAATATATTTCTTGAGCTAAAAGCTTATTGGGCACATAGAGAGGAAACACATGAAAGTTGGATAGACTACCAAAAACCCGAATATAAGTAAAGGATTCCTCCCAAAACCATCTCCCTATAGATAACAAGCCATTATTGGCTTCTTTGGAAAGTCTGGTGGCTTTCTCTTTAAAGACATCTTGGTATATAGGTATCATAACTCCATGGAAGATTTTGTATAAATGTGTTGAAATTTATATTCCATTAGTATATCATTTTAGACATGAATAGGAATAGGGTATTCTATGGTCCACTTCCATCCCATGGATGTGAAATCGAAAGTGAAATAGTTAGTGTCCATTTTATAAGCACTCATGTAGAATGGGGGCACAATATTTTGAGAAAAATTGTGATTTTTTCTATAATTAAGGATTTGGGAAGCTATACTATCAGATAATATAGTTCCCAAATCCACTATGTATCCATATAAGGAAACATCTATCAAAGGTACCCACTATTCTATGAAATTCTAAGTATTAGGGTATCCATACATCCTATGCATCATGGAAGCTATATAAAAGTATGGCCTGACAAGAGAGGAAATAGAATACATACCCTTATCATCACGCTTGTGTTTATTGGGATCTCTTCTCCATTGTCTGATGGGATCTACTTGATCTTCATTTTTCTTCACTAACTTCTACACAAATTATGTGTTGTACTTATTTTGGGGCGGCGGAGGGTGATACATTTTCCTTAAATCCTCACTGGTAGACGACTTAATTACTGTCTTCTTAGAAGTTAGAAAATTTCTCTCTGAAATATTCAAATTGTTGATAACCCATTTAATCATGTCTGTGTATGGCAAGATATTTGGTCGGGCCATAATTCTGTGTAGAAAATAATTAGCGACATCGTTCGAGGTTGAATCAGAAGTGGATGTAGAGTCATCTTTTGTGGCCCTTTTCTCTACTACTTTGGTTTTTTCATCTTTAAAAAATTTATACAAAGCTTTCCAGGAAGAATTTTTAGAGTTTGGAGTGCATGTGGTGTTTTTAAACAACAGAAGCATTTCAATGGTTTCCGGAGGAGGAGGTGGTGGTTGATGTTTCCCTGTAGTATTATTCTTTACCTTATTAACTTTAGATATTTCCACTGTATTATGTTTGTCAGGGTTAGCCTACGAGAAAACACAAGAATGATAAATGACTTCTTAATTGAAGAATTCACTAAGGCAAAAGACTTATTTGATATGAATCTGTGCTTTCATGAGAAAAATCTATCAACATTAAGTCACAACAAATCAAATCCTTCAAGAATTCAAAAACATAAATTCATTACCCTTGGCCATTAATTGATGAAACATGGGTTCACATGGGATTTTGTACAAGTCATCATATTGGAGGTTTGATATCAGAGAAATATTTAGGTTGTAAATTTAAAACACGTGAAATTATTTTTCCCGATAAGCTTTTATTATGTAACTTTTATGTGGTTAGGCGGGAAACATTATCAGAGGTTTCATTTTGAACATTTGATGAGAGTGACATGTGATCAAAGTTTGCAATATGGGTATTGCAATATGGTTGTTCTGATATCAAAAGGAAAGGCTTATCAAAGATCGGAGGATGATTGATGGAAAATATTGGAGATCGGGGAATAGGGATATCATAGTATCGAAGGGATGAGGGTATCAGAGGAGTGAGAATATCATAGATCAGGGATTTTGGAGGATGCTCATATGGAAAACCCAAATACGAGAACTCTGAAATTACACGTAGTATTTTTGTGGGGTCCAACCTTTTATTTTCACGAAAAGTTCTTTATTACTTTAAGGCTTTTAAAACTATTTTAAACTCTTAATCGAAGAATTGATATCAGATATTTCTTTGGGAGGCATGGTGTACATAAAATTTCTGATCCCGATAAGAGTAAAAGCATATGAGAGTTCTTTATTCGTGATTAATTTCTTTTAAAACCTAAACTTTGATATATAGTTCCGATAGGGGATTTTTCTCGTTTAAAGTCATTTTTTGATAACCTAAAACTAGAATTCAAATAAAGGGATTTTATCTAAAAATTTAAAAGGGTACCCATTATTTATTAGTTCTAATATTAACTATAATGGGGGGTTGTTGAGTACTACAACAACACCCTAAAATGCCTTAGCACCTGCAATGTTTTGGCATTCCTTGGCACTATTTCTTACATGTTAGCACACCCTAGAACTCCATAGCTCACTCTGACACTTCTTGACATGCCTTATTATTCCCTAGCATGACTTACCACTGTCTAGCATACCTTGTCACTCCCTCCTTGACACACCTAACACTGACTGGCACTCCTTGGAACACCCTCATATTCATTCATTTCCATGCATTTTAACCTAGTTCTCCCCTGTGTTTTGCCAGTACTCCCTAACACTCATTGGCATTCATTGGTATTCTCTAACACACCTTAGCACTATTCAATATACCCCCTACTCCATAACATGCGTAACACTCCCTGATACATATTGGAACTCGACACATGTTAGCACTTGGAAAGTCTTAGCATGCATTGAGATGCCTTGGTATGCTTTGGCATGTGTTGGCATGGTTTGGCATGGTTTAAGATAAAATTTATCTGAGATAAATTATTGGAAGGTAGGAGAAAAGTAATAGAGGAATATTTGGCACTTATAATGCACTAACACTTGGTACTTGGCATGTATTGGCACATAGTGTTGGTGTTCCTAGAATTCACCTCTTGGAATTAACCAAGATTGGTTAATTCTGATAAGAAGAGAGAGATAACACTCCTCTACACTCCCTGGCATGCCTTGGCACTTGGAATGCAATGGAACACACTAACATGCCTTGGCACCTAAAAATATGCCATGGAACATCCTAGCATGCCTAGTATGCTAGAGAAGATATTGGCATGCCCTAGAAATTTCTAGCATGTGTTGGCATACTCTTGTACTCATAGCAATAATTATCTGGTAATCCTTAGCATGCATTAACACAGATTAACACTTAATAGGCACTGAAACTTGTCACGTATTTTCACCTAGTGTTGATGCTCCTAACACACCCCTATTGAAAATATTAAAGTCTTGACTTATTAACCCTCTTATGTGTTTATTTCCTTGCATTTTAAGTTGGTTCTCCCATTTTTTTCCCTGACACTCCCTAGTATGCATTGGCACACCCTAACACCTGACACATATTAGCATCCCTTAGCACTTGGCACATCTTGCCATGCCTTGACACTATGTGGAATATTTTATCACGCCTTTACATTCCATAACACACCCTAGCACTTCCTAGCATTCGTTAGAATTGAATAAAATTCCTTATCACTCCTGACTTGGCATGCATGACACTCATTGATGAAACTCCCTAACATACCCTCTTATTCATCCATTTCCATGCACCTTAACACTCTCTAGCACACCTTGGCACTGCTTGACACACCCTACAAATCTACAACATGCCCTAGCCATTCCCCTCTTGATAAAGGTAACATCCTAACTTATTAACCCTCATATTTTTTCATTTCTACCACTCTATATCATGCCCTAGCCATGCCCCTCTTGGAAAAGGTAAAGTCCTAACTTATTAACCCTCTTATGTGTTCATTTCATTTCAATTTATAAACGTTATGCTCCCTTTCGTTTTCCTGACACTCCATGGCATGCATTTGCACACCCTTGCACCTGACACATCTTGGCATGCCTTAACACCTATCATGTCTTGACATGTCTTAATGCTTGCCCTGTATTGACATGCATTGGCATGCATTGGAATTCCTTGTTGCTATCTAGCATATATTAGCACCCCCTAGCACTCCCTAAAACACCTTGGCACTTCTTAGCATGCCTTGGAATTTCTAAGGAATATTCATGTTACTTCCTCCTTGGCACACATGGCACTCCTTGACACAACCTATTATTTGTTCATGTCCATGAATTTTGACTCGATGCTCCCTTTTTTTTTCCTTAAAACTCCCTAAAACTCCTTGAAAACACCTTATCACTCCTCATCACACCCTACGCCACTCCATAGCATGCCGTAGCACTCCCTAACACACATTAGTGCAAGTTGGCACATGTTGGAACTTGACAACTCTTGGCATGCATGGCATGCATTGAGATGATTTGTGATTATTCTTTTTGCATGTGGCATTTTACCAATGCACAAGAAAATTAAACAACCTCTTGATGCACTGTTTAGTCAATTTAATGTCTTAAATTTCTTAACATAAATCATCAACCGAGGTTCGTAATCTGATGAAGTGTGGTGCGCTATATATGCTTAGTTAACCTTCTTCTTACTTCGTTGTGTATGTTTTTATGTTTGTTTTGGGGGGTTTTCTTCTTTATGTATAAATGTTACATTTAAGAAATGAGAACTATGAAATGAATCAATTGAATCTAATGAAATTTAAATGTTAAAACTATTTTTTAAAGAAGGAAGAAAAGAAAGTGTTCTTTAACTATTCTAATTTGCATAAAAATGAATCAAACTTTAAAAGGTTAGAATCTGATCTAAAGACAGAGTATCTATTCTAATGAATTTGAGTTTTTGGAAATTAAAGTTAATTCTAATCTATCTTAATTTAGTTCTACTCCATGGATTTAAATATGAATCTTATGACTAAGAATTGAAATGACAATGCTAATCTAAATGAAAGCATAATCAAAGGAAAAACAACTATTGTATGACCAACTACTCAATCATTCAATATGGAAGTCTGACATAGTCACCCTCTTGACATGATTTACAAGCAATTTATTACACTGTAGTTTAAATATTTAATCTAAGAAATAATTTAAATAACATGTAAAGGAAAGCTCAATTATTGTATATTTTAAATACTCAAGCATCCAATTTGTAAGAATGACAAAGTCATCTTCTTGGCATGATTTACAAGCATCTAATTATAGATCTAATTGAGGATCTAATCTAGGAAAGCAATGTAAAGGCATGTAAATGAAAACTCAACTACTGTATATTTTAAATACTCAAGAATCCAATTTGGAAGAATGAAAAAGTCATCTTCTTGGCATGATTTACAAGAATCTAATTATACATCTAATTGAGGATCTGATCTAGGAAATTAGTGTAAAAGCATATAAAGAAACTAAGAAAATTGTATGCTCTAATGCCTCAAACATAATCCAATTTGGAAAATAGAAGAATCTACTTTCTTTAGATGTTCTAGGTAAGCAAAAGATTATATAGCCATTCTAAAAATAATACTAAGAAATCATTCATAAATTTAATCTATGAAATGATAAACAATTTAATCTAAAGAACAACTGCAAAGAAATATAAATCTAACTTATGAATTGAAAAAACAGAGCTAATGAAATTAAACTAAAATAACTTAATGAAAACCTCCTCTTGTGTAGGGGCCTTCTGCGACAGAATAGGTTGAGATCCTAGCAGACTATATGCGCATTAAGAAGAAACTGGAACCATGAACACAGTCTTCATATTATGAAAAATGACAGAGTCTCAAAGCACACACAACATTTACAAAAATTAAGACTGTCTTTGGTCTTCCAATTTATACAAAATTAAATGTAATTGTCAGGAGCTATTTCTACCTACAGATGGCGATTACAACTGAAACATAGAATAAAATTCTAAATGGTTAACTCTCGATTTTCTACGTCATAGAAAACAAGAGTTCTTCGTTCTCAGATCACGTCCTTTGAACGTACTTTGACCATGATCATAGGCACCTTTTTTTGTTGAATTCGACCAGGTGGATAGGATGAGATCCATATGTGGATCATTATAAAGATGCCCATGTGACTCGTTCCTTTATTCACTCCTCGGAACCTATTAAACCATAAAAGTAGTTGTGGAAACAACAATTAGTTGTAGAATATGATGCATTATGTAGCTGAGTTACAAAAATCCATTCAAATAACAAGAACATCAAAATATAACATAGAGATCATTCAAATTCATTTTCTGAGATAAAACATGTCATTTATCATTGATTGGAGTTTATGGATTTATGAAAAGGTAAGGAAAAGTGATGAGAAAGGATGTAAGAGAAAGGACAATTCTAAGGTTCAACATACCCCCACTAAGAAGCCATTGCATGTCCTCATGCAATTTATCAAAAATGTGAATTTTCCTTCTCCTATTGCATTTGTTCAGACACTTCTGCTAATACATCCAGTTTTATCTTCTTGATTTTCATTTAGGTGACAACCATCCTGGGCTTCCTCATAAGGAGTTTTTATTTGAGATTGATGACTGTCATGTTCAGTGATTTTTTCTTTCTTTTTAACTTTCTGTTCTTTTTGTACCACTGTCCCAAATTGTAATATTCCTAACTTAGCATATAACTAGTTGGAATATTATTTTTTGCTCCAAACACATAGTTATATTAATAAATGGGTGGGGAGGCCCATAAATCTTTTTAGAAGCAATAAAATCCCTCTTAATGGGAAAGGGATCATATTCATAACTGGATAAAACCACCTTCATGTGTAAACAAAGGCTAAATGCATGTGGATTAAGTCAAGTTTGACCAAGTCAACTAAGCTAAGATGAAGGATGTGGAACATTAATGAAGATCACTCAGTGGGAATATAGATCTGATTAGATAGTTAGAATAAAGCCACATTTAGTGTGGAAGAAGACTTTACATGGAGATCCAGTCAAGATTGACCAAATCCATCATCGTTGTTATGGAGGAGTGGTATTGATGATGGGACATCGCAGTTTTGGAGGGAGATTCATTGCATGAAGATGAAAACCCTATTGAGTGGGACCCAAGGTAAGAAGGCTCGCGTTGTTTATAAGGAGGAGGATGGTAGCCATATGGGGTTAGCTTATGATTATGATTTTCTGAGTATATGTTCTATTTAGACATATTTCTTTCTCTGGCTATTTAACTGAGATAGAGTGTTGTTTAGCGCAAGGTCTTCCTATTTAGGAATTCCTTCTCTTTCCTTGAGGAGCTCTTGGAAGAGTCTTGCACCATATTATCCACTATCTGTCTTGAGGCCAAGCTTCATCTTCCTTTGACAGTGAAAATCTTGTTGAGGGTTTGACTGTTTCAGTAAGCTAGAGCAAGTGGAGGCTAGATCTATTCAGATCTAGGACATTTCAGTGCCCTTTTTCAGTGGAGGAGTCTTCTACTCCAATTGGAGGAGTGTATTGGAGTGATTGAGCATCCTTTTCTGATCTTGGGATGTGGCAAACTATCATCTATACCCTACAACATAGTTTCTCTTCTAGATCTACGTTATTCCTGTAGGAGTTGTTGCAGGGAGTTTGGATGCACCATTTGGAGAGCTGGTTTCTGAGTGTTGGGGATCTGCCCTTCACTTTGAGATCCATTGGAGGAGATCTATACATTATATATTTCAGATCTGATGTGCATATTTCTGAATACTTCTGAATTTCTAAATATTTCTACAAATCTGCACTCTTAGATCTCAGATCTACTTCTTATACTTGGTGTAATTCTCAAAACCCCAAGGGGATCTGAAAGAGGAGCCTTTCTAGTGCATGGATCTGTTATGGATCTGACTTTTTATGTACAGATCTACTCTAGATCTAATATGTAATCAAAAATAGTTTGCAGCCTAATAAAATAACATTGTCAAGGTAGTTTCAGTCTATACATGTGGTTGCATCACCTATTTTGAGGGATATTCTTCTATTTTTGTCTTGTATTTCCAGCTATGCATCTTATGGGCCTCATTATACATCTGTTTTGCTGTTGTAAATACTTTTGAAGAGCCTTTTATTGGCCTCCTTATTTTCTTTGGATGAACTATGTTATTTTAATGCATCACTGTTTAGTATTGCTGCATGTTTCCCATTTGGGATATTACAGTGGTATCAAAGCATGATCTTTGGCTCAGCCTGTGAGTTTCAAGCCAAGATGCTATAGAAGAAGAAAGTGATTAGAATGATGAGAGGAATGAGTTTCATCTCATCTCTTTTCAGATCTAAGAAGGACCTCACCAAGGAGGTCAAGTAAAGAAGATTGGAGAAGGAAAGTGAAACCACATTAGGGTTTCAAGATGAGGAAGGTCCATGTACTTCCTATCAGCAAAAAGAAGATCTGGTATTGCATAAAGTTCAAAAGAAACATACTATGGCCTTTTCTTTGAAAAATAAGAGGCATAGAAATGAAGAATACTTAGATCATGAGATTCTAAGTGATTATCTTGCAGAATATAAGTCTCAACCTAGAGCTATCAAGAAGAATCTAACTCTTCCATAGTTCATTCAACTCAAAGAAGAAAGGAGATCTTGTAGTAATAGAAGAATGAAGGGAAATATATTTATATTGTCTACCTTTGATGGGTCATCCTCATGCACAAAAAAGGCTTGGGGAAGGAAATTGGATGCATTTTTTCTGCTACATCTAGTAGTAGAGAAAGAAGCTGTTGAGATTGCAGCGCTGCACCTTCAGGGTGAAGCACACAATTGGTAGTTCCGGCATTTGAGTCATGCAAGAGTGACTGCATATCTAGATTTTAGTCAAAGGTTGATCAAGACGTTTGAAAAGAATAAATCAGAAGGGAAGAAGCCTTCACCACCTCTTACTGCAGGAGCACTTGTTTAAGGAGGAAGGCCACTTGCACCTTTGCAAGGTGATCTTGTTTTCTTGATATCTAGAGTCCCATGCACCATTCTGGAGATGCATGAAGAATAAGAGACTTCTACCAGCGCTGATGAAGCCATAGAAGAGCAGCCATCATCATCAGTAGTTGGAGAAGCAATCACACTGGAAGTAGGAACCCTTGCAGTAGTACAAGATGTTCCCAAGTTGTACCAAGGTATGCATATGTTTCCATTTCATTTTATTTCAATACACGATATGGAGGATGATGGGAATGTACCATTGCATGACCAAGGGTCAAAATATATTGCTTATTTGGAGCAGCAAACTTTCACTGCGCTGAGCAGCCTTGATTTATTCAAGGAAGAGACAAATAGTCATCCTAATGTATCATTGATGAGCTGCACACAACCCTTGAGGTTGGAATGTAGATTCTTGGAGGATGGGATGAGTATTGTCTTGAAAAATACATTGCAAAACTATGTGTTTAGCACTGGAAATGATCTTGAGGCAGTAGTTGCACCATCATGGAGATCAACAACGCTGTCATTGTGTAGCAGTGATGAGTTGGGGGGCCAACCATTATCGTAGCATTCCAATGACCTTCCCATATGTATGAAAAAGGATGGGTAGATAGTTGTTGGGGAACATCTTATGATGGATAACAAATCTCATGATTATGATGGATATTTCTTGATGGATCTCTCACATCATGATGGGAGGTTTTTTCCTACCACCTATTTGGATCCTTATGGGGTTAACTTGGTCATTGATGAGTGGTCTTCATTTGGAGATCTCCAAGAGATTGCATTTCAACATCCCATGAAATGCAAAGACAAAAATCTGATTTGGGAGGATGGTATTCTCCATTGGAGGGATGCCACTTTTGGACATGATGATAAACACTCACCATGGATTGGTTGGGTGATGTTGATGAGCAAGAGGGTGGAAATCCACTTGTAGATTTATAATACCGGACAACAGGATGCAAGACTGTGTTGGTTACTCTCGAAAGAGTTTAGTCATCCTATGACACATTCTATTTCAAAGGGTATGTGGATGGATGGAACTTGGCATGGAACTTACATCATATGGAAGCAAGGAGTTTGGTTATATTGGGATGATATGATATCTTTCATATCAACTATGTTGACACTACTCCATGATTTTTATGATGATGGTGTGGGGAGGCAACTAGAGTTGTTGTTACTTTGGTTTTTATTGAGCGAGTATGGGCTGATATTATCCCATACTTTGCATGATGTTGCAAGAGTAGGAGATGGCACTATAATGGTGCAAAGGGGCTACTCTTTAACCTTGGAAGATGAGGAGGTGCTTCTACTTTGGGAAGGATCTCTCACATATAGCAGCGTTATGTTTGATGATGACTTTGACATGTGGGATGTCAAAGGATGGAGCTATGAGATGACAGGAGCCTTATTACAAAGGCTAACAACACTGTCACTTGGGAGCTTGGGTCTTTTAATGGAGTGTTCCCAGGATCACTTCATATATGATGCACTTGATGGGAATGTAGGAGATGAGAGTGATGGAGTAGTGTATGGAGACATCTATTACCATGATATGATCTTCTTGACTTGGATTTTAAAGCATAAGAAGATAGATCTACATGCAGCACTTGTGGGCTTTCTTTCCATGCACCTTGATGCATATCATTCCTTACTGGAGGAGTTCACTTGGGAGGGCATCCGACAGGATGTATATCAGCATATGGAGAGATTCATAGGCCGAATGATGATGGAGAGGTTATCACAACCACTTCCCTACTCAATTGGAGTGAGGGAGAACTTTCAATTGAGCCATTTCAGCTCAATGACCAAAGTACATGATAGGGGATGTATATTTATGCTTTATGATTTGTGCTCATTTATTTTTTATGAGAAACATATTGTACCAAGGAGGGTATTTCATTCTTGTATATTATATTGTGATGTACTTGAGGCCATTTTCAGCATTGATGTTGGCCATTCTATTTGTGGTTTGTGGGGGATGCCACATGATTTTTGGTGTGTACCATTGGCACCAAATGTTACTTTCATGATTTCATCTTGTAGGATGATTGTGGCAGAAAAAAAGTGGTTGAAAAGAGACTTGTTACACTTTGTTTTGAGGCAGGAAAGGGATGCACTATGCTGGTTCCACATATGGAACTATGATCCACCTCCTGGTTGTCATGTGGCAACTTGTTTTCATTGGTTTTTGCTTCCATGTATTGATGATGTTCTTGTTCTTATGGGGAGATTTGTTGGGAGGATGACACAAGAGTTGGAGGTGCCCATTGGGAGTATGATTCTCCATACTTTATATGTTACATGTTTCAGGAGAAACAATGGGCAAACCATGATTGCCACACTACACCTCTTGTATTCATGTGGGAGGAGCCATTTGGAGAACTTGAGTTCTTGGGAGAGGCACTTCATGGGTGTTTTGATTTGTGGGGTGACTTGGATCATTGTTGGAGACCGTGATATTTCAGCCCAAGTTCAGTAGCAGCCCCATACATATCATAAGTGGAGAGAGAAGCAACATGGGATGGATATTTTAGTCCCACATATTCAGCTATGCAACCCACCTTCTTTGCAGGAGCCTAAGGTGGAGGAGATTTTTCATGAGTTGCCATGTTGGAGGGTGACTCAATTTTTATGGATGATAGCTTGGGGATGGAGGATTCACATGGGGATTATGATTCCCAATATGTTTCTGCTTCCATGCCTCAAGAAGGCCTCTAGACCATATATAGACGTTTCCATGTATATCCCACTTTTTCATGTTGAGAGCCATTTGGAATTTTCACCAAAGTCATACTTTTACACATGGGAGGAACAACTTGAGGACACATTGATGAGAAAGCATATTGTTATTTGGATAAAATCATCATTTGAGCATGCTACAGAAGGAAGAGGAGAGGTTGTTCAGTTCTATCATTGCATTTGCTCGAGGTCAAGAAACGTTTGGGAGGGGAGGACTATAATATTCCTAACTTAGCATGCAGCTAGTTAGAATATTAATTTTTTCTCCAAACACATAGTTAGATTAATGAATGGGTGGGGAGGCCCATAAATATTTTTAGCAGCAATAAAATCCCTCTTAATGGGAAAGGGATCATATTCATAACTGGAGAAAAACACCTTCATGTGTAAACAAAGGCTAAATGCATGTGGACTAAGTCAAGTTTGACAAAGTCAACTAAGCTAAGTTGAAGGATGTGGAACATTAATGAAGATCACTCAGTGGGAATATAGATCTGATTAGATAGTTAGAATAAAGCCACATTGAGTGTGGAAGAAATTTTTTCATGGAGATCCAATCATTATTGACCAAATCCATCAGCGTTGTTATGGAGGAGTGGTATTGATGATGGGACAACACAGTTTTGGAGGGAGATTCATTGCATGAAGATGAAAACCCTAATGAGTGGGACCCAAGGTGAGAAGGTTCAAATTTTTTATAAGGAGGAGGATGATAGCCATATGGGGTTAGCTTATCATTATGATTTTCTGAGTATATGGTCTATTTAAACATATTTCTTTCTCTGGCTGTTTAGATGGGATAAAGTGTTGTTTAGCACAAGGTCTTCCTGTTTAGGAATTCCTTCTCTTTCCTTGAGGAGCTCTTAGAAGAGTCTTGCACCATATTGTCCACTATCTGGCTTGAGTCCAAGCTTCATCTTCCTTTGACAGCGCAGATCTCGTTGAGGGTTTGACTGTTTCGGTAAGCTGTAGTAAGTGGAGGCTAGATATATTCAGATCTAGGGCATTTCAGTGCCCTTTTTCAGTGGAGGAGTCTTCTAATCCAATTGGAGGACTGTATTGGAGTGATTGAGCATCATTTTCTAATCTTGGCATGTGGCCAACTATCATCTATACCCTACAGTGCAGTTTCTTTTCTAGATCTGCGTTATTCCTGTAGGAGTTGTTGCAGGGAGTTTGGGTGCACCCTTTGGAGAGCTGGTTTCTGAGTGTTGGGGATCTTCCCTTCACTTTGAGATCCATTGGAGGAGATATATACATTGTATATTTCAGATCCGATCTGCATATTTCTAAATATTTTTTAATTTCTGAATATTTCTGCAGATCTGCACTCTTAGATCTCAGATCTACTGCTTATACTTGGTGTAATGCTCAAAACCCCAAGGGGATCTACAAGAGGAGCCTTTATAGTGCATGGATCCGTTATGGATCTAAAATTTTATGCACAGATCTACTCTAGATCTGATATGTAATCAACAACATTTTGCAACCTAATAAAATAACATTGTTAAGGAAGTTTTAGTCTATACATGTGGTTGCAGCACCTCTTTTGAGGGATTTTCTTCTATTTTTTTCTTGTATTTACAACTATGAATCTTATGGGCCTCATTATACATCTGTTTTGCTACTATAAATACTTTTAAAGAGCCTTTTATTTGCCTCCTTCTTTGCTTTGGATGAACTGCATTATTTTAATGCATAAATGTTTAGTATTGCTGCATGTTTCCCATTTGGGATATTACACAAATGTAGGATGGTGTTTTCACTAATGACTTTCTCCAATTGGTTCTTCTACTTTAAAGCTTCATTCTCCTATTTAATATGCCTATTAAATAACTCTAGCTCATAGATTTATTGTTTAAGGGTGTTAACCAGAGGTTCTTGTGGATTGATAGGCAGTTCTGGATTCACTGTTGCATTCATTTTCCCCAATGACTCTATATAGTCATATATCTCTTGTTGTGATGGGTCTATGCTTGGATATCTTCTGCTAGAACTACCTTCAAACTTATGTATAGGAGAATTTATAGGGCTATGTGGAAGAGAGACATTGATTGGTGATGGCACTTGAGGTTCTTCCTCTAAAATCATAAACTCTGTTTCTTGTGATGGTGTCTTCTTCACTGATCCTCGGAGTCTAGAGCTTCTCCTTGGCTATAGAGGGTTTAATTTTTCTTCACTTGTAACCTTGCTCTTCTTTTCTGTTTTACCTCCTGTCTTAACTCTACCCTGCTTCTTGTTTTTCATCAACTCCACAAGGGTAAGTTCCTCTTCATTTTTTTGTAGTGGAGGTGAAGGTCTATCTTCAATGCTTGTATCAATCTTCTTTATTCTACTTTTCCTAGTCTTGTATTCCTTAGGCTGCTCTGGTTCATCTTGGAAATGGTTTCTGACCAGAAAATTCTCCCAAGAATCTCCTATACATTTCAAATGGAATTAAAGAAGTAATTTTACCAACCCATGATGGTGCATAGTGTTATCTATAAATTTAATTATCTTCTGTACATTTGTAGACAATATTTTTAAGCTATTCAGTAAAAATAAAGGAAGATTTATTTCACCATCCTCCAAAAATTTCATCAACAACCGAATATGATATACAAACATGCAACCAAATCTGCCTTCACAACTAGTAAACTTCTGCAAAATTAAAATCATGTTTCTCCATTTGTTCTTGAGTGCTGAGCTAGGTATGCCCTTTTTGAAAACATAAGCATCCATACCTAAATTTTTTATGATAACTCTCCATGCTTCACTGTGAATTTTTTTTTTTTGAACCATCTTTCGCCAACTCTTGTGAACTTTGTAGCTTTACCTATGAATGCCTCGGTCACTGAAAATTTTATTTCTCCTATTTCGATTTTCATTCCATCGAAATACCTCGCAAAATACTTGGTGATATCTTTGTGAAAACCATCAATTTTTTCTATAAAATTGAGCTACTTAGCTTTCTGCAGCATCTCTTTGATATGAGGATAACCCTCCATGTATTTAACTCCCACTGGTTCATTCCTGACTATCAAACCCATGTCTTATGTCATGAAGAGTCTAGCCTTCAGAATTGTCCTTCTCTGTATGAAGTGAATTGGGTTGTGGATCTGGTGAAGGACGTCGAGGGTTTGTATGGAAATATGAATGAAACAGACACTTGATGGGGCTTTAAGAAACATAGATGAATAGGTTACGACAATAGGACATGACCATTTAATGATAAATGGGGGAGTCTGTTATAGACCGTTATGAAATATGATGTGGATAATGTGGTCGATCTATGACATGATGTGAGTCCAAATCAAATCAAATGATGACATATTGAGGTAGCATGTGCACATCTATGTTATACATGCTAATGTTTTGACCTTGTTATTTAAATAAATTAATGTAACTTACCTTTAGAACTAACCTTTTTTTGCTATTTCCTTGGTGTTGATTCTTCAAGTATCGTTTAGCGGATGATCTTCAAATGGAGTTCTCAATTTCCTATGCTCAATATTCTTGCTTCAGTAGGATGTAAAAAAAAATGTGACAAAGCTGCAGAAAGTGGTATCAACTACTGAATGGAATGCTAGCTGCAGAATGGAAGTATTCTTGTGCTACTTTTTATTGAAACAAAAAAGAAAGGGAACAAATATTTTTTGGGAGTTTTAGAAATGGAATGGAAAATACAAGATGTCAGAACTTTGATTTTCATCCTATATTTTCTGTATTAGGATGCCAATCATTGATTGGTTTTCACACTTATACAATTTTTGTTGTTGTTGAATAATATATATATATATATATATATATATAATAATAATAATAATACTAAGTTGGGGAAGAAGAAGGATTTTTCTTCACTAACTTCATATCAGTATTATCTTGGAATTTTTTGATAAACTCTTCTTTTGAAATTGGCTTATGATATACTTTTAATCGATGTCCATTCACAAGAAGAGGTACCTTTTCTTCATCAATTGTCCTTATCCTGACTGCTCCATTGTCAAATCCTTTTTCAATCCCATATGGCCCAATCCAATGAGTTTGAAACTCTCCTTGAAAGTATTTGAAATTTGAATCGAACAAAAGTGCCCAATCCCCTCCTTGAAACTTTTTCTCCTTTATATATTTATCATGCGATTTGGACCTTTGCTGTTGGACTAGACTGGTTCTTTGAACTACATCTTACCTGATTTCATCAAGCTCATTAAGTTTCTCCAATCTATGCTTCTGGGCTTCTGATAAGTCAAGCCCCTATTGGACTACCATCTTGAAGGTTTGGATATGAAATTCTATAGGAAATACAAATTGCTTCACATAAACAAGTTCATAGGGAGTCTGTCTTGTTGTATTCCTCCATGTGGTCCGGTAGGCCCATAAGGCTTCAGGAAGCCTTTCTGCCCAATCCTTCATGTGTAGATGTAAAGTCTTATTGAGAATCCCTTCGATCACTTTATTGGTAGATTCTACTTGACCATTTTCTCGTGGATGATAAGGAGTGGATTTTCTATGCTTGATCTTGTAGTTCTCCACAAGCTTCTCCACCAACTTGGATGTAAACTGGGATCCCTGATCTGTCACAATTTCAAAATATATTTCTTTTGATTAGATGGTGGATTGATTGGTCCAAAAAAATCTAGGGCCCATTTTTAAAATGGTTCGATGAGTACCTAAGGTTTTAATGGCATTTCATCTATAGAAACAGGTTTCCCCATTCTTTGACACCTCTCACACCTTTTGACATACTCTCTGGTATCTTTAAAGATGGATGGTGAAAAATATCTGAAATGAAGGATTTTATAGGCTATCCTCTTATCAGCAAAGTGTCCACCACAGGGTTGATCATGACATGCCTTGAGAATCTCAGGAATTTCTTCTTCTCAAACACACCTTTTGATGATGAAACCTGGACATGTTTTATACAATTCATTATTAACCCACGAGTAAAATGCACTTGTTTGAATAATTATTCTTTTCTCTCTAGGAAACAAGTGTATAGGTAACTTTCCTATGACTAAGTAATTAACAATATCTGCAAACCAAGGAGTTTTAGTAGTTATTTCAAAAATATATTCATCAGGAAAATTATCCTCTACTAGAGTATCATTTTTGACATTTTGAATTCTAAACGAGAAATCAACAACTATGTTTTGTTTTCCAGGTCGGTCTATAATGGTGATATTGAATTCTTGCAGGAGTAATCAACCATATTGTGACTCTGCTAGTATTAATAGATTTATGCATTAAATATCTAACTGTAGAATGATCTGTATGAATAAAGGTTTCATATCCGGTGATATAATGTCTAAATTTATTGATAGCATGAACGACAACTAGGAATTATTTTTTCAGTTACAGTGTAAGGTAACTCAGCAGGAGTCGAATTTTTTCTTGTGTAATAGATGGCATAGGGGATCAGATATTTTTTTCCAAATACAACTCCCAGAGCTGTATTTGAAGCATCTGTTGAAATGTGAAAATGTAGTTTCCAATTTGGACCTCTTAAGATGGGTGCTTCAAAAATTTTTGTTTTTAAAGTTTCAAATTCCAATTGGAAATCGGGATTCCAACTGAATTCACAAACTTTGGTAAGAAATTTGAAGAGTGGGGATGATATTTTAGTGAAGTTTTCTATAAATATTCTATAATATCCTGTGAATCCTAGAAAACTTCTAACATCCTTTTGACAACTTGGAATTGATAATTTGGAGATGACTTCAACTTTAGATGAATCAACTTTAATTCCATCTCCCAAAATGTGATGTCCTAAAAAAATTCCTTCAGTAAACATCATAAAACATTTTACATGACTTAATGAAAGATTTTCTTCTTTACATCTTTTAAGAACCTTTTCCAAGTTTTCTAAAGCTTCTTCAGATGAATTACCATCAAATGTAAAATCTTCCATATATACCTCCACACAATCATCTATTAGATCAAAACAATTCCTAGTACTGCCCTTTGGAATGTTGCAGGTGCATTGCACAAACCAAAAGGAAGTACTTGGTAGGCATAGGTTCCAAATGGACAGGTGAATGTGGTTTTATCTTATTCTTCAGGTGCTACCTGAATCTGATTGTAACCACTAAAACAAGCTAAGAATGAGAAATAATTATTTCCTGCTAATGTAGCCAATAATTGATCTATAAAAGGTAAAGGAAGATGATCTTTTAGGGTCGCTTTATTCAACTCTCAATATTCAATGAATACCCTCCACTTACCATTATTTTTAGGTACAATCACTAAGGGAGAAACCCACCATGTGTCTGAAATTGGGTAAATGAAGTTTACATTCATCAATTTTTGCAATTCTTCTATCACAATTTCCCTAAAATTTGGATTCATCCTTCTTTGAGGTTGTCTGATAGGTTTACAATTTTCCGTAATTTAGATGTGATGTATGCAAGTATTAGGACTAATTCCTTTCATGCCAGTCTATTCCCATGCATATGCAGAAGAATTTTGTTGTAATGTTTTGATTAACTTTTCCTGTTGTAATGTTTCCAAGTTTTTGTTTATGTTCAAATATTTTCCCGAAAATATTTCAACTGTAGAGTTACCAAACTCTTCCATAGAGTATAAAGACATCTGCCTAGATGAAAAATATTCAATATTGCATTGTTCTTGAAAATAATCATGTTCATATTCTAAAGATGATTCAAATTTTTCTATTGAATTTAAGATTTGACTATCTTTACTAATACTTGAAATAGTAAAGAGAGCTTGTATATCATTGTCATCATCAATCCATTCTTCATCTTCTAATTCTGTGATTGCTTTTGTTGGAGGATATAGAGTGAATTTTTTTGTTGAATTACCATCAGAGATATACATGTCACCAGATCTACAACTAATGAAAGCATCAGTTGTAGCCAACCAAGGTCTTCCTAATATTAGTGGATGTTCTCCTAGATTGTTCTTGGGGGTTAAAATCATAAAATCAAATAGATACTCCTAAGAGTCTAAGGATACTAAAATGTCTTCTAATACACCATCTGGCTTGATTACTGATCTGTCTGCTAATTGTAGTAATGTAGGTGTATACTGAAGTTTTGAAAGCTTGAGTTGTTCCATGGTTTTTTTGTTCATGATGTTTATAGTTGCTCCTAAATCAATCAATTTATTTAGAATTTCAATACCATTGATATGTGTTTTTACAACTGGACTTCCTGGATCTAAATATTTTTGTATGGCAAATTTTCCCATCATAATGTCTGCAATTTTTCCTACTAATTGAATTCTTTTTATTTCTTTTATTTTTCTTCCTGGTTTCTTCATGCTCAACTCTCTTATTGTTTTGGCTAGAAATGGAATCTCTTTAATGGTCCGTGACAAAGGAATTTTGATACCGACATTTTTCAATTCATCTATAAAATCATAATTGGGCAACATTATATGTTTTTCTACCCCTCTATCAACTTGTAATTTTTCAGGAAAATGAGGGTTTGAAATAGATACTAATGGTTTCTCTATAATAGCAGTTGAGTTTTTTGGTTCTTTTAGTTTTTCATTTTCAGAATTCTAGTTTTAAAGAGATGTTCCCTCTTCAAAAATTTTATTTGGATGTAGAGAAACTTCTTCAAAATTATCTTGCTTTTGAATAACAACATACGGCTTTTCCTCTCTAATATTCTACCAGATATAAGTTGAATGTAATTAAGATCTAGTGGAGTAATCATGTAAGTTGGAAATTGCTCTCCTTCTATAATGTAATAATTTTAAATATTTTTATTATTGGGGTTTGGCAATGGCTGGGTGGGTAGTTGATTTGGTCTTTTTGGAAATGGTAATGAAAGTTGTGGATTTTGATTTTGGAGTAGGGGTTGTTGATTCTGTTGAGGAATTTGTTAGGGAGGATAGTTTGGATAGGATGGAGGATATTGGTAGTATTGAGAATATCTACCATAGGGATTTTTCATTCCTTGTGCCCAAGTTTGAGGTTGGGACCAAGGTTTCTGCCAAGAATTCCAATTATTTGGTGGGGGCTGAGTATACATTTGGTTGTTACAACCTTGAGTTTGTGGCCCCTACCATGGTCTTATAGAGACAAAGCAAAGAGTTTCTATTGAATTTGAAGTTAATTCTTCTTGAAAAACAACCTTAAGACCTGGAATTGAAGGGAAACTCTTTGTTTCATGATTTTCTGAGCAAATCACACAGGTCTCTATGACTTTTACATCAAGATGACATTCTCTTAAAGCATGTTTCTTTCTGCATTTAGGACAGAAAATAGCTAAGGCATCAGTTTCAGATTTCTGTTTTTCTTGTAATTTAAGGGTGTCTATTTGTTCACTAAGACTCACTTAAATATCTATTTTAAATTCATCAAGCATATTTCCAATTTCTGCCCTACTTACTGTTCCAGTTGCAGATATATTTACTCTAGCAAGAGAAGGATCTCTTGGATTTTTTCCAGTTTTTTATTTCCCCCTTGAGAGATGAATACATAATTCAACAATTTCAGGTAATGTGAGTTGAGAGATATCTCCCTTCCCCATCATGTTGAGAATGTCTATCCACTAATCTCTAATTTCTTTTAACAAAATATATTTTAAAGTTTATTGATCTAAGTTATCCATTTTAGCTCTTTTTATGTTATAATTCAATCTTTCAATTAGATCCTCCCAATTCTCAGCCTCTCTTTGCATCATCTTGAATACTTCATCCTTCCGATTAACAGGTATGAAAGAATCTAAATATCTTTCCAAAAATTCTCTTTTCATGTCATTCCATGTCCTAATAGACCGTGTGACTAAACCCATGAACCATTTTAAAGTTTCTCCTTTTAGTGTTGTAGGAAATAGATTTGGTTTTTGAGAGTCTTGTAAGTAATCATAAGATCTACACAAAACTTCAAATTCAAACAAAATGGTTTCAGAATCTTCACTCTTTAATCCATGGAAATTTGGAAGAATGGAAGGTGAAATATTTTTCATTGTGGCATTTGTATCCCCATTAATTATAGGAAATCCAAAAGAATTATCATTTTCCTTATTTCTTATGTTTTCTTCACCTCTTGTTCCTCCTCCTCTATTTCCTCTACCTCCTCCTCCACCTCTTCCTCCTCCAAACAGTAATTTTTCTCCATTTAAAATTTCTCCTTCTCCTTCTCCTTCTCCTGCCATTGTAGATTCCTAAGAGCTAATATAAGGTTATAACTGTAAAGTTAATTGATCTTCCTCTAGTTATTCTATAAATGGGATATTAAAGAAAGGTTCTTCTTCTTCTTCCCCACTGGGAATTTCTAACTCTTTAGATAGAATGTTTTCTCCTGTAGAAGTGAAAATGTTACTCCTTCTGTTGGAGATATAGGATCTTCTTCCTCTAAGATTGCCTCAGTGGATGAAGTAGGAGATCCTCCTGATTGGATTTCTAACCTTAAGACTTCAGGAAGTCTATGTCTAGTGAATAATGGAATATGAGTTTGAGATGGTGGTGTAGCACTATGTGGTCTATGTCTATGCCTTTAGCTATGAATCTACCCCTAGAATCTCTTTCTCTACGCATATCATTTTTTTTTAGATGTAAGAAATGAGGTTACCTAATTACACTTCCCTGGTAATGGTGCCGAAATGTTTAGCCAATTTAATGTCTTAAATTGCTTAACATAAATCATCAACCGAGGTTTGTAATCTGATGAAGTGTGGTGCAATATATATGCTTATTTAGCCTTATTGTTACTTCGTTGTGTATGTTTTTATGTTTCTTTTGGGGTTTTTTGTTCTTTATGTCTAAAGGTTAATTTTAATAAATGAGAACTATGAAATGAATCAACTGAATCCAATGAAATTTAAATGTTAAAACTAATTTTGAAAGAAGGAAGAAAAGAAAGTGTTCTTTAACTATTCTAATTTGCATAAAAATGAATCAAACTTTAAATGGTTAGAATATGATCTACAGACAGAGTATCTATTCTAATGACTTTGAGTTTTTGGAAATTGAAGTTATTTCTAATCTATATTAATTTAGTTCTACCCCATGGATTGAAATATGAATCTTATGACTAAGAATTGAAATGACAATGCTAATCTAAATGAAAGCAGATTCAAAGGAAAAATGATCCGGATTTATGCAGGAACTCAACATAATACACATATAACCATAAACAGAGATATGCAACGGAAATAATGCTTCATTTTATTAATAAATCAAATGAATGAAATATGCTTACATACATAATGGAAATAAAAATAGCTAGGGTGCTAGTAGCATATCTCTTAGAAGAGATGTGGTGGCTACAGACCTCTGAACTGTGTTATAATGAGGCTTGAGGACCTATTTATCATTGAGAAAAAATGGAGAACTCTAAATGTCCAAAAACCTAACCCTAGGAGATGAAGCACCAAAACTATGGGCCCTGTTTGGGTAAATTGGTATTTCAACTTCTTGGGGACATAAATTCGGCATACAGTCTCTGTTTGATGTGTATCATACCTCATTAGAAATATCTATCCAAGGAATACAACTTTTAGTGTGAGCAACATCAATCCATGGACCCATTTTGCTACCGGTTTTCCCAAAAAACATTGTTTAGGGCCTCAAAACGACTCCTGAAGTTCAGGACCCAAAAAATGCTAAAAATAGTAAGTTGTGTTGCAATTTAAAAAATGAAAGAACTGATGGTGGGGGTTCAAAAGGAATAGGTGGGTGGCCACCAATATCCACCTAGATCATTAAGGCCCTAAAACGGCTCCAGAAGTGCAGGACTGGAAAACCTACTAAAAATAGTAAGTTGTGCTGAATGTGAAAAGATGCAAGAATTGATGGTGTGGGTCCAAATGGAATAGGTGGGTGGCCATCGATATCCACCTGGCTCAGTCCTCCTTCCTTAGGAAGCAATGGTCCCCATTGCATTGAGATCCTCCATGAGATGAGGCAAATTCTGTTGAACTAGGTATGAGATTTGTTGAAGATGTCATGGATATGCGTGTGGACACGCTGGACGCGTTTAGTAAATTTGGTTTCTTTATTAGCCTTAGAGAGTACATGTGTGGATTTTGTATGTGTAGTTGCAGGATGGATGGCAACATCAAGCGGTGGTGTGTTGGGGGTCAAATCAATGGAGTGCTTGTCCTGACAGTGTAGAGGAACCTCTGTGAGTGAGGAGAAAATGTCCTCATATTCCTCCATGACTTTGTCCATCTCCTGCAGCCGTGCAAGGGAGCCCTGTTTCGAGGTTGTGGCCACAATATTATTCTTTCCCTGTGAGCGATTTGTAAGGAAAATAAATTTCCTAGTCTGGGAAACAATCTTACTGTGTTGTTTTGCAGTAGTCAAAGAGATGATAGGAGGCAGTACTACCTCCAGAATCCTGTAAAAGTTATTTCCCAAAGTAATAACAACAACACGAGGCCTAGAATCATACACAACATGTCGCCTCCACAAGTAAGGTTGGCCCAGTAATACATTAGCTACATCAAGAGGAGCAACATCACACAATACCTCATCCATGAATGACTTGATAATGTACGGAAGGCGGCACTGTTGGCGGATGCAGATATCTCTCCCTGGGTGAAGCCACCTGATGGTATACGAGTGTGAGTGTGCTATGGTCAGTAGGCTGAGTCGCTTCATGACCTCTGCTGAAATGAGGTTCTTTTGGCTTCTGCTATCGACAAGGAATTGTAGTGGAGAACCCTTCATCCACATCTACGAATCGAAGAGGCGCTCCCCCTCCTCTGGATCCTCAGGATCCTCCCTATGGATCTCGGTGGTGGAAACAATCACACTGGGATCCGCATCAATGATATTCTTCCCTTTTTCATTTCTTTTTTCTGGTTCTGACTCAGGATTAGAAAATGCATCTAATTCGAGTGCCTTTAGTTCGCCCACCAACGACTGTTTGGCTCGACACTCGTTTGTGCTATGAGTGAGGTTGTTATGAAATTCACACCACTTCCCCATGTCCTTCTTTGGAATTGTGGTGTTGTTATGAGTCGCACCACTTTGGCCTTGCCCCTTGTTCTTCGGTTCGGGGGCACCTTTCTGTGGCTTCGGATTTGCAGATCCAAAGTCTCTCTTCTTCTGATTAAATTTTTGCTCGATATTGGTAGCATAGCGATATGCCATGCCAAGCGATGTAATTTCAAGGAACTCCATTTCCTCCTGAATTTTTTTGTGTAGACAGTCGCGGTACTTAAGCACCAAATGTCTCTCTAAATCTTTATTACCCAAATTTTTGTGTAGGGTATGGAATAAATTCATCAGTTCGTGCACATCTTGATCCCTTTGTTGCCGTAGCGTGGTCCATTGGATGTATTTGTCCTCATAGCTCCCCACAGGGTAATATTGTTCCTTGATGCCGTCTCAGAATGAATTCCAAGTGGGTGTGGCCGAGAACAAAGAGGGTTCCCTTTTGTCCTCTTTCTCACAGTAGGTTTCCCACCAGTCTTTGACATGGGGGTTGGCTTTGAGGAGTGAAAAAATAATCCTTTCTCGATCGAAGAAATCATGGAACAAGAAATACCCTTCCAGAAAATTTAACCATCTATCTACAACGTCTGCATCTATATGGCCTTCAAATACAGGAATGACAAAGTTTTCCTATACCTTGAAGGGAGTGGCGCCTCCAGAGTGGCTGTTGGATGCAAATGTGTTGTAGGTGGGTAGTCATTGAAGGATCTGAGCAAAGTTATCCATCATCGCATTCCTTTGTTTCTCGAGGGCCTCCTCGAGCAATATTTTGATAGGATATCCTGCTCCATCATCTTTCTTTTCTTCCGCCATGGGAGGTCATCGGGGTTTGCAAGGCTGATCTTGCAAGGGTTCAATCAGATCGAGCCCTAACTCCTTATACCCTGACCGCGTTGGGGACATGCAAAGAAAAACAGAGAAAGAGCAGACCGCTCTGATAACTCTGATACCACTGATTCGGATTTATGCAGGAATGCAACAGAATACACATATAACCATAAACAGAGATATGCAATGGAAATAATGCTTCATTTTATTAATAAATCAAATGACTGAAATATGCTTACAGACATAATGGAAATAAAAATAGCTAGGGTGCTGGTAGCGTATCTCTGAAAAGAGATGTGGTGGTTACAGACCTCTGAAATGTGTTACAATGAGGCTTGAGGGCCTATTTATTATTTAGAAACAATGGAGAACTCTAAACATCCAAAAATGTAAACCTAGGAGATGAAGGGCCAAAACTATAGGCCCTGTTTGGGTAAATTGGTGTTTCAACTTCCCAGGGACGTAACTTCGGCATACGATCTCTGTTTGAAGTGTATCATACCTCGTTAGAAATATCTATCTGAGTATTAAAACTTTCAATGTGAGAAACATCATTTCATGGACCCATGTTGCTCCCGGTTTTCCTAAAAAACGTCGTTTAGGGCCTCAAAACGGCTTTGGAAGTTCAGGACCTGAAAAACTGCGAAAAATAGTAAGTTGTGTTGCAACTCAAAAAATGAAAGAAATGATGGTGGGGGTTCAAATGTAATAGGTGGGTGGCCACCAATATCCACCTGGATCATTAAGGTCCCAAAATGGCTCCGGGAGTGCAAGACCTGAAAACCTGCTAAAAATAGTAAGTTGTGATGAATGTGAAAAGCTGCAAGAATTGATGGTGTGGGTCCAAATGGAATAGGTGGGTTGCCACCAATATCCACCTGGATAGAAAAACAACTATTGTATGACCAACTACTTAATCATTCAATATGGAAGTATGACAGAGTCACCCTCTTGACATGATTTACAAGCAATTGATTACAATTTAGTTTAAAGATTTAATCTAAGAAAGCATTTAAATAACATGTAAAGGAAAGCTCAATTAATGTATATTTTAAATACTCAAGCATCCAATTTGTAAGAATGAAAAATTCATCTTCTTGACATGATTTAAAATCATGTAATTATACATCTAATTGAGGATATGATCTAGGAAAGCAATGTAAAGGCATGTAAATAAAAACTCAGATACTGTATATTTTAAATACTCAAACATCCAATTTGGAAGAATGAAAAAGTCATCTTCTTGGAATGATTTACAAGCATCAAATTATACATCTAATTGAGGATCTGATCTAGGAAAGAATTGTAAAAGCATATAAAGAAACTAAGACAACTTTATTCTCTAATGCCTCAAACATAATCGAATTTGGAAAATAGAAGAATCTACTTTCTTGAGATGTTCTAGGTAAGAAAAATATTATAAAGTCATTCTAAAACTAATACTAAGAAAGCACTCATAAATTTAATCTATGAAATAATAAAAAAATTAATCTAAAGAATAACTGCAAAGCACTATAAATCTAACTTATGAATTGACAAAACATAGCTAATGAAATTAAACTAAAACAACTTAATGAAAACCTCCTCCTGTGTAGGGGCCCTCTGCGACATAATAGGTTGAGATCCTAGCAGACTATACGTGCATTAAGAAGAATCCGGAACCACAAACATTGTCTTCGTATTATGAAAAAGGATAGAGTCTCAAAACACACACATGATTTACAAAAATTAAGACTGTCTTCGGTCTTCAAACAAACGATATTTAAACAAAATTAAATGTAACTGTCAGGATCTAATTCCACCTACAGATGGCGATTACAAGTGAAACATAGAAGCAAATTCTAAATGGTTAACTCTTGATTTGCTACGTCAGAGCAAATCGAGAGTTCTTCGCTCTCGGATCACGTCTTTTGACCATACTTTTACCATGATCATAGGCACCTTTTTCTATTCAATTCGACCAGGTGGATAGGACGAGATCCATATGTGGATCATTCTGAATATGTCCATGTGACTCGTTCCTTTATTCACTCCTCGGAACCTATCAAACCATAAAAGAAGCTGCAAAAACAACAATTAGCTGCAGAATAGGATGCATTATGTAGCTGAGTTACAAAAATACATTCAAATAACAAGAACATCAAAATATAACATAGATATCATTCAAATTCATTCTCTGAGATAAAACATGTCATTTATCATTGATTGGAGTTGATGGAGTTATGAAAAGGTAAGGAAAAGTGATGAGAAAGGATTTTAGAGAAAGGACAATTTTGAGGTTAAACATGCACCCAAATTGATATACGATATGTCGATAAGTAAGGATATATGTGTAGATCAAAAACATTGACAAGACAGCTATTGATATTGGAAAATTTTAAATTTCGTTATCTACTAAAGAAGACCTTGAAACCATAAACATAGGGACTAGATATTCAAATCTATTTTGGAATAGATCTTATTAACCCTCTAGTTTAAACATCCAAGTGATCAAATAAACATCAACGGTGCATAACGTGCCAACATCCTATCCATCAAAGGAGATCAACGGAAAAAATTTAGGCACAATGTCTAGAACCTTGTTGAATCAACAATATTTAGTGAACCATAAGCCTAAGATATTTTTATCAGTGTGTTTGCAAGGGTACATGGAAAATATTGGAGCTAAGCGCACAAAAAAGAGTTATTTTCCCAACTTTCCCCTGAATCCATGTGCATTTTCCATCTATCACCGAGAAAACATACTAGTTTCCACAAGAGAAACCAACTGTCAAGTCAAGTGCTAAATGTCAGAAGTTGAGGTCTAAAGGATACCATGCTAATTTATATGAAATTACATGATATGAAACAAGGTTTGTATGGTGAGTGCCAACGAGTGGAAGAAACAACAAGTTCAAATGAAAAATTCCAACATGAAAATATATTGTGTTAATCACATGATACCCTACAAATGATGAAATTGAAACAAAGGAGAAGCACACATAGTGCCCATATGAACTCCATGCCAAAAAATAAGCAACCAAGTGTTAAAAATTGAGCGTTGAATGCACCCAAAACTCCAATAAAGAGCACACAAATGTCAAGCGTCAATGTTTTCCAAGTAAATTTCTTGCAATATGTTTTGGTCATCATCAAAATTTTTTGGGTGGGGGGCATAGATGGAATATATGACACTGGTTGGAGAAAAATTGCATCATCTTATCAATGAGAATATGATTGTCAGTTTCTACTGCATTTTCTTCCTTCCTTTTCAAATATTTTTAAGCATCTTAATTATCTTTTAAAAAGCCATATATCATGGTATGTAAATTTTATTTAAAAATTCCTTATAGAAGATCTGGCCACAAATTTATGACAAAGCAACACTAAGTTTTATGTCAAAACAGATCTAAAACAAACCTCAACATGCCACAATCAAGGAGAAGTGGGTGAATTTTTTAAGGTCTTAGATTAATTTTCCAACAAGTCCCTATAGCTTCCTACTATATTTGTAAAACTACAAATCGAAAACATCCTTCAGCTGATACTCATAATACACAACACCTTGTAATGTATGATGTGGTAAATTTTTGTGTGCCTAGTTGTTGTATCATTTGTTCCTACATCATTTTTATTGGGATTTTTGAACATCGACAAAATTTGAAGGCCATGTCGCATCTTCAATGTTACATCAGTGGAATTTCAATTTTGAGCATACACTCTTTGGGATTTCATTCAACACCTTGACACATTCTCTTGAATTTTCTTCATCACCCTGTGTTCCAACTCAAGTGATTCATCCATGCCTCTATTAACAAACTCATAAACCTTTTTTTTATTTCACTTTTCAATTGTTTATGTGTAAATTTTCATTCTCTTCACAAGCATGTTCAACTTCTGTACCTATGCCTACAAGAGACATGTTTCAATTCATCTCCTTACCTTTGACATTAAACTTCTCCTTGGGACTTTTCTCGAGTGAAACAATTGTTTCTTTGTATACTTTGATATTTTTTGCAGTTGGAGTGTAAGTAATTTATTTCTCTACAACAATAGCTTCAAATTGTTTCCTTTGGTCTTCTTTTGTTTAGAAAATAAATAGAAAACATTTTATTTGTCTTCAATTCTTCCTTCAAGTGCTTATTTTTATTTTCAAATCATTCTTTTTCTTTCCTTTCCTCTTCAATATCCCTAGATGGAAGCTATGAGATCCATATTGGAAGTCATGAAATAGTTTATACCCTGTCAAATACTGTAAGCTGTGAGTGCCATGGCTTGATAGAGGAAGTTGCAACCTTTCAACATATGTAGCTAGGGAACCTTTATCTCTTTGTGCACCAACAAAACTCTCACATTGAGGTTTCACATTCCTCTAGGTGCTCTACAAACGCATGGTTTAACTTACCCCCTTTTGGCTACAACTTTTATCATTTCCCCTCTTTTTATAGTCTTCCATTAGTAGTATTTTCCCTTTGGCTGCAACTCGTTTCCAATTTTTTAATTGTGTTTTCCTTGGGTCTGGGTCGCTATCATGGATGATATATATGTGATTTATTATTGGGAGGACCCAATTCCATAAGGAAACATTTTTTTGATGTCAATTAGCAAATCAGGGCTTGAAGGAAGCATGGCACAGGGTTTTGTGGTTCCAAGTGGCAGATCAGGGCTTGAAGGAAGAATGACACATGGTTTTGTGGCCCCACTTGGAATATTGGGGCTTGAGGAAGCATGGTACGTGGTTTTGTGGCTCCAATTTCTGACGAGTTCTTGCCTCTTTCAGAATATTTTCACATGGAGGGTTTTCATTGGTGGGATTTTATTCAAAGCAATGACATAGGTATAACTATAGATTTGGGTCCTCATATTAGCATCACTGATTTTATGGAATCTCCTGTCAACTGGGGTTGAATTTATCGAAGAGTTTCTCATTTCCACCTCTTCCCCCCACCACCCGTATATCATCTGCCTTCAATGATCTCCTTACTCATGGGCCATTAGCTAGGGTTTTCTCCTTGGGGTTATCTGCCCCATGTATTGACCCTCATGGGTTACCAATTTCCGTTAAGGAGCCCTAACTCTGCGAAACGTTTCTACTTTCGTTGACAAAAATGAATACCCTTGTCTCCCATGGACTCTCACCCCCCTCCTTGCCTCTTTCTCTCTTTATCCCGCCTATCAATTTATAAGGATTTATTCCTTCTAGTTCTCCAGAAATCATTCGTCCACCTGGGATTCTTTCCATTGTTCAGGTTTCTTCTTGCATAGTTCCCCCACTAATGTCATAAATACCTCCTCCCTTGACCACAATCCCCCGCTTTCAAGATCCCACTCATTCCCCTAATCCCGACCCCCAATCCGTTATTGGAAATAAAAATAACCCCTTTGTGAAATAAAATAAGGGTCAACTCTCCTTTGTTCTGAGTGGCGGGATCGAGATGCACGAAGTAATTCAAATTTTTGAGCTTTTGATGGTGGGTTGTGCTTGTGGCCATAATTTTAGCGAGAAGAAAATATCAAAATGGATGACAAAGGAGTGGGGGTCACATCAATGCACTACCAACTTTCAAGATACTGGTAAGAGGTTGGCTCATTTTCTTTTTCAACAAGTTTGAAGAGGTTCGTTGGGCTTCAAATAAAGTTTTGAGTTTTGATTCCATCCCTTTCATGCTTAAGAATTGGACTCCTCTTTTTGATCCCATTCGGAAGATACTGGAGAAGGCCCCTATCTGGGTACGACTTCTGGGACTAAAAGTACAATTCTGGTCGAAGCAGGATTTTAAGGAAATTGGAAACAATATGGGGTAATGCTTGGAATTCAGCGTCACTTTCAAATAATTTGTGGAGATGAAGGTGGTGGGGGTATTGGTAAATTAGGATATTAGATATTACTTATGGGATGAAATTAAAGTCAAGCATCAAGGCATCAATTCTCTTCATACTTTATACTACGAGGACATCCCCTTCGAATGTCGTAGATGTCACAAGAATGACCACAATGTTACGTACTGTCCACAAGGGTTCCATGGATATAAAGGAAAGTACAAGCCCTTGTCTCCCAAGATGAAAGAGAAAATATTTGCCTTGGAAAAAATGACTCCTCCCATCCTTTCTGCAGTTGTCTCGTACCCTTATTGTCTCGACGAATCTGGATCCAAACCTCATTGCGATTGTTCCTATGATCATTGATTGGGATTCCACAAAAAAAATATCTGATAAGCCACAACTCCACTTAGCCACTACCCCATTTGTATTTTTATCTTCTATTGTTAGTTTTATTTTGGATTTGGGGAATAAATGGAATACAAAAAAACATGCACTCCCTGTATATATGTTATTGAAAGAAATAATAAGTTTTGGTGGCTAGGGTCATGTGATAGATTTCAACTTATTTAATGAGTCCTAGAAGTCACATCCCTTGGGTGGGTGACTTCAAGAACAAACCAAATCTACTTTCCATTGTGGCTAATAATTGGCCATGTTTAGCTTGATAGGAAAAAAGGTGTTGTAAGAAAGTCTTATACTTTTTTTATATCATGATTAGATCCTTAGATCAAATTCCATGTGTACATGTTGATGTAGAAATTTGATGGTGGTGATAAAAATGTCTTGAATTCAAAATTTAGAAAGTGTATTGAGCTTAGTTAACCCAATATGGGAGTGCAATCATTTTGTTAAAGTTCATTATTATGACAAATAAAAGGCAGTGTATTAACATTCAAGATGAATTTTGAATTCATAATTTAAAGATGTATATGAAGACACCAAGTATGTTTGATCTATAGAAATATGTAAGGAAAATTATTTAGTTGCATGTACCATTATCATTTGTTGATTATTGTATCCTTGTAATGAAACACTTTTTGATGTAAAGGGTATTATTTGGTTTTCTTGATATGACGTGTTGTAGATAAAAGGAAAATATAAGAAGAGGTTATATCTCATATAATTTTTCATTGATGAAAGCTTATTTAGTGAATGTGGTGTCATAAGTCCTTAGATCAGAAGATATAAAGTTCAAGAACAATTTGTATTCATTCTATATCTATAAAATTTTCCTAGAGAAATAGTGGGAACATTATTTGGGTACATAGGTGTCTTGATAGATGGAAGTATGTTAATAAAATTCCCTATGGTTGAATGTTTATAGTTAGGTTGATGTTAGGCCCCAGAGTAGAATAAGTTCTTGACTATTTTTTGTGGTCCCAATTATTGGCCAAAATATATGATTGGTCTCCAATTCATATGTTGTTTGAGATGACAATCCTATAAGTAAATCACAATGGAGGAACACATATGAAGAATTTGTTGTAGAGATGCTAGAAATTTTCTACAATGTATAACCAGTGGTTGGGTTGGCCTCCAATTCATATGTTGTTTGAGATGACAATCCTATATGTAAATCACAATGGAGGAACATATATGAATAATTTGTTGTAGAGACACTAGAAAGTTTCTACAAAGTATAACCAATGGTTGGTTATTATAGTGGTGAAATATGAACTGAAGCAATATTGTTTGATGCCCATTAGTAATGGTAGATATTTTTTAGTTGGAATTATGAATTGGCAATAGGGAGGACATTTTGATGTTCTATACATAATAAAGAGTTTTTGGAATTTCATCCAAAAACATTGAAATGATATCCCTTGCGGTAGTAATGGAGATTGGTTGGAGATGGACAAACAAGGTACACCTTTTATTATATTGAATCAAAACTAGGACCATATGGAAGATGAATCACATCTTATATTTGGAGGAAGTCTAAAATGGTGTAGATTATGTATATTGGTAATTGATATTTTTGAGCTCGATCTTAGCTAGAGTTGGTATTAATTTTGAGGAGTACTGTAATATCATGTGATATTATAAAAGACAGTACTTATTTCCTACGTTATATGGAGCATGTATATAGTATGTAACCACATCTATCTATCTATTATGTAAAGGGAATACCGTTGTAATACTCTTGTAAGACAAGAAGGCATATCCATAATCCATGTGTCCTTGATGATATGGATAAATTGTTTAATATAGTGCATAACCTCTAATAGAGTATGGGCTATGTGTCAGTTGAATTCTCTATTAGTGGATTGTGTTGGTCGTAATCTAGGGGGCATGATAGGCCTAAAAACCACAATTTTCCTACACATTTAGCTAGAGTTCATTTAGAATATGAATGAACCATGTACTCGAAAGAGATATTAGTGGGTGGGTAGTTGCAATATCTAGGTACCCATGTATTTTGGTGGATTGCCACTCTTTTATGTGGATGCTAAAAATTTGGTAATGTCTACATTATCGAGGAATGAGTAGAAAATTCCAAGTTATATCATATATATGATTTATTGATCAAGAGCGTCTTTGATGCATCTAATAAATGGAATATGATGATGAATACTCACCTAACCAAAGATAAAGACATGTCCAACTCACTAAGGGTTAAAATTGAGATTATCAACTCCTATCTGTCATATAGAACATTATGTGTTGCCTATGATCATACATGAAAATGTTGTGGTTTGATAATGTATTAATCATTGTGATGTAGAGTTGTTCTCAACATGTGTATTGTTCTTATGTTTTTTTAGGAGGTTGTTGGATCATGGATTCGTGAAAGATTTTAGTCAACAAGATTTTTGAAGTTATTGCAAATTTTCCTCAACAAGTTTTTAATGTGCCAAGATAGCACATCTATCTAAAAACAAACTCTTATTTATTAATATATGTGTTATTGTAGAAATTAGCTGAATAAATCACTTATTCACTGAAGATTAACCTGGTCATATATCAATTTCGAATTGCATACATAACACATAACCTTCTTCTACAATTAATTGTCACATGCGGAAATAACAGAAGCAATTTCACATCAATTCAATCACACATTAACTCAGTATGTATGGGGAAAGCCTATAGCTGAAAACCCCGCAGCTATTGTGTATATTATAATGGAGAAATCAAGTAACCAAACAAGTACAATACTCCTCACAAGTACTCAGTACTCTCTCATGAAGTTACTCACAATCAGACTCAGTTTTGAACAAGTCTGAGGTTCAAAACTCCCCGCCAATTGCCTTGCCTCTATTGCGCAATCATGGCCTGTATATGAAGAGGTTCAAGGTTCGGATCCCCTTCCCTTGATTGCGTAATTGTCATGGACAATTCCTCCAAGTGTAATGCAAAACTCATGCAAAACAAATCTACCAACTGATAGCTTTACTTACCCTTTCATCTACCTCTTCCACTGGTCTCCACTGAACTGATCATGCACTGTAGTGAACTGAAGTGTTCTTGAGTTGACTAATGAGTTAATATTTAGTAAATTAAATATTATTTAATTTACTTCACTCATATCTAGTTGATTAGTTAGTTAACTAATCCCAACTAGTTCAACTAAAACAAACAGAACACAACTCCACTACTTGTCCCGTTAACTCCTCCAAAACTCCTGCCACTGAAGTCTAACTGAAGCCAACCATGCAAGATGCCATAAAACCCTAGGAACCACGTGATTCCTTGTGTCAGTTGCATGAGCCACCTCCATGACTCAAACTGAAGTGCGCCAAGAGAGTAAACTGCTGTTTATAGTCAAAATATTATTAAGGGAAAATAATATTTGACTTCCATATTTTTAGGAGATCGGTCTAAAAATAGTCTGGGTCCTAAAAAATAGGGTCACATCTATTTTTACCGACATGTCGCATACTTCAAGAATCTCCAAGTAGAATTCCCAAATTATGCTCCGTATGTCTAAAAATAGACATAGTCTAAAAATAGACTTTGCGCCAGAATTTGCCTGCGGGCCCACTTAGTGAAGGCGGCTTCATTTCACTAAGCTCCATCATCTTGCTGCATTCTCAACACTCCCTCTCAGCAAGATATGGATTATCTGCAATCCCTATCCTGCCTCTGTGGAATTCGAACTTGCTCCTGGTGAGCGCCTTCGTCAGGATGTCGGCATCCTGATCCTTCGTGGGAACATATGAAAGCATCATGATTCTCCGATGAACACAATCTCTGATATGATGGTACCTGATGTCGATGTGTTTGGACCTATCATGAAATACTGGATTAGCCGAGAGTTTAATGCAACTCTGGTTATCACAGTAGATCACTGTAGGCTCCAAATGCAACCTGAACAATCCTTCGAGGATCTTCCTCATCCAAATAGCCTCGCATGCAGCCAAGCTAGCTGCCATGTACTCGGCCTCTGCTGAACTGAGTGCCACGGATCTCTGCTTCCTGCTGTACCAGGAAACTACTGTCGACCCAATGCTGAAAACTCCTCCAGAAGTGCTCTTCCGGTCCGTTGGGCTCCCTGCCCAATCTGCATCAGTGAAACCAGAAAGCTTCACTCCATCCTCCTGTCTGTACCATAGACCATATCCCGATGTGCCTCTGATATAGCGCAATACATGCTTGCCCGCCTTCCAAAAGAGCTTGGTAGGCTTAACCATAGCTTGCGAAAGCCGGTTAACTGCATAGCATATATCGGGTCGAGTATTGACCAAATACATCAACGACCCCACCAACTGTCGATAGACAGTGGCATCCACTACCTCCTCCGAAGTAGCATCTCCCTTCCTCCAACCTCCAGGAAGAGGGGTATCAACAGGCTTGCAGCCTTGCATGTTGAACCTCTCCAAAATCTCCCGAGCATACTTGCCCTGAGAAACAAACAGTCCTCCACTGCGCTGCCAAATCTCCAATCCCAGGAAATAATGAAGGATGCCCAAGTCCTTCATCTCAAACTCTCGTGCAAGATCCTCCTTGCATGAAAGTATCAACTGCTCATTGCCAGTCAAAATTAGATCATCTACATACAGTACGATGATCAACAAATTTCCCTCCACCACAATCTGGTACAGGTTTGGATCCGCCTCACTCTTGGAGAATCCAAGCCCGGTGAAGTAGCTGTCTATCCGAGTGTACCAAGCACGAGGTGCTTGCTTCAGCCCGTATAGTGCTCTCTTGAGTCGGCACACATGCGACTCATTGCTGAAGATCTCAAAACCTTCAGGCTGCTCTATGTACACCTCCTCCTCAATAACTCCATTGAGGAACGCAGTCTTCACATCCATCTGATGAATGTGCCACCCCATCTGCGCTGAGAGAGCAAGGATCGTCCGTATTGAAGAGTACCTTGCGACAGGTGCAAAAGTCTCCTCATAGTCAATCCCCTCGATCTGTGAGAAGCCACGGGCGACAAATCTCGCCTTGTACTTCTCCACACCCCCGTCAGCCGCCTGCTTCACCTTGTAGATCCATCGCGAACCTACAACTGATTTCCCAACCGGTCTTGGGACAATCTCCCATGCACTGTTCCTGATGATCGAATCATATTCTTCGATCATGGCATCAACCCATGCGGGTTCCTCCACAGCTTCCTCAAAAGAGGATGGCTCTGTCACAACACATTGACTCAAAAGAGCCATGTATCCAGTGTACCGATCCGGTGACTGTCTCTGTCTGCGCTGTGCTGTAGGTGGTCCTACAACCTTCTCTGCATCCCGAGCCAGTCGCTCAGCTTCTGTAGTGCGCATGCGCCCTCTGATGGTTGGCGCTGCCTGGGTGGTTTCTTCCACATCCTGAACCTCCTCTTGTGGCTGATCCACATCCGGAAGCTCCTCCTTAGGAACTAACAGCTCCTCATCTGCATGCAAGTGTAGCTCCCTCTCAAGCGAACACTCCATGGCTTTCTCCTCCTGAAATTTTATATCCCGTCGCACAACAGTCTTGCGACTGTCTGGCACATACACCCGATAGTTGTGAGGTGTATCAGTGTACCCCACAAATATTCCAACTTCAGCAGTTGGATCCAGCTTCCTTCTTGCATCCTTCGTCACATGCATGTAGACAAGAGATCCGAAAATCCGCAAATGGGAAATATCAGGCCTCTTGCCAGAATAGGCCTCCTCTGGTGTACTCATGCCAAGAACCTTGTGAGGACAACGGTTCTGCACATACACTGCTGTATTGCATGCCTCAGCCCATAAGTGAAGGGGTAGGCCCCGATCATGCAACATCGCCCGTGCAGCACCCACGATCGTTCTGTTCTTCCGCTCAGCCACCCCGTTCTGCTGTGGGTTATGGGGTGCGATGAGTTCTCTCCGAATCCCTTCTGCGCTGCAGAACTCCTTGAATTCAGCCGAGATGAATTCACCACCGTTATCACTCCTTAGAGCAATCACCTTCTTCCCCGACTCCTTCTCGACCGGTGCTTTAAACTCACAGAACTTCGCGAATGTATCGCTCTTCTTCTGCATGAAGAAGATCCAGCACTTTCGAGAGAAATCATCAACAAAGATCACATAATACCTGTGCTTTGCTGTCGAAGCAACTGAGAAAGGACCACACACGTATGTGTGAACTCCCTCAAGGATCGTCGTGGCGCGACTATCCTTCTCGTGAAAGGTGGCTTTCACATACTTCCCTAAAGTACACCCCTTGCACTGATCTGACTGCGCAAGGGTGCCCTTAGGAAGTCCAGTAGAAATCTGCTGCAGAATCTTCAAAGCTCCATGGTGCAGATGGCCCAATCTCCTGTGCCATAGTTCGCCCTCATCATCCCGGCTCACCACATCTCCAGCCTTGCATGCCATAGCTGCGCAGTCATCTACCTGCAACTGATAAAGGTTCCGAGTTCGAACCCCTATCTTCCGGGTCTCTCCAGTAGTCTTACTGCGCAGGAAAGCTTTTCCTTTGCTGAAGACCACATCATAACCCTTATCCTCCAACATCGCTACTGAAATCAGGTTCTTCTTCAATCTAGGTACATGCATGACATCCTTTAAGACAAAGGGTTTACCAGACTCCCTCTGAAAGGATACGGTACCGATACCAGTCGCACTGTATCTACCGTCATCGCCCATCTCGATGTGCATACCCAAATCCTTGTCCTCCAGATCCGAGAACAACTCCCGATCTCCCGTCATATGAAATGACGCACCGCTGTCCAAGAACCACACCGATCCCATCACACTTGAAACCAAGCATGCAATCAGTGAAAAGTCAAGCTCGAACCGTGAAGCCAAAGCTTCTCCATCTGCAGATCTTCCCGCTTGCTTGTTCTTCTTCTTCTTTGGACAATTGGTAGCATAATGTCCGTGATCATGGTAGTGAAAACACTTCACTTTCGCCATATCCTACTTCTTGCCCTTAGCTCCAGAATGAGAGGTTTTCTTACCCTTCCCTTTCTTAGCTTTGGACATCAAAGCGCAGTTTTCTTCATCAGCTCCCTTTGATGAAGATCCATCTCGAGTAGTCCTCCTTATCTCCTCCTGCATGAGATCCGCCCAAAGGCGCTCCCATCCCGGCAGCTTCTCCCGATCATTGACACTATCTTGATATGAGTGCCAAGCCTTCGGAAGACCAAGGAGAGCCAGGTCGACCATGTCCTCATCTTCGACAGTCACCCCCACACTTCCCAGCTCATCTCTGCACTGAGTGAACTTCGTGAGGTATTTGGTGATACTGTCGCCCTTCTCCATCTTGATGTTCCTGAGCTTATCTTTGAGCGCCAGGTTCCTTTGGTCGCTCTTACTCTGGAATAGATCCGTCAAAGCTTTCCAAATTAAATATGGAGTAGCCTTTCCATGCAGGCTGGATACAATATGATCCTTGACGCCCTCCAACAGGATCCTTCGACATTTCGCGATCTTCTTTTGCCATGCATCGACCAGAGTTGCATCAGTGGGCTTTGGGACATCCGCATCCACGAACTCCTTCAGACCATTATCTTCCAACACTGCTTCCATTCGATCTTTCCATGCAACATAGTTCGAACTGCCTTCAAGAGCATATTCGAGTCGCAAACCATTGAAAGAAGACATCTTTCAACACCGGCACCAAGAAGAACAACCTTCCGCAAAATTCGAATTCCAAACTCCAAGCTCTATCGCTTCCGATCTACACTTGAAAACAAATTATTTCCAAATCAGAGATTGACTGCAAGGGCATTCACCAGATCTTTCACCTTACAAAGAAGGATGAATATTCCTGAGGCTACCTGGCCCGCATGCAGACTCTGTCCGAGGAAATAAGTTTGCAATCACCGTAATAGATCTCGACAATTAATCTCGCTCCGATACCATGTAGAAATTAGCTGAATAAATCACTTATTCACTGAATATTAACCCGATCATATATCAATTTCGAATTGCATATATAACACATAACCTTCTTCTACAATTAATTGTCACATGCGGAAATAACAGAAGCAATCTCACATCAATTCAATCACACATTAACTCAGTATGTATGGGGAAAGCCTATAGCTGAAAACCCCGCAGCTATTGTGTATATTATAATGGAGAAATCAAGTAACCAAACAAGTACAATACTCCTCACAAGTACTCTGTACTCTCTCATGAAGTTACTCACAATCTGACTCAGTTTTGAACAAGTCTGAGGTTCAAAACTCCCCGCCAATTGCCTTGCCTCTATTGCGCAATCATGGCCTGTATATGAAGAGGTTCAAGGTTCGAATCCCCTTCCCTTGATTGCGTAATTGTCATGGCCAATTCCTCCAAGTGTAATGCAAATCTCATGCAAAACAAATCTACCAACTGATAGCTTTACTCACCCTTTCATCTACCTCTTCCACTGGTCTTCACTGAACTGATCATGCACTGTAGTGAACTGAAGTGTTCTTGAGTTGACTAATGAGTTGATATTTAGTAAATTAAATATTATTTAATTTACTCCACTCATATCTAGTTGATTAGTTAGTTAACTAATCCCAACTAGTTCAACTAAAACAAACAGAACACAACTCCACTATCTGTCCCGTTAACTCCTCCAAAACTCCGGCCACTGAAGTCTAACTGAAGCCAACCATGCAAGATGCCATCAAACCCTAGGAACCACGTGATTCCTTGTGTCAGTTGCATGAGCCACCTCCATGACTCAAACTTAAGTGCGCCAAGAGAGTAAACTGCTGTTTATAGTCAAAATATTATTAAGGGTAAATAATATTTGACTTCCATATTTTTAGGAGATCAGTCTAAAAATAGCCTGGGTCCTAAAAATAAGGGTCTCATCTATTTTTACTGACATGTCGCATACTTCAAGAATTTCCAAGTAGAATTCCCAAATTATGCTCCGTATGTCTAAAAATAGACATAGTCTAAAAATAGACTTTGCGCCAGAATTTGCCTGCGGGCCCACTTAGTGAAGGCGACTTCATTTCACTAAGCTCCATCATCTTGCTGCATTCTCAACAGTTATTACATTGTTAAAGAAATTGAATACACACAATTTTGGTGTATATTTTTAAATATATATATCAAGTGAAAAAATACAAATTAATCTTACATGAATTGAATTCTATCATATGCAACCATAGGTTATTCTTCTATCATTACCTATGCGGAACTATGAAAAGAGAACTATATGGTTAGGTATATCACGATCCAGAAAATTTTCCTCATTACTACTCAAATAAGCTGTGTCGGGAGAGATTAATGGGAAACAATTGGAGTAGGCCCAAAATCCACATGGCTCCGTATGTTTGTTGAGCAAGTTCACTTTAACATATTGATGTCATTTTTAGAGATAGTGTACCAACTACCCCCTATAGAATACAGATTAAAAATTTAACCACCCATAGGTTTTTTATTTTTTATATGGATGGGAAAAGAGCAAATTCTCATGCATGAAAAATAGTATGTAGGTCTCTATGTCGTGAAGGATACATGTGTGGATGAAAAATAGCAGAAAAAAACACAAGTGCATGTGATATATGGTTGCTTCTAACTATGTAAATGCCAAAAATATAGGTGATATATACATTGTTTTCACCTACAACATCTCCTCCATTTACTATTTTTCCTTTCAACGTTTTGATGCAATTGCTAGTTTTAATATAACTTTAACAAGCGTTGCATGTAGCCGTTAGTCCTTGCCATAAGTGTATCCCCTCCATAGCGAGTAGAACCACCCCATTCTGGTTAGGCCGATATCTCTCCATAAGGAAGGTATCATCAATGATTAAAGGAGGTGCTTCTTAAATATTATAGCCAACTAAATAAAAATAGAGTGATGGACCCGAGATGAAATCCTTATATATAGTTGCGTCATTGAAAATGTTTCTCTATTTAAATATAAGTTTGAAAAATGTTTGCTGACAACACATTTGAATAGTTGAGAAGTCATATGCCCCTCATAACATAATATAAATGTGAAATGTTATTTCATTAATGGTTCAGATCCAACATTATTGTTCAGAGGTAGATCACATGAACAATAATGACGAGGAAAGAAATGGCCATGAGTGAGTTAATTTAAAACCAGTGCAACTGGGCCCTTCCATTTAGTTTTTTAACAGTGACATTTGTCCCATCTAAGAGAATGCCTTCATAAAATTTTCCAAACTCATCACAATTCCAATACCATTATGGAATTCGAACATGGCCCTCTGTCAAATAAATGGTTCAAGGGAAATTTTTACCTAAGTTTAATATAAAATCAAACAAATGGATCAAGGTAAAAAAATATCTAAGTTTAATCACAAATCATTGGCAACAATTCTCTCATATCATCTCAAACAAATAATAAATGTATTTGTAGCAGCAAAAGCATACAAATCTCGTGCAATGTGGATTTTTCATTAGCTGAAATTTTAACTACTTATGTAATCATAGTTAGAAAAAATATATCAGAATCCATCACTCTCAAGAATGAGAAATTCAAATTTTTCATCATCGATCTCTTCCTGAAAAACGATCTATCTTTCAAATCGTAGAAAGTAAACTGGGCACTATTTTGCATTCATATCTCTAAAAATTGTATGATGATGGAAACCATATACACTACAAGGAAAAGACCCTATAGTGGAGGTTATAAAGGAGGTTTTTAGTGTTATAAAATTGGCCAAAATTGTCAAAAAAACATATGCTACAACATCCGTTTCTGGTAACGGAGGTTTTGGTGAAGCTTTTAACGGAAATTCAACACAACTAAAGAAAAATGGGCAGTCGGAGGTTATTACGAATGTTTTTTCATCGGTGCTCTTATCAGGTTTTAACTCACCGGTGCGTATCGGTAGACAGCACACTGGGGCGATCGAAGGAGAATGCACCGGGCCGTTAAGGAAAACAACAACACTGGACCTGGTGTTGGTGATACAACGCACGGGGCCGTTCTAATCAGTCTTGGGATTTGATTGATGCCCATAGGTCATATAAGTGCACCGATGCGTGTATCTTTATGAGGCACTTGTGCTCTATATCACAGAAAGGAACCGAGATTTATAATTGGTATCGGTATTCGTGCGGTGCATATGGCATCTACAAATGCACCGGTGCTTATAGATACATAAATGCCCCGGTGCACAATATCACACAAACGCACCGATATTTATAACTGGAATCGGTATTAGTGTAGTGCCCATAGAATCATAAAGGCACCGGTGCGTATAGACACTATACGCACATAAACGCACCGGTTTTAATGTCATTTTTTTTAGAAACATCCACCTCTAACAGTCCAATTATTGTGATTGTTTTAAATTCATTATTCATCAAAAGTCGACACATCTTATAACAATATTCATATTAATTACATTTTTATTAATGCATTTGAATCTGTTGTTTGGATTAATTTGTTATATCATATTAGAATTATTGTGGTTTATTAAAATTCATTATTCATCAAAAGTCGACACATATGTATAATCTTATAACAATATTCATATGAATTAAATTTTTATTAGTGCATATGAGAACGACAATGGAGAACGCAATAGAATAAATTAAAACATATTTTATGATCATATATATATATATATATATATATATATATATATATATATATAAGACAATATTTATCATACAAAATGGCACAATTATCCGTATCCCTTTGTCTTTCAATTGTGACACTATGTCCATTACATTAAACAAAATGTCTGATTTCACAAACATATTTCAAAAAATAAAACGCCTTTCTTTGATATCCAAATTACATAGTGATCATCATTCTTTGCTTGAATTGTTGTCACTACTAGAGCTACTTCCATGACTTGGGTTATTTTCAGGAAAGTTGTGTTCACGACATTGATTGTTTTCTTCTTCTTCACTTTCCATCTACAAACATAAAAATAAATTGAAATGAGTGTATATACATTGGTGAGAATAATGAAAATTCCAACATTAAATAATATAAATCAATGTAAATCGAAAAGAAAAATGGCGTACCATAACAAAAATTGACTCGTAAACTATACACATTCTTTCAAAGCCATGTACCATGCCATCTTTCAAAATTTCATATGTTGGTGCAGTTCCATACTTTGTTTCCTGCAAGTTTTATACCCCATAACAAATCATATATTTAATATAAAATATGTTTTTGTTCTATTAATTATAGATGGAGCTAATTAAAACAAGATCGATAGATGCTTTCAAATTCCACAATTAAATTCTGATATGCCAACATATACTCACAACCCATATTTAACCCAATTTCAATCAATTCATCTGATGGTTCTTCTTTGTATGTTAGCACCTGTTTGAAGATATTCAATGATGATTTTTGTAAAACAACTTTAAAAATACAAAAATGAAATCTAGTTAAGTTGTTATAAGGAAGTAACAATTACTCACAAACTTAGAGATCAACCATTTTCTTCCTTGTCGTCCTTTTTTATGTGCTGAAAGGGTTCCATTTTCTTTTCTTTTCTGCAAGAAAATTATTGAAAATTAATATTTAATGCTAAATTATTTATTTATTGTACTTAATGATCGAAAAATTCAATGATTACATATTACATTTGAAGCATGTTGTTGTATTCGTTCCACTAGATCCCTCAAACTTTTGTAAAAGTTTTTCCCCCTTTCGTTAACTTCTAGCACCACTCCAGATGAGCCAAGGAGCAATTCATTTTCATTTGCATGTTCTATTTTTTTTCTTTTCTTAGAACAACATTCCTTTTCGTAGTTGTTGGTCCTTGTAGAACATTAAATAGATGTGAATTAGTAGAATGTTTGACACATGTTATTTAATAATTTTAAGTATATTATTAATGATAATTAAAAAAAGAAACTCATATTGGATCGATAGTATTGTTTCATTCACCTGTTTCATCTTTTTGCAAATTTTCCATTAAAATTTTACGCTCTTCTGGTCGTAGATCATAAATAATCATATCGAGTTTCATCATTTTGTGGATTTTCATGATACACAGTAAACAATACATATTATTTAAAGTTACAAATAGTTCAAAAATAATATTTTTTATAAAGAATTTACAAAGAACTTGCCTTTTTTTCTTTTCTTGATGTGTTAACAATATTTTTGTTACTTGATATCTTGTCAGTCATTTCTTTATCAATCTAAAACCTGTAGCATATCATTCATTAATATATTTATAAATAAATTCTCAAATTTTCAAGTAGAAAATAAATCTCGAGACACCGGTGCACCTTTCATGAAATCCGCACCACCGCCGGTGCGTGGATATATTAACAACGCACCGCAAAACAGTATAATACACCGTACGATGCGTTCGATATTATAAACACACCACAAAAATAGTGTAATAGACGTAACGATGCGTGGGGTATTATAAACTCACCGCAAAAACGGTGTAATACACTGTACGGTGCTTTCCTAGTTAAAGAGAGCATCGGTGCCCTATTTCAGATTTGGCGCATGGATTTAAAAAAATGTTTTCAATTTTTTACGACATAGAACTTGCACGGTGCACTGTAATAATACAGAGCACTGGTACAGTGGCGTACGCAGGGAGCACCGATAAAGAAAAATCCATTTTTTTCAAAAATTCACACAATGGCCGAATGGATTGGAATCCGACTATGCAAGTCGTCCCGTGGGTTGGACGTCAATCTAAAATGAAAAACCCTAATTCTGAAATCACAGAAATAAGGAGAAGAAAGGACAAAAACAAAAAAATGAAGGGTTCAAGGTAAAGATGGATACAACTGCAGGAAAAGATAAAAAAAACTGCAAAAAAAAGTAAAAAAAAAGAATTAAATTTAATCACGAAATGGTTTGAAATTATATGATAAAGGGCTTGAATCACCAGAGTTTTGGTTTCTAATTGTCTGAATACTTCTGTTCGAACGTATTTCACCATCCACAGTGCCCTCGTGCTCTCTTGCATCCAGGTCTGTCTCCTGCAAAAATCTGACTGAAATTTTTTAGCAAAAATGGTGAAATAATGAAAAGTGTTTAGTATTTAAAGAATTATTTTATCAAATTAGATTTTTGAAAATATTTTGTTGCCCATTTTTCAAATTGCTGCTTTTTTTTAACTTAAACAAAATAGAGTTGCGTCTTTTTATTTGCGTTTATTCGTTTCCGGTGCGCATAAATGTGACGCACCGGTGCATTGTATTAATACAACGCACCGGGGCCTGTTAGGATGATAAACGCACCAGACTCTTTAAGTTTTTTTTTTTTTTTTTGTATGTAAGATCATAATAAAATAATGATAATTATAAAGTACATGAATTTATTTTCATTATTTTCTAAACTTTATATATGTAAGATCATAATAAAATAATGATAATTATAAAGTACATGAATTTATTTTCGTTATTTTCTAAACTTTATGTTACAAAAATTCGTATTATTCTAGATTTTTTATTTTACAATTATTTGCAAATTTACAAATTTATATATTTTAATAAAATCATTTTACATTAATAGAATTAAAAATTTCACATTAATAGAATTAAAATTTTACAAATTAAAATTTTACATACAATTACATTAATTACAATTACAATTAGAATTAGAATTAAAATTACAATTACAATTTTACATTAATTTCACATACATGAATTATGATTAGAATTACAATTACAATTTTAATTTTACATACAATTACATTTATAATTTTACATATAATTACATTTACAATTACAATTACAATTTTACAAATATTTTACAGACAATTCAATTAAAATTACAGTTACAAATACAATTACATTTACAATTTTACATAGAATTACATTTACAATTACAATTACAATTTTACAAATATTTTACATACAATTCAATTAAAATTACAATTACAAATAAATTTACAATTTGTGAAATTTACATACAATTAGAATTACAATTACAATTTTTCAATTTTTCATATATACAATTACAATCATTTCAGAATAAATTAAATATTGCAATTACAATTAAAATTTTACATTAATAAATATTTTACATACAATTACACTTAAAATTACAATTAGTACAAATACAAATACAATTTTACAATTTTAGATAGAATTAAAATTTAAATTACAATTGCATTTACGACATAATTTTTAATAAATATCATGGTCATTTAGTAATATTAAATTAATTAATAAACATCATCACGATCATGATAACCATCGTACAAACATCATATTCGACTAATAAACACATTCAATTAACATCAAATTAACATTATATATTAACATCATCACAACAAAAACATCAAATATACATCTCAATATAATGTCAAATAACTCATGCACCTATCACATATACACATTTATCTGCAAGCTAAACATTAAATGAACATATCTAACATGATTAACAATATGCGCCACATCATGATGATCATCAACATGAAAATTAAGTACAACTGCTACATGAACATAAAATACATGGACCATATATATATATATAACTGAATAATGTTAAAAATATACAACTGTAATATAAATGTCATACATCAAGCGCTGGTGCTAGTATAACAACATCAATAACTGTAGTACAAGTGGATGTGGCCTGCTCAGTAAAGCTGGGTGCAGGCTTGATAGTCGATGGTCGACTAGCCTGCTCATGATCATGATGATCACTAGTACTGATGGATGCATCCGCTGGTGGTAGTACAAAATGATCAATATGAGGCGCAGTAGTAGTGGAGGCCTGCTCAGTCAATAGTACTACAACCTCGATGGTCGATGGTCCAACCTACTCATGATGATCATGACTAGTACTCATGATGGATGCTGCAGGCTGCTGACTGGACGTGGCCGGTGGTCCAACCTCATCTCCATGATGAATAGTGTCAGATGTTGCCAGTGGAGCCTCATGCTGATCATCACGCACGTCGCAAGGTGAACGATCACGAGATGCCTCTAAGTCTTTGTTGGCATACTGTCCATCACGTGCCGCAGCTCGACTACGCCTATAGCTATGGAGAATCCTTCTCAATCGCGTAACATCTATCGTAGCTCCTATGACATGCCGCATTAGGCCATACATGTCACACGGCATGCCTCTCCACATCTGTAACAGTCTATCATCGCCCTATATCTCTCTGTAATGAGTGGGATTGATGCCCGCATCTGAAATCAATCCATAGAGTTGGTTGCCCAACTCCATCCGATATCTGGTCTCAGGTCTACCACTCCTAGCAAAAGGTGATATCGGTGCACCATGAGGCGTAGGATTAGCATGTCTCTCTGCTGCGCCACCGGCCTCATCCTTCGGCACATCACCCATATCCTAATCATAATCATCAGGATCAACACCTGGATCATGTGGTGGATCCGGAATTTCATCGCCATCAAAAGAGCCAATGTCTGCAAAATATATACAAGTACACAACAATAATTAGACAATTTCATTACAAAATTTAATAAAAACAAGTTAAAGAACATGTTAGAATAAATATAAATAAAATAGTAATATTACCTCTATCATTTGGCAGCCCATCAGGAGTGAAGAGGATATTGGGACACCCTCGCAAATCTAGTCTAGCATAAAGACATGGGACCATAATGAAGGGATGCAACCCACCAATGCTGGCTAGTAAGTCTAGCGAATCATGTGATATACTCTTTGGAAACATAGTGTCTCCCCTCTTGGGCATCATCTTCCCCCACATGCGCATCTGGGCCTCGAACATCAGCCTACGAGGCTGTCGAACAAAACTAGGTCTCATCTTTGGAAACTTTTCAAAAAATAAACAAAACAGCTCTGAAGCAAAAGGGAAGTTGACCCTCCCTTGTGCATGAACACGACATCTATCTAAGGTCGTACAAAATTGTCGCAAAAAAATGGCAGACAACCTGACAAGTCATGGTTGTTGTACTAAAGAATCAACGTAATATAAAAGTGAGCAACTAATGCGTTTCCCGTCACTGGTGTTGTGTGAAATGATCGAAGCGATAATTGAGAGGCACTGCACGTCATGTCTACCAAAAGCACCTATACGTAACTGACCTCCAGGTACCTGAAACTCTGCAGGAGACAGTACATGTGCTCCAATGTATCTCTGGGAGTAAACTAGCTGACTCCCTGCGACACAACCAGCTGGCACGTCTGGGAATGAGGGAAAATCCACCCCTCTCCTCGATAGTCCTGTAATAAAATAAATTTCCTCCTCAGTGGCTGTGTACCACTGGTCAGGACCAACCTGAAAATCCTGTCGGTGGGCATTCCACCTGCCGATAAGATGTCTCAAAAGCACACTATGGGCCTTTAGGCCAGAAATAGCCTCCTCATAGAACTTGAGGAGGCATACCTGCATAAGGATCTCCCGGGTATCTGCAGTAATAGGGCGAGGGCATCCATATCTCTCCCTCTCTCGCCTCCCATTGGAGAATCATGTCATATTGTTCTGCTTGTTGTTGTTGCTATTTCTCCTGTTCTCTTTGAATCATTGCCATATTAAATAATTATATTTTTTAAAAACATAAATGTATTTATAAATATACATATATAATTTTTTTTGAAAAAAAACAAACATACAAGTCGGTTCTCTATAAAAACAGTCACGCATCGGTGCTGGTGTTTCCTAATATTTTAGCGCACTGTCCTCGGGGCCCCCTAATGAAACAGACCGCACCGGATTTGGTGCATATGTCTATTTTTCAAGCACCGTGGACTATATATAATTTAGAATAGCGGTGCGCTGACTGAAATATATGCCCCGGTGCATATAGTCGTGTCAGCGCACTGACTTCATGACAATGAAATAGTTGACAGTGCGGTGTTTCACCCGATCGCACTATTGACCCTCTCGGAATGCAAAATGCGGTGCGCTGACATAAACGGGGGCGGAAAATGAAGTCAACGCACCACACAGTGATTTCCGGGGTCAACGGTGCACCTGGATAAATGAGCGCACCGCCTTTTTTATTTTTTATTTTTAGTTTAAAATTATTCGGGGCGCCTTCTGGCACCACCCCAGAAACGGTGCGGTTACTGTTAGCACCGGTAGTGGTGCTGCCTATAAATTTTACAGGTAGCACCACTATCCGGTGCGAGCTGAACAGCTCGAGCGCACCGCGTGACAAATTTTTTTATTTTTCTTTTCTAATGGTTATTTTTAAGTTTATTTCAATTTCTAATCCGCTAAAAGGCTTAATTATAGAAAAAATAGATAAATACCTGTACATTTCGTTTCCAAGGAGGCATATTGGCTGTAAAATTTGGAAAATAAAATTTTCCCACTATTTTTCAAAATGCAAGCTAGAGATTGGTTGCCAATGCAAAGCAGTAGTGCGTGCAATGGGTGCAATGAGAGCACCGATGTCAGGGCGGCTCAGAAATAAGGAAATAGCACCAGGGCTTGAGAGCTCTTGAGCACTGAGGAAAGTGAATAACAATTTTTTTTGGCCGTAATTTTTTTTGTAATTAACCCTGTTTTGGTGCACGGGGTTTTATAAGCGCACCGGTGTGGTTAAATAAAACCACACCAGGCGGTATTAATTTTGGCACATTGTTTATAACGTGTCGGGGCGTTTCCCTAACCATGCACCAGGATGTTTCAGTTTCGGTGCGAAAATTTGATGATGCACCAGGGCGGCGTAATGGTAAAGCACCGGTTTTTTGGCCTTAATTTTTTTTATATAACGCTATTCCAGTGCATTTGGTTTCTGGTGCATTGGTGCTCTTAGACAAGAACGCACCAGCTCGTTTCTGTTTTGGCACGGTGTTTTATGATGCACCGTCGTTGAAGAGTATTGACACCCCGGTGCGTTACAGTAATTGGACGCCTCGGCGGTGTGTGTACTTTGCGCACGCTGTCCGGTGTGCCAATGTTCGGTGTGCAATGGTGCATTCTATGGTATCGTGTGCACCGGTAATTGATATCTCAGGAGCACTGGAAAACTGAAAAATCCAGGTTTTTTGTTGCAAATATTTTTTTAATTTAACCCTTTACCAGTGCGCATTGTTTATAGGTGCACCAGTACTGTTTTCTACAAATGCACCGATCGGTTTGAGTTTTGGTGCATTTTTTATGACGCACTGGTGCGGTTTCTGTCTACCGCACCGGGTGGTTTCGATGTTGGCACTGTGTTTTATAATGCACTGGTGCGGACGAGTTGTGAGGCATCGGTGCTCTATTATATTATGATGCACTGGGCGGGTGTGTACGGAGTGCATGGTGTCCGATGTGCCAATGATTTTGTCCGCACCGGCGCTTTCCTTTTTTGAGAGCACCGGGGCGAGTTTTAATGATAAGAGCACCAATAGGAAAACATCCACAAAACCCTCTTCCCGCCAACCTCCTCTAGTAACCTCCACTAGAAACAGATGTATGGGGTATTTTTCTTTGTGGTTCCTCAAAAACATCCGCTAGAGGGTCTTTTCCTTGTAGTGATATATATATATATATATATAGAGAGAGAGAGAGAGAGAAAACAAAAGTCTTATCGTAGAATTAATTAACTATATATATATATATATATATATATATATATTAGTCAAATTTTCCCCTCCAGTGCTCGAATGTAGGCAAGAAAAATTTTCTACATTGATTTCCTTCTGGAAACCTGGACATGTAGACCATTGACTCCATTACAGTTAATTCTTCTAATAGTTATCTTGATCATATTAAATGTAATTATGAGCCCATAGAGACTGCCTACGGTAACACTACCTTGTGTAGAGCTAGCAACATACATTTTGAATTGCTAATCTTTGGAGATTTTGATTATAAGGAGTTTGATAGTACTGTCGGCAATGATGTTTCTTTATTGGGTCGATTTGAGTTCTTGAGTGACAACCTGAATGGATAAAAGAAGAGTTGCCACTGCATATTTGGCATTGGTGGTGCTTAGTGTTGTATAAACTTTAGAAAATATAATAAAATCAATAACCCTAGTATTCTAGTATATGTTCATTGACCATGTTAAGAAATCATACATCATGTTATTACTAAATCAAAGTGATTTCTTTTTTAGAATCACGTCAAAGTTATTATCTATAAAATTCAAACGCTTTAGAAAGATAGACCTACACAGGTATGTGGTAGAAAAATCATTTCAAGGTTGACATTTATATGTTAATAGAGGCACCTTCAATTTCATGTACATCTCATAGTCAAGTATTTGTCTCATCTTTATCCATGATAAATTTATCATCACTGTAGCATCAACAAAGCTATCAGAAATGTCGACTATGAATTGAATAAACTAAATTGCATAAAAAATGTCGAATTTGTTAGAATGACAAGTGGTAGAAAATAGTTTTAATTATAATTTATAATTTCTTAAATCAAAGGTTAAACAATATTATAATTACTTCTTTAATTGTAATTGAATGTGATACACATATGTGACATGCATACTTGTGATTTCCACTTGTTTCAATTTTTTAGGCAAGTTTCCACCTAGTTTGTTCAGTTTTGTTGCTTTGTTCAACACACGTGGTTAGAGAAATACACAAACATTTCCAAAGAATTTTTTGAATAAACTTACACAACCTATGGGCTCGAGCTTTTGATATCGTTAGTTATTGGAATTAAGCATTATTGAGTGAATAGGAGTTTTGTAGATGACTGGACATGTTAAATATACTTATAATTATAATATTGATGCAGGCAATGATCAGGTGATCAAATTTTAGCTAAAAAGCTAGAAGTTCCATGAAAGTCTTAAAACCGGCGTCAAGTTGAAGTTCTCATTGTTTTGAATTCAACAACATTTGTATCACCTCAAACCGACATTGTATGCTCACGCTATCACATTCTGATCGTTTGGCTCGAAAATTAAAAAATGAGTAGGTTGTTGACTGGGAAACTGACTGGGCTTCTATACTGTTGACATCATCCAGGGTGACTGTGTGTACCATAAAGCCAATTAGGTGCTAACGAGTGGCATCTCTTGGTTCATGCAGGTGGTCGAGTTTCATTGGTTTTGGTATTTTTCAGTGGACCAATAACATGATGCCACGTGGCCCAATCAGGGGATCGAATTGGTGTAAAATTTTATGGTTTAGGCCAGAGGCTCGAGAAAGATCGAACGCCTTACCTGAAGCATACTATATAAATTACACCAATGGATTCAATCTGATCATGTAATGTACTAAAACAGATGTTGAATCCTTCTACAATATTTGCGGAATATAAAAGCATGATCGCTCAATCACATGCATGTAAGAGAAAGAAGTAAATCGATTGCACATCACAAGATTTTCTTGGGGAAATAAATTGATCAAAACCCCTCCATATTTATTGTATAATCAACCAAGGAATCATGAAACAATGAAATTCATGTGTGCTGACTACAACCTCATACACTCTACCAATTTCTTCACACTGATCTAGGAAAAATTGGACAAACACATAGTCAGTTTCCTTCCTAGCCTCAGCCTTCCTTTCTCACACAATCCCTAGAGAAATAAACCCTTATTAAATAGGAAATTTAGCCTTCCTTGATTTCGTAATCCATCATGGGCTTCATGTGGTTTTATAACTGCACCTGGGCAATTTTCTAAAAAAACAACTAATAGTTTACTTGCCTTGAACCTTTGTCTCAACTGCGTCTCCATCAGAATTTACATGCATGCAACTATCAATAGTGAATCATTAGTTACTTGCGAGATCACTACTTGTGAATTAAATATATTTTAATTCACTTGATCTTCCACTAGCTCGTCAAGCAGTTATAACTAGTTAAACTGATTTTAACTCAATTAATGTGAGTTAATTGATCCAACTCACACCACACTAGTGCTACAACTACAACTAGACCATTTTAATAATAGAATCACTCTACATGCCTATCCTTTGACCCTCAACTCTAAATTATTGAGATAACTAAGTCTATCACATTTAGTTAACTATGAAAAGTTTTTATGAGATAAGATTACAATTTATTTTCCAATTTATTTAAAAATTGGTTGCACACTTTCTCACTAACGTGTCTCTATAATCCATCACTCATGTGTGACCCAAGATCCCACACCTCTGTGTGTGAATTTTGATGTTCAAGTTCAACGCATACCAATGCCTAGATCTACTGACTATGATATGATGGTTCTTATTAACCATAGTCTAAGGATTTATTATAAAGTTTGCATAGTCCACTTTTGGGAGGAGTGGTCGGGCTGTCAGGCCCGACTTCTGGTAACAACCTCAGCATATGAACCACAGAGCAACATGGGATGGGGGCCAGGGACCAACCCCAACCCTTGGTCACTTTTTCTCCCATAGAACCCTGACACAACGTGGAAGGCACTCAGCAGACAGTGCAAAGGATAAGCTCCAGGCCTGGTCACCTATGTACCACAGAAACTTGGCGAAGGGCTCATCCAGAGGGTGCTTGTAATGGGGGCCAACCCTAGGCCATATGCCCCTTCACATTATTAGGTGCTTAGGTGTGAGGGGCTTGATGGTTAGGGTAGGTCATTGGCCTAACCCTCGGCCCCATGGGCACCATAAGACCACGACCCCAACAATTAGGGGCTAGGCCAACAGGGGCAGGCGTTAAGGTCCAACCCACGGCCTTATGGGCCCATGCGGCCATATTTTCCGCCTTAAGGTGTTATTATAAAATCTAAGTGTCCAACAGAATGTGCCATTGGAGGGAAAATTTTATGCCTCCGTAGTGGAAAATAGGGCATATTTCTAGGACATTTCGACTGTTGGTCCGATTTTTAGGATGAATAACAATAAAAATTCAATGGGAGCTTGTAGAGCCATATATTTGTGATTTTTTTACCTTTTGGAGCTCAAGAATATTCTACCTAAGGGTTTTTGGACATTTTGGATCCAATGGTCACCTTTATTTTCTGATTTGAGCACATGTGAAGAGACTTTTTGTAGGTTCAATTTCATGTGCGTATGGATCAATCAATGTTTTGGAGCATTTCTTCAAGTTGTTTGAGCATGGAGAAAGCATTGCAGGGATTTTATTACCTTCAAAAGTTTACTAAAATGGATGTTGCTTGTAGGGTTCATCTCAATTATTCTTTTCTCACAATGTCTTGTTGAGGAAATTTTTCTTTTTATATTTCAATATGGAATTGAAGTACTTTTATGCTCATGTATGCTCATTTTCAGATGGAGTACAGGGTATTTGTAGGAGACACCTTTTCTTGCTGATGTTTTCATGATGAATGTAGGTTTTCATGTTGTCTTAAGTGAGAGTTCTTTGTAGGAGAAAATTTCCTTGAAGGGGAAATATCCACTTGTTTTTTAAGCAAAATTTTATGTACTCTCTTTCTCTAAATATATGGAGTGGTCTAGATGTGTTGGCAAGCCCAAAGATGTAGTCGAGGAGGGGTGAAATCTATCACCGAATTATTATTTTTTATCTTCATGAATGTCTGTATGAGTTTAAGTTTAAATTTGAAAACTAACTCATAACTTGAAGAGACCTTTGGAAAACCTGTTTTTTATTAGCACCCATTTTTCCTTTTAAAGCGTTAGAGAATGATCATTTTCAGGAAGGAGAATTTCTCCTCCAAATTTCAGATCAGGTGGTATTAACAAGGACTAACCAAGTTGCAATAATGGGCAAGAAGAGTCTCCAAGATCTAGAGGAGATGAATTTGTCTCTTCGTATGGAGATGATTTAATTGAGAATAATGTTAGAAATTGATTAAGATGAGAAGAGTAATATGCGCCTTCAGTTATAGCATTTTCTTGAGGGAAAAGTTTCTAAAAGTTCCACTCCATTAACAAAAAAAGAAATCTCCAAAATGAAACCGATATGTAGGCATGGTTCAAAAAGTGGTTATTTGCCTTATGAGGAAGATGATGCATGTGCATTTTTCAAGCATCTCCAATATTCTCATCATATGCCAATTGGTAAAAGTGGGTGGCTAGATTCATCTACAATGTTGTCATCATCATCAGAAGCTGAAATTATGAATGGAAAGTTTAAAGAGGTAATAATAATTTTAAGTACATTTCATTTTGTTTATGTTAATAACACCTATTTTGCAACATTTGAGAAACATACAAAAGGCATTGGTATGAAGCTGCTATCTAAAATGGGTTATGAAGGAGGAGGCATTGACATCAATGGCAAAGGGATCACCAATCCAATCATGGTACAAGAGATACCAAAGTATCAAGGATTGGGATATGGTCAAAGGGAGTTTGGATAATGCTCTAAATGGTTTGAGACACAACAATCATCAGAGTATGATATGTCACACCAAGATGGTGGTGAAAATTTTCACTTGTCTCCCAAGCGAGATGAATGCTTAAAAGAACCTTGCATGTCATCTTCTAGTCCACATCGTCAAAGATGCAGCTCCAGGGAAAGATATAAATCTCATGGATGTTTTCCTAATGATGGTAATTTTGATTATTTGTGGAACAAGTATCCTTGTATTTTCTGTGATGCATTTGATCATTGTGTTATTGTTTGTGAGAAACACATGGTAATAGTCAAAATAATGGATCATATTCTAGGAATCAATCATTATGAATATCTTTAGGATGTGAGGACTTCCTTGACAGCAAGCACGAGAAAGTATTATTGTACCCATTGAAAAATGCACGGGCATGGAAACGAACGATGTTGGAAATTACATCTAGAGCTTCGTTCCAAGAAAGGAAAAGAGATTGTGAAAACTAATGCAAGGGAAGAAAGAGGTAGAAAAGAGGACTCACATCAATCCTAAATAAAACTTCAAGGAAATTTTGATGAAAAAAGAGAACCCATAAGGCTATGAGAGGCAGATATTTGGTAGAATGTTTGTGAAGTTGATTTGTAAATTTTGTAATTACTTTTTGTTGTTTACCTGTTTGGGTACTTTTGTAAAATGAAAAATCATAGTCACTATGTGCAAAAATTATTTCTCTTTCATTGACATTATTGTTTATAAGTCCATATGTTTAAGGAATTTTGAATGTACAAGTTGTCGTTCAAAGTTTGTCTAAACTTTTTTCATGTACTCACCTATGCAAGTATTCAAGGTTAAACTTGTTGTGAATAGAATATTTGTTTAATATTTTACAAGATGACTATGTTTTGTAGGCAAGGCCAATTATGTCATTGAATTTTTGCAATAGTGTACTTTTGTGTAAAAGCTCAATTTGAGGACAGTAAAGAAAGTTTGAATTGCTTATGATTTCCAATATGGAGTCAAGTTTGACTTCAATAATTGAACTTCAAGATGAAGTTGTTTGAGCTGTGAAAATATGGGATTAAAGAGAATGTTCAGATTCCACTCATCGATATTTTTTTTCCTACATCAGCAATAAGAATTGTGGCTCAATTCTTAACAACATAGTAGGTCTTCACGAAGAGAATAGGTGAAGTGCCTTGATTGGAGCTTGAAGAGCACCAATTGAAAATGGAGCATTATGGTTTGTGTTTTTGGGTAATATTGAGTTTCGGCCTCATTTTATTACTAGGAGAAGTAAATTTTTGGAATCCAAAAGTTCCTAGTGGGGAGGTGTGATTAGGTGATCAAATTTTAGCTCAAAAATGAGAGTGCCCATAAAGTATAGAAACTAGCATCAAGTTGAAGTGCTCGTCATTTTCAATCCAAAAACGCTTGTTTCACCTTAATCTAACACAGTTTGCTCAAGTTATCGTGTTGTGATTGTTTGGACCAACAAATAAAAAATGAGCAGGTTGCTAACTAGGATTTTGTACTTCTAACATCATCCAGGGTGACTGTGTGTACCATCAGGTCAATTGCATACTGACAAGTGGCATCTTCTAGTTTGTGCAGGTGGTGACCTAGTTTCATTGGTTGCGGTGTTTGTCAATGTGCCAGAAATATGGTACCACATGGCCCAATCAGGGGTTACCACGTGGCACCTCCAGATTGGTGTAAGATTTTATGGTTTAGACTAGAGGCCCGGGTGGGATCAAACCCCTAACCTCAAGAATACCAGTGCCAAGCTCTATCGATTGTGCAATGATGGTCCTTATTAACCATAATCTAAAAAATTATTATAAATTTTGCATAGTTCACATTTGAAAGGAGGGGTCGGTATGCCAGTTGTTATCACTGGAAAATCGAACAAGAAAATATGACATTATTTAATGTCAAGTAGAATGATTTACAGGGTTGAGAGACATTAGAGAATTTGAAGTATTTAAAAATATCTAAGGTCTGAAAGGAAAAATCAAATTGCACACAGAAGGAACTAGTTAAATGCGCCTTTGTGTGCATAATTCTTCGATAAGCACACCTTTGCGCGGATTTTCCTCAAAAAGCCGCGCGGTCTTGAGAGTGGCGAGAGTCACTTTCCGGGACCACAAGGCACACTCTAAGACATTTATCCCACACTTGAGGCTGCATAAGGATAGCCGCCCAAGCCTCCTTTGGACCTCAAAGGAGCACATAATGGAATAAATGTGGCACACAATGGAATCACCATCCTCTCTTGGGTCACCATCCACAATGTACCAAGAGAGGTAAGGACGATTTCAATTCTCCTATAAAAGGCCACCAATATATGAAAAATATGAGAGCACATTGTTATGTTGGCCAGAATTTCCCCAAGCAGTACCAACAGTGTGTGATTTGGAGCAGAGATAGAGGGGACTCAATTATTGGCCATCCAACAACTCCAGTCCACCACAGTAGAGAGAGGGAGACTTTGCACCAAGGTAGCTCAGAAGTAAATACATCCTTGCATCAAGACTTAGAACCCCTAGTTCTAAGGGCCCCTTGGCAAGTGGGTTAAAGTTTCATCCTCATTTCCTACCAACACTTAATAAGAGGGGACCTAAGCACCACCGTTTGGATTATTGAAGTTGTTTGACTCTATTTAGATATTTTGTGTTATTTGTTTTAGTTTTATTTTAGTTTTTATGTTTGAATATGCATGTTATTTCTCTATCTAGTATGTTTATGTTTTAGCATGTTCCGCTAACTTGCTTGAATCCATCTATTTTCTGCTTGTGACCAATAACTTAAGAGGGAAAAACCACGCCTCTTAAGCCGCGTCTGATTTGTTACATTCATGCACCAAACACACCAACACAGGATTGGCGACTCCACTAACTTTTATTTCAAAGTTTAAGTGGTTGTGCATTTTTTCAGAGACCTCCGTCTTTGTTGGAGTTGGGATGGAATTACCCCCTTTCTCTCCTTCACTACCAGGTTCATCCCAAGTGACAGGCTCAAGCTGAAGAGCTCCCAAAAAATTACATTGCAGGAAATTGCGTGGTCTTCTTACATACAGACGCCCCCCAGTGCGTGCATTCAGAGGTGACATGCGCATAGAAATCACGCTTATCTCAGCCTTTTGCAAGCGGAAACCAGAAGTAGGATTTTTCCTACTATTTCCATCTTTTTATTTCTTGTAAAGGTGACTGGAATCCCATAATACATCTGCCAGCACCGGTTGAGGTGACCCGCAACTTGCTTAAGCTCACTCTTAGCTGCTTTTAGTTGTCTAGGTGTTAGTTTTATTTCAAGTTGTTTTTTGCAAAGTTAACACATAGTTTAAGTAGGAGGAAAATTAGCTTGCATTCCGAAAATTTATGTTTTGCGAATTTAGGTACCAAAATAATTAGATAATTAGCCAAAGTAAGTGGCCCAAGTCCACACATGCTTAGCTAGTTCTTTTTTCATTTTTATAGTGTAAAAGTCATTAGTTTAGTTCAATTTTTGCACTAGGATTTTGGGACCAAGATCGAATTGTCGATAGAAGAGCAAGTAATCTCTATTGCCTTTGCACCCTTCAGTGATCCTAGTCAAGCATATGAACACTCTCTATTCACAACTCACCATCTCCCTATAGTTGATCATTTAGATTAACTAGGAAAAATTGAAAGCGGCCCATATCTGTGCATGTTTTTCTTTTAAACAAGGAACAATAGAACATAGTTTAAATAGGGAATTTTGAAAAGGATCATCGCATATCCACATGTTCAGACTATGTGCTTTTTCACCTTTTGTTCAGAGAAATCCACACCCTAAGTGAAGTAAAGACACCTAAAAATAACTTAACAAAACTCACTAAATTCTCCCCATAGGGGCCACAAAAGAATTTATAGTCTAAGTTAGGACCAAGGGGGTAGGCATCCAATAAGACCACTTGGTCATTCTTCATCTTGAAACATAGAATTTGACTGTTTAGGTAACTTTCAAATCTTCCTATTAGCCCATGGAAAAGAAAACACCAGCGCGACAGAGACCCGATTCAGAGGGGGTTAGGCTTAGGCCCAGTGCATACAGTATTAGTTGGGGCTACCTAACCCGACTGATACTCAGTACTGGTAGCTAAACTACCAAGAATCCAAGGACTTGAACGCTCAGGTGGGGCAACGGTGCTTAGTGGTCAAAATTAGGGCATCCTTTCCCTATAGGTGACAGTGCAGGCAAGCACTAGATCCTCTACCCTTACCTTGGTGGATTTTTTTTCAGTTAACTGGGGGCGTCGCCAGTTCTTTCGGGATGTTGTGCCACCATTCACAAGATATCTTCTCAAGGCCCAGTTACATTTGAGAGGGTGAGGATGATTAGGTCTTCTAGGCTTTGAGTATCACATGTAAACAACAAAAGCCCATATTTTTTGATTGACTGATCACATAAGATTAATCTAAAGGGAAAATTTATTTTATTTTCGCTTTGTTTTATGTATGCGATCAGATTTTTTCTTTGATTATAATCTCTATCATCTCAGATATTTCCAAATCCATGCCTAATCGATGCCAGAATGGACCCAACAGGACCTCGTCGATCTAGACGTCTTTTAAACCTCCCCCCATTACCGGGAGGGGTTCCAGGTCTTTCGCCATTTAGGCATCAAAGACGGAACACTGCCACCCTTATTGGTTGATCCTTTATCGAGGCATATTTAGTTGGGAACCCTAGTCACTATCCCAACGCCACACCGGTGAACACCACCATAGGATCACCACACACCACTCCTCCCACAACCTCAAGCGTGCAAAGGAGTGCTACCCATTCAGAAATCCAAGTGAACGCATAGTAGGGTACGTCGCAGACAAACCCTATTCCTAACCAGAAAATTGTGTTTTCACAAGTCACAATGGCTAAAACCTCGCAGTCACCTTTTCTAGCCTCGTTAAATCTCCTAGATTTAACCAAGTTAACAAATGAACCCATTTCACACATTCTCCATATGGCCTCCCATGCCCACGAAGTTCCCTTCAGACATTCCAAAGTTCGAAGGAAAGCAAGAGGAAGACCTAGGAAATCATGTTATGACTTTCCACCTGTGGTGTTCGTCGAACAACATCGTTGATGATATTATTCGACTAAGATTGTTTCAACTCACTCTAATTGGAGTAGCAGCGAAATGATATGTGGAGAAACCCTCTGCTACACATGGAACCTTTGAGCGCCCTCGCTATTGTGTTCCTGACCTATTTTCAATTACCCATCCACCATGATTCTGGAATGCAGTTACTGACCCCCTTTAGGCAAACCCCCGTCGTCCATATCTCGAACCATCTCCATGAATGGCGACGACATCGTAGTTTGTGCAAATACAAACTCGACGATTGAGTCCTATTAGGCCTATTCCTGTAAACTCTCACTGTAGATATTTCGAAGGATCTAGCGCAACAAAAGCCCATATCCGAAGAGGACGCCATCAGTAAGGCCCAACAGCTTGAGTTGATCTATATGCAGTCAGGGTATATTTACAATATTCTGTCGAACGCCCTACGCCTGCAAACTTACAAAGAATTTCCAGGCGCATCGAACTATACAGACAGTTTAATTGGGTCATTAACCCAAAATCACCTAATCAGTAGCGTTCAACACCCCGGTTACACGTATTATTCTACCCATAACATACCACAACCTGGCTACGAAATTCATCACATGCCTCCGCAAAATTTTACCAATAGGGCGTCATCGTATCACCATCAGCATGGAGGACCCTATCCTCTGGCTCAGGGAACCCAATATGTAGATAGGCCTGCTAACAAAAGAACTCCCCCCCCAATAGTCATTTACAAACTAGGGACCGCATTATGCTTAGTCCCCAGCAAAAGACCCGCCCATGCAGAATAATGCACAGGTGAACTTCATGCAACCCTCCCAAAACCAACCGCGTCAACCATATAACCAGGAGAATCCAGATTATCCTCCTAACACAGTTAATAAAAAAGGGAAAAACAAGCCTAAAGAAAATCCTGGATAGGGGGGCAACAATAAATTACACCCTCCGCAATCTCAGGCTGGAGGAAACTCCAACCGAAATCAAAACCTGGAGCCAAGCAAGTCCCAAAGGTAGAACAAAAGGCTAATTATTCGAACAAACCATTCTTGTTCGATCTGTGGTGAGTACGGCCATTACACTCACCACTTTCCCGAACTACCTAAGCTGAAGAAGCTACAGAGTAATCATGGATGGGGGGATCCTCCCAGCAAAAAACGGTCATGTAAGAGCCTTTCCCCCATCAAGGGACAATTAGCACACAGCAACAAACTCCCGATGATTTCGGAAAAAACAGCCATGAAATCTATATGAGTGGCGAAGAAATATTTTTTTAGACATGGAATCGAAATTACGACACCCCAACAGACACCAATGTGTCAGGGGCTAGTACTAGTGCAGCAACAACACCTTTGACCATATCAAAGATGCCTATTGAACCTTTGCCAAAAATGGCTAAAGGACCAACAAGGCGAGCAGGAAACTATTCCAAAGTAACCCATAACTATAGAATTGTGGATGATCTAGCTCAATCTCCCACCGCTATGTCAGCTTTTGAGTTGTTACAATCATGCTCAAAGGAGCGGAAAGCCTTACTTTCCTCCCTAGGAGCGGAAAGCCTTATAATTGATGAGGTTGCATCCACGTGCATCATGTCAAAGAAATTTTGGCAGAAGTTAGGGTCTCCCGAACTAAAACCATCAGACATCACGCTTAGAGCATACGATGGTTTCCCTTCAGCCGCTGTCAGTCTCTACCAAAACATCTCGATCTGCTTAGCCAAAAAGACGGTCCTTATAGACATTAAAGTCTTGGACTCCCAATTGGACTACAATATACTCCTTGGCCAGAGTTATATGTACGCCATGTCAGTCATTTCCTCCTTCTTCTTCTGAACTATGATGTTCCCCCATGAGGACCACATCGATACTGTCGACCAATTAACGCATAGCGAAAAGTGGCCCCTAAAAAATACCAATGCCATTCTACCCTATGTAGACACATTTTTGGATGCACTTACATGGTACCAGAAATATGGCCCCATCGAGTTTCAACCTTCATCCATCCTAGGGTCATTCCTAGGTGATCCCCCTGTTATACCTGAGTCACCACCTGATGTCATAGGGGCTCTGATGTGCATGATGTGCACATCAAGCATCGAAGCTAGTCAAGACACGGAGATGAGAAGTAATGACACCGATTCCTCAGCCACGACAACCTCTCTAGCCTACACCACCTCCCAAACCTATTTCCTCTTCCCCCCAGCTAGTTTTGTGTCATAGCAGGTCATGGCCACGGTGGTCCTACCAAACTTATCATTTGCAATACTAGTTTGGCACCTATTCCCACCCACTCCAATGGGAGTCGCGCACATCACTTCTATAGGGTTAATCCCCATCAATATTGAACTAGCCCCAGCCATTCAAGAGACTGCCGCAAACATCCCTGCAGAGGAAATCCCCATTGAAAAACCAATGATTACGACTAAGAAAACCAAGAGAAGATAGAAGGTGGAGACTCCCACCACGTAATGAGAAACACCATGCTGCACCATATGTGACGTAGTAGGACACCTTACCCACATCTTCCCAAAACTAGATGAATTAAAACCGATCCATAGCTCTGAGGCAGATATCGCAACACCACGTTCCCGTAAAAAGGAACCTACCACCAAAATTCAAGGTAAAGCATTGCGTACCAATCACGCATGCACTATCTGCAGCAATTATGGACACTATACCCATCATTGCCTAGAAATCCCACGATATAGGGATGCCTTACATGCCATCGAGTGATCCTGCCAAGAGGATCCCTCCACCCAGTCATCTGGAGATGAACCTCGCACCATCCTTTACCTGCAGGAGGAACGATAGTCGCCAGAAAGAATCCCAGCCTTACCTTCTCCTCCCATTGAGCGTTACGTGCTCTGTGATGAACGCAATCATTTCATCATCGACTTCCCAGCTCTGTAAATGTTCCATCTATGGTATCCAGTTCATGTAGTATATCATGTTGAAATTGACACCCAATATTCATGTCAGATATGCAGTGGAAATCACCCAGTGCGCCATTGCCACTATATCCCCTGATTCCCCGTAGCACTGGCAAGTTTTCACTCAGCCATAATCCGTCTCCCCCAAGAATATGGCTCAGACTCAGAATCTATGAACAACTTGACAACCCAAGAAGATGTGACGAGTACATCCATCCTCTCTCTATCAGATGAAAAGCGACCAATCAGGGAACCTTTAGTTACCCCCAATCACTCTTTGTATAGAAGACCAACATGTGCATTATGTAAAACGTCCAAACATGTGGTTGCCACTTGCCATGCCTTAGAAGCTTTATGCCACTGGTACCCAGTCATGCCACCAATTGAGCATGATGGGCACCCCATATCTAGACTATTTTTCCTAGTATGTCAGGGAAATCACCATGAACAAATATGTACTTCTATTCCACAAGTTCATCCTCTAATTGATATGAGACATACATTAGAGAAGAAACAAGACGATCTCCTCAAATGATATAGAAAGTATATCATCCCCAGGCCATCAAATCCACACCCACATCAGCGTGATGGGAAAACTAGGACAATGCACCATCCAAGCATGACCCAGGTACAACCTAGGATAACATGCGGACTATGCGACCTGATTGGCCATCGGGTTAATCAATGCAAAGAACTGAAGCACCTCGAAAACTATTTTCGCATAGTCTCTCCTCTCTCGCAGAGACTTATCTCTAACCAAGAGAAAATCACGCACACTTATTGCTGGATTTGTTCACATTTTCATTATACAATAAAATGCTAACATCTCCTGAAGCTTAGAGCGGCAAGAGTAGCATTCATTCTACACTCCCCAAAAGAGTTAGACATGCCCAAGCCAAAAAATCAGAAATGGAAGCAGAATCTCTCATCTTCTACCACAGATCCTTTCCAAGCGTCCACTTCTGGGATGAAGAGTAGTGTTGATTCCCACACAATCTATTTAGTTGGCACAGTAGTACCATGCACCATCTGCACTGGCCATAACCACGAACCAGAGGCATGCCCGCTAATGGAAACATTCAGGCACCTTTGCACCAGGCACAATTTCCACTGACAAGAAGTTGACCATCCTAGCGAGGGACCCAATCTTGCACCCACGCAAGCTCCCATGACGGAAATCCCCCCCAAGCCACCATACACCTACCAGGAATAGGGGAACCTGGTTTCCTCATCCTCTTGAGTTTCCATGCACGTCGATTACTACAGATAGTTTGATCGATTCTTTGGCCCAAGGTCACCTAGGAAAGAATAATCCACAGCACTATGATCAGCGCTCCATAATTCCCAAGGGCGATGCCACACATTCGCACCCATGAAAAATAAATTTCTAGTGTTGGAAGGTATGCCCTCTATCATCTTCTTTTTTAAGCACATGTCTTTCAAATAATATCTGAATAAAGAATATTCTTTCCCTTGGGGTGTTTCTTTTTGTAGGTAGGGTGCAAACCATCCGCAACTCCATCTAATGAAAGTTTTAGAGCATGTATAATTAATCTACCGCCAACATGATAGAGTCCCATAAAAACTCTGCATATCTTGACATCATTTATCCATCATAAATTAACCATAGGTTCCAAACACCAAACCATGTTTATCATCACCTCACCTTGTACATGATAAGCATCCTCATTGGTCGGTAGAGCCTCCCCTCCATGGCGCTCGTCACCCAAAGTATACCATATATCACAAAAATAGTGATGCCATGACCATACCACTATAGTCCAGGAAGTACCTCATGCCAATTCACTAGCCGTGCATCATGTCAAGTTTTACCATATCGAAATAAAACCTCTTTCTTAGAAGACTAGGTTTTGCAAGCAGATCGAAAGCGCACTACTGCGTCTCGCATTTGGCCTACCATAGCTCCATTAGAATAACCCATCTGCGATAATTTTTCATCCGCTTCATCAACCTCACACATGAGACCAACCAATGGGGCCCCCACCCTTAGAAAAACACATTCCTCACATCATTAGTGAGTGAACACTTTCATGTTTTGGGGCATCCGTCTCTGTGTTTTGTACAAACCAAAACCCATTATTTTATTCTTTTGGTAAGTTTACAAAGACCGCAAACGACACACTACATCCCCCACCCACCCATTCATTTTTTCTCCCATGGCAGCAGTCCCTCGTCACCCTTGGTCGGAGGATCACACCCTCATGAAAAAACCACCATGACATTCATAACCAGTTTATACCCACCCTGTAAGTCCTACGGACTCCCGGGATTTCCCCATCGGAAGTAGTTATGACTGCCACCAAGCTACTTTTTATACTCTGACCTCAGGGTGCTGAATCCCCATCATCGGTTTTTAGTCACCCCTCGCCATCATGCCTATGTTAAACCCATCACATCCAGGATCCTGATCCCCTACATCAATGACTCTCTTGTTCGGTTGAGGCTTCTTTTTTGTCGACATCAAACACCTCTTTTCCAAAAAGGAAGCAGTACCTTGGATCACCCCTCTCCACAAAAAGGGCATCCTCAGGTGGCACTATGGGAGACATTATTGCCCACAGATGTCATCAATCCTCTTAACATTCAACTACAACACAAGCTTTCATGTCAAGATGGTATCATCCCTTATAACCATTTCACTTTGATCAAATTTTTCGAAGACCCATGCCTCTATAAGCGTCTCTTTCAATAATGCTTACACAGGAAGGTCCCAGCCATCGCCTATGCGTACAATGCACATTTATATGCCATACCAAGTTTACGGATATGTGTACCAAATTCCACCTATTGTTAAAGAAAAAAGGCCCCTGAGGGCGTCAACAGTCATCGTCATCAACCAATAAATCACTACCATACAAGTGGCACAGATAGAATATCTATATGTCAAATAGATTTGTTTAACTAGCCAAAGCATCACGAGAATGGGACATGCCTGCCTTGTAGAAAATTTGTATATATTGTATTATACCATTTCTTGCAAGGATCCCACAAGACATGGTCACTCTTCGACCTGGTGCAGGGTGTCTCCAACTCTGAGCTACACATAGCTCTCTCTCTCTCTCCACACAATACACAGAAAAGAAACTATAATGTATTTCAGCTATATAGTTCTTCCTAGACCTCACACATCAGGGGGAAATTGTTATCATTGGAAAATTGGACAAGCAAATATGACATTATTTAAGGTCAGGTAGAACTACTTATAGGGCTGAGAGATATTAGAGAATCTAAAGTATTTAAAAATCTCTAAGGTCTGAAAGGAAAAATCAAATTGCGCATAGAAGGAACAAGTTAAATGTGTTTTTGAGCACATAATTCTTCGATAAGTGTGCTTTTGCGCAGATTTTCCTCAAAAAGTTGCGCACTCCTAAGAGTGGTAGAAGTCACTTTCCTGGACCACAAGGCACACTCCAGAAAATTGATCCCACACTTGAGGTCGCCTAAGGACAATCACCCAAGCCTCCTTAGGACCTCAAAGGAGCACACAATGGAATAAATGTGGCACACAATGGAATCACCCTCATCTCTTGGGTCACCATCCACAATGTACCAAGAGAGGGAAGGAGGATTTGAATTCTCCTATAAAAGGCCACCAAGAGATGAACAATATGAGAGCACATTGTTATGCTGGCTGGAATTGCCCCAGTCAATACCAGAAGTGTGTGATTTGGAGCGGAGATGGAAGGGACTCAGTTATTGGCCATCCAACAACTCTAGTCCACCACAGTAGAGAGAGGGAGACTTTGTGCCAAGGTAGCTCGGAAGTAAAGAAATCCTTGCATCGGGACTTAGAACCCCTAGTTCTAAGGGCCCCTTGGCAAGTGGGATAAAGTTTCATCCTCATTTCCTACCAGCACTCAATAAGAGGCGACGTAAGCGCCGTCATTTGGATTATTGAAGTTTTTTAACTCTATTTAGAGATTTTATGTTATTTGTTTTAGTTTTAGTTTAGTTTTTATGTTTTAATATGCATGTTATTTCTCTATCTTGTATGTTTATGTTTTAGCATGTTCCACTAACTTGCTTGAATCCATCTATTTTCTGCCTGTGACCAATAACTTAAGAGGGAAAAACCACCCCTCTTAAGAAAGTGTGATTTGGTATATTTATGCACCAAACACACCAACACACCAACCCTGGCACCTGGTCACAACCTCAACATATGACCCACAACACAGCAGGGGATGGGGCCCAGGGGACCATCCCTTTCCCCCAGTCATATTTTCTCCCACAGAACCTAGACACAATGTGGAAGGTGCTCGGCGGAGAGCACAGAGGATAAGCTCTAAGCCTGGTTACCTAAGCACCACAAAACCTTGACGAAGGTCTCATCCGTAGGGCACTTGTAATGGGGGACATCCCCAGGCCATATGTCCATTCACATGATCGGGCGCGTATGTGAAAGGAGCTCTGATGGTTAGGGAAAGTCGTTGGGCAGACCCTTGGCCTCGTGGGAACCATAAGACCATGACCCCGGTAGTTAGGGGCTAGGTCAGTGAGGGCAGGGTTTAAGGCCCAACCCGTGGCCTTATGGGCCCATGTGGCCATATTTTCCGCCTTAAGGGGTTATTGAACAATTTAAGTTTCCAATAGAATGCACCATTAGAAGGAAAATAACGAGCTATTGAGCAAGTTTAGCTATCAAGGTGTTTGTTTTTATTAAAACATAGAATAATTGTAGAAGTTACATTGTGGTGGGAAATATGTCCTTTTACAAACTGAGGCTTGTTATTTATAGCATTTTTTGAGTTACAATACCATGCGTATATACCATAGGTGGATACCATGGGTCAATGTAATGTTCCCAAATCGGGACAACTAGCAATCCATGGCTGGAAAACACATTTTCCAGAAATGGAGGAAGCAGGATTTGATACCAATACTTGGATCCCTTAGATAAATACATCTAAGACTGAAATCCAAGAGTTGGGACCAAATAAATCCTTCTAGAGTGGTTAAACAGATCTCCCACTACTAGATATCCTCAGAAAGTGCCCGGTGAGGGACTGCAACAATTGTAAGCACATGAAATGGAAAGACAGTGTTATTTTACAACCATGAGCACATAAATATTTGATCAGCCAACAAATGATGTTATAGCAGCAGAAATAGTACAATATCTTGAGGAAACAACCTCTCAAGAAAGGCAATGCAAGCCTCAACAATACATGTACATGAAATGAAAAAATACAGCTGCATATATGAAACCCTTGGCTATGACAACACAGTCTATTATGGAATACTGCTGCAATATAATGTAAATACATGGATATGGAAATGATATAGCTCAAATACAATAGGGGAGAAAATCTCTAACCCTTAGAAGAAATAAAACATCAATCCTCCAAAGGATTAGCTGAAAGATGCAAAAAGGAAAAAATGTTGGAGTTGCTGGGTAGCTGCAGCAACTCAAATCTAAAACTCAATAGAGAAGGCTGAAGATGATGAGCAATTTGAAGTATACCTTCTCCAATGGATCTCGAAAGTGGAAGGCTGATCCTTACACTTGAGATATCACCCTCCAAACAATACAACAAACCCTCACTGCATATACTCCATGAAAATAACGCAGTCACTAAGAGGGACTGCGCAGTGAGTGGAATAGAACACTATGTCCAAGTGCCAAGATCTACAAATCAGCTCTCAAGCTTCCAATATGATCTCCCAAAGAAAGGAAAGACTCTTTCTCTAAAAAACAAGCAATGGAAGAGGTGTTGTGAAGTCTCCACTGCAACACCCTACAACACAGTATTATGTTGTTGCAGCAATAACACTGTCCTGGAGGAGTATGCTTTGGCCTTGAGCCAATATATGTGGAAAATGAAGAACCAACCTTCAAGAGGCCTCTCAAGAAGGTAAGGAAATCCTAAACAGGAATTTCCTGGCAATTCTTGCTAAACAGGAGAGAATGCACAATGTCTGAATAGACATGAAATGAATAATACCAGCATGTATAACAATGTCTATCCTCCTCTCCATATATAGAAAGTGAAGGCACTCTCTCCATGGGCCCCATACATTAGGGTTTCCTCCATAAAGGAATATTCCCTCCTCTATCTCTGCGTTGTCCCATGTAGTGCTTTCCACCTCATACACAACGTTGTTTGACTTGGTCAAACTTAACCAAGCTCCTTTGTAAAAGTCTCCTTTCACACATGAGGGTGTGAAATCTACTTCCAAGGCTGAACCCCTTTCATACTAGAGGGATTTTATCCATTTTTTATTATGAATGGGCCTTCCCACCCAATTATTCATCTCCTAAGTGAAAATAGACAAAATTAATGTTCCAATTTATTGAAGGAAAAATTTGGAACATTACAGTCCTCCCCTCCCAAATGTTGCTTGTCCTAAAGCAACTGCAAGGATAAAACTGGAAAGTATCCACTCAAGGAATGGAGTAAGAAATGTGATGAGGAACATCTCCCTCATGTGGATCCTCCATCCCCAAGAAATCATCCAAACAAGATGAGTCACCTCCCAACATGGTAACTCCTGAAAATCTGCTTCCACCTCAAGCTCCAGAAATGAAGGTGGGCTGAAAATTTGAACTTGGCAAGTATCATAGCTCACCCCATGCTATCCTTCTCTCCACTTATGATAAATGTAGAGTGTGTGTTGATCCTGGGCTACAAAAGTATTGCCATCAAATGGCAAAGTGAAGAAAAATCCTCCAAAGAGTGCTCCTCCAACAATGAAGAACAAGCTGGCCCAAAACAATCCATCCATGATGAATAGGACATGGTCATCATAGAACATCCTAATGAGAAGTTTTCTACAAGTTATACATGATGATACATGATACAAGAAATGTCTCACAAGGATACAATTCAGTTTCATCCACCACAATCTCAAAAAGAAACATGGCAAGTGACATACAAAATCCATCACATCTACTAAGGAATAGTAAATGGCTGAATATAACAACAATACAAGACCAAACACTTTCCCATGGCTGTACAATGGATGACTATCAAGTCCATGGTCCACCTCAAAATAGAACACATATGTAGTAGTGGAGGCCATAGCTCCTCCCATGCTCCCATTAGAACATGTAGTGCAGAAAATGTGAGAATTCTTCCCACTCAAGGACACATCCAACTCATGTGCCTCTCTCATAATCATGCTCCTTATAAAAATCTGATCTATACCATAAAATGGAGTTATGATCAACAATAAAATGAGGAAAATTCTAAATGTTTCGTGTATTGCAAGAATGTACCAACAGTTTTCCCAATAGTGACAGCGCAGTTTTACAAGCTGCTGCTTGAGAAAATTACATGGCAAGTTGTTTTGTTTTACATGCATAGCTATGTATGTCATGATAGCTACTGATAAATAGAAAATGGCTGAGTATATCAACTGATCATACATTAAAGAAAACACTTCCCAAGGCCATATAAAATATGGTTGTCTCCATCATACAAGTTGGCCCAATTTTGTCCATGGAGCTCAATGAAAAACTTGCCCTTTTGTGGAGCAATGCACTGAATATGAATGGTAAGAGCATCAAAATATGGTGTTAGATAATCCATGGATGTACAAACAATATTCTTACCATATGTTGAGAGAAAAATGATGCATGTGGATATGAATGATCCCTCCATAGTAGTATGGTACATTCCCAGGAAGACAATTGAACCATATGTTGCATTAAGATCATCCTCCTTATACTTATAAATCCAAGTCAAGAAGATCATAACAAGTGAGGTCATACCAATGTAATAGATTTCTCCATCCACTACTCCATCAATCTCACCTCCTCTTTGTCCTCCAAGTGCATCAAGTGTAAAGTGATCCTGGGGAAACTCCATCAATAACCCCAAGCTCTCAAGTGACAGTGTTGTTGGCCTCTGCAAATGATCTTTGGCCAACTCATAGCTCCATTCTTTGACATGTTCCTTGTCAAAGATATCTCCCATAATGCTGTAATACAGAAGAAGTCCCTCCCAAGGTGGAATTACCTCTCTATCATCAAAGGCCAAGGAGATAATGCCATCTCCTCCTCTTGCAACATCATGCAAAATGTAAGAGCAAATCTACCCTTGCTCTCCCAAGAACAAGAAAAGCAACAAAACATTTTGCTGCCTTATCATACTTCTATCATACAACTCATGTGATGAAGACACAATGAATGATATGAGTATCACATCAACATCATGCACCCATACTCTATGCTGCTCAATGATGCAAGTATCCATCCTCCTACTCTTAGGAAGAGTGTTTGCCAAGTGATGGCCAAACTCTTTCAAGAGTAACCAGCACAGCCAAGCCTCCTGCTGCCTGTTATCATAAATTTGCAAGCAGCCTCCCAGCTTCTTGCTCATCAACCACATCCACTCAACCTCTTGTGGATGCTTCCTTCTTCCCCCCATCTTATTATTCCTCACATGAGGGCCACCATCCTCCCAAATCAGATTCATGTCTTTGCACTTCATGGTATTTTGAAATATAATCTTCTCAAGGATCAATGAGACCCTATCAAGACCCAAATATGTGGTAGGAAAAAACCTCCCATCATGATGTGTATGGCTCAAGGAATGTCCAACACAAGCATGAGAGATGTTATCCATCCTAAGATGTCCTCCATATTCTATCTAATCTTGTGATAAAGGAAGAAAATATTTGCACTCCATGGTGTGTTAAAGTGCACCTATAATGAGATCTCTCCTTGAGACCTCCCTCTCATCAATAGTCTTCCAAAACCAATGAGGTCTTGGATCTGAAAGTAGAAGTTCCTCTTTGAGCTGAGGGGAGCTCATTGAGAAAGTGCCATCTTGAAGGGAGAAAGGGTTTCTTACTTCAAGATGTCTACTATCAACCTTCAAGGCTTCAAACCCCAACCTCCAATGTGATATACAATTCAGCAAAGGCTCATGAAGATGATGGTTTATTTCCTCCTTGAAAATTTTTCATTTTGCACAGCGTAGTGCAACCAAGCTGCTCTATGGTAGCAATGGGATTTTACCCCTGGTCATGCAAAAATAAATCTCCACATTGATCAAAAGAATTTGTTGTAACAATAGAGTGTGGAAATCCTTTCATACCTTGTGTTAGTGTCTCGTGATTTGGCTGATTGGCAAGCCAAATGACAGTGTAACATCAAACCAAGCTTTGGAGCCCAAGGACCTAGCCTTCCTGGACTCAGAGAGGGCTATCTCTATATGTGTAAGGGATATCTGTGTGTTTGCTTATTTGTGTTCTGATTTTAGGCTAGTTATGAAGTAGGTTTTTTGGGTTTTAGTTTTTAAGTTGTGAGGGATGAAACTGATCAAAGATATAAAATAGATAACAAGATGTTAGATTAACTGGGCTATGGGGTCAAAAGGTCAAGAAAGCTATTAGGTGACGATACAAGGCTGTTGAAGGGCCGATTTGATTCAAGGTAGAAAGGATCTTAGGGAAAAATGGAGTAAATGGACATCAAGTTTGTGAACAACAAAGAGTTTCAAGCGTAACTAGTTTGATAGATAACATAAACATGGTAGGGCAAACCATTAATCATGCAAAATGTAACTACAAGCTAATCAATACTTAGAAATAAACATTCAAGCCATGCATAGAAGTATAAGACCCTCTAACTTTGGGAAATGGCTATCAGACTTTGGGGAAAAACCCTCAAGGAAGACAAACAACTCAAAACACTATGCCAGAACGCCTAAACACAGTACTTCAAGTTATTGGGCACTTTGAGCAACAAGATTTGCATAGTTTTAGGCAAAGGGCTAGATCGAAACTAGGCCTCCTTGGTTCAAACAAAATGATAATCTAATCAATCAAAGAGAAGTTTCATGGATGGAACTATAGCTAGCCATAGGTAAGCAGGGCGTACCGTAAGTCCTTCTTAGCATGTATAAAACCATGAATGAAACAAGCAACAATATCCTCAAGTTGTTAAAGAGCAGTTAAGAATTCTTTAATGCAACTAAGGAAGAAGAAAACATGAAGGCTATGAAGATTCAGGAAATTTGAGGTGCCTCCATGGGCATATCTCAAATTTTTTCTCTACTGATCTATAGCAAGCAAGAAATATGTATCATGAATGAAAACTAGAAGACAACAACAAAGCAAGAGACACTATACCATTCTACCAAGTCATGGAATCCATCAACAATCCTTCTTCATTCATCCAAGAACATCCAAGAGTCAATCCAAAATCATAACACAAGTATTTCCTTCAAAGCTCATATGACCAATATATTGCTTCTCTTCTCAAGTTCAGCCTTGTTTACAATGAGAGCCTTTGGAATATATAGGCTCAAGTGAGGAAAACCTCATGATTCAACTTGCATCCTCATTGGCCTAATCAAAATATCTAAACTTGTCCTTGAGGCTTTGCAAAGCCCAAGGCACAAAATATCTCATAAAATATCTAAGAAAATGCTAAAAATGGGAATTATATTGACTTTACATCATTTTTCATGTGCAAAAATAGCTAAACGCACATTTGGAAAAAGCAGATTTTAGAGGTTCAAAAATTACAAAAATACTTCAAATTTTCATCAGCAAAAGGTCCCCTGACTTGCCGGAAACATTTGGCAGCCTTCCCGGTGTCGAAACGAGGCTCATGATAGCTTGTTGGAAAGATCTGAGTGTCTACTTTCCGGAGAAACTGAAATTTCCCCAATTTGATGCCCGAAAGTCCTCCAAATATGCACCTGTGTGTAACAAGCCAGAAAATTACAGTCTGCTGATAGACCCGGCAGAGTTTGCAAAAAGAGAGCCCTTTTCGCTGTTTTGAGGGAGAAAATGATCTCCAAATGCTCTGAAAATCGCTGAGGACATGCTCATGAAATTATGGCATCTGATGATACCATTCTCCTCCCTTGATGAATCCTCAACATGAAATGGCGAATTTATGAGTTTTTGATCAAAAACTCAAAAATGCCAAAAAACCAAAAGTTGTCAAAATGGGCCCAAAATTGGTGTGGATGACCCTCAAGGGTCCTTAGCAACATTTTCCGAAGCTGAAGCCAAAATGTCGAGTGTTGATGTGCCTTTCTTCCCTTTCTGTGTTGGGCGCTTCCCCTTTGCTTCCTTCAGTTTCTCTTGGGTGGCCTTTAGCTTTTGCCAGGCAAACTGATTTAGCTTTTGATAGTGTTGTGTCATCTTCCTTTGCAGGTCCAGGTCTCTGTTTGCCTTTTCAAGCTTCATCTCCAAGTGTTTATTGGCTCTTCCTAGCCATGCCTCCTTATTCCCTTCAATTTCTTGCTCAAGTAGTGCAGTGAGGGGAAAGGATTGAAGATGGGCCTGTTCTTCTTCCTTTTTCTTTTCCAGGGCTCTTTTAAGCCCTATGGTTCTAGGCCTCTTCTGCCTAGGCTGGTCTTCTTCTTCATCTTCATCAAACTCACCGATGAGCTCCTCTATCCTTACTTGTGCTTTAGCAGCCTCATTCTTGTACTTGATTGTTCGTGCCTCATGGACAGCCATATGGACACTCATTTGTTTATTTTGGATCTCCAAGAAATGATTGAAGTTCTTTGCCCGATGAAGGTCATTCTCCAATGCTTCAATTTGACCCTCTCGATGGATTAGAAGGTTTTCAAGAATGCGGGCTTCATTATCGCTGTCATCACTTTGGATTGGGATGACAGCCAATGCACCTCCATGTTCTTGACTTTCTCCTATCTTGCCTTTCCCTTTGCCTTTGAAAGCTAACCTTCCACTCTTCCTTCTTGGCATGCTAGTGAGAGGTTTCTTGGCCGATTTTCTTTTGCTCCGGATAGCTCTTGTTACTTTTGGAGTAACCACCTTGAGCATTTGTTTCTTTGTTGTCCTGGGTTTAATCTTCTCAGGAGAGGAAGGCATGATGGCCTTGCCCTTGTCACTTTGTTTGTCACCTTCCAGAAAAAGCCCTTCCTCTTGAAACTGCTGTGCAACTTGAGGAGGCTGTAATGTGTCATGAGAGGACTGCTGCTGCTCACCTTCTTCATGCTGTTCAAACTGCTACCTTTGTTCACCAACATCAAGCTGATGTCCTACCTCAACCCTTTGTTCAATTTGTGTTTCAACCTGCTGCCTCTGTTCATCAAAATCAAGCTGCTAGTGTGTTTCAACTTCATGCTCACTTTGTGGCTCAAGTTGCTGCCTCTGTTCATCAAAATCAAGTTGTTGTCCTTGTTCATCAAAATCAAACTGCTGTCCTTCACCATTTCCTTCATGTTTGTCCTCTTCTTTTTCCACCTATTCATGTCCCTCTTCTTCATGCTGTCCTGATTGTTCTGTGGTAATCTCGAGCCTTCTAGGAGTAGGCCTGCTGGACAAAGGTACAAGGCGATGAATAGGCTGGGTGGGAGATATATGGACAGGAGGAACAGTGGAGAAATCCGGGTGACTGATAAAAACATCCCAAGAAACCCCTTTCTTCTCCAACTGATGTAGAATGATAATTTTGATCAGAGAATGATGGAAAAGGGAAGCTATTTGCAGAGATGGAGTCTTCTTCTGGACTAAGGATGCCATCTTCTCAATGCTTTTGCATAAAAAGTAAGGGAGATTGAGCTGCCTAGTTCTAGTGAAATGCATCAATAGTCGGACATGATAGGCATAAACTCGAGTAAATCTCCCTTCACAAGTAAAATACTTCATTATGACCTTCATTAGGGGAGCGTAGCTGGCAAGAAGATAAGAGAAAGGAAAAATAGCAATGCAAGTATCTCTGTGCTTGAGCTTGATGAAAGGCTTGTAGTCATCCAAGTCTAGATGGGTCTGCTTGAACCATTTCTCGCCATGATATGGAATTTTGGTGGCTTTAGACACTGACCTTGAGGAAAAACTTGAAATCAAGGTCTGCTACCTGGAAATGTTTGCTTTGGAACCTCAGGGCACATAGGTGTGTCAAGGGCGAGAAACTTTTGACCTCCTGTACCTTCTGGCAGAAATCTAAACAACCTACCTCATGAAAATTGAAGAGGATGGATGGATGTGCATTGACCTCCTCTGTAGAGATTGGCTCATATATTTTATGTAAACCACTTCTGCTGTCTTGCCTGGGCGGCATTTTGGGCTAAATATGCTATTGAAGAACCAAACAGCCTCACTGCCTTTAAACTGCATTCTTTAAGCTAAACTCTGTCAATTCATTGTTTTGATAGTAAACAATGTCTTTGGATGACTACACAATGTTCCCTCACAATATAAAACCCTTTCTCCTTTAAAAATTGGCCTTCCCACCTTTAATGTATCTCAGCCAGTAGCCTTTTTAATAAGAAACAATACAGTGAAATAAAGACAGGCTGTTAAGTGAAATTGCTGGGTATAATGTAAAAATCACCTTTGCTCTGTGATGTTTGGAGGTCAACAACCTGTTTGTATCTCTGACCAATGATAAACTTCCCAATCTTCACAAACTTCCCCTTGTCTAGCATGCCAATCACTCAACAAAACTTATATCTCATGCAGTCAATATTTAGTGTAAGTACACAATCAATTTCACATTTTATGGAACAAGGTGGCAGAGTTTTGAAAAATGCTTCAAAAGTTTCAATCAAAGGCTGTAGGAGTTTAATCCTTTCAAAAACCAAGGCTCCACTTTTAATATAGAATCCCAGTCCTTCTTAGAAGAATGCCTTGGTACCCTCTGAAAATCAATTTCTCAAATAAGTTTGAAGAGCAACAGGCAGTTAAAAGTGTACACAGTGTAACTGTCTTTCTCTGTGGGTGATAGGGGTAACCTGGCCCTTTGGTATTTCGAAGAATAAAACATTCTTGTAGGAAAGGTGAAAACACAGAGTTTTTAGCTCAACACCTGTTCTTTCCCTGTAGAGGACCTCATTAGCATATCCACCACTCAATCATAGTTTAAAAAACTGATATCTCCACAGCAGAAACATAGTTTGTTATATATGGTGACAGAGTTTTAATATGGAGCAGTTCCTTTGATTGAAAACTCAAAACTTCACATGCAGTTCATCAATAGGAAATGATAATATAGACACAGTCAAGCAAAGGGGCAAAAAAAATCCAAGCTTCTTGTGGTTAAAAGGCAGAGTTGACATAATTTGAAATGCTTCTGTGGTAGTAAAGAAAACAGCTCGTACCTAAGCCTCTTCAGCAGTTTAAACAACCATAGGCCTGTTTTGAAACAAAACGCCCTATTCCACTTTGACACAGTCCCTCAACATAAGCAGTTCAAAACCTGATTTCTTTGGCTTCCAACCTTTTTCTAGCAAGTGTGAATTTAAGGGGGAGCTGTAGAATACCTCAAAATTTTATGCAAAACCTTCTTTGTGAGTTGAGGTCACCTTGGAGGGAGTTTGGAGAGCGTTTGGAGGTCGGAGGCATGCACGACACCCTTGTGGAGAAGAACACTGCGCATAAAACTTTTTCGGGTGGCCTATCGGGTCAGTGTCGGGCCCCCGTGACCCGCCGCTACAGGGGCATCGCGCGCGGCTACAGGAGTGCTGCGCGCCCTTGTGGCGCAGTTCAAAAATATTGTCCAAGAGCGCCGCGCACTCCTACAGGAGTGCCGTGCGGTCTAAAAGCACTTAAAAACTTGCAAAAATTCCTGCAAATTGATTTGAAACCCCGTTCAACGCCTGGAGACTGCAGAGAGAAGCTCGATTGCTGGTTGGAGAAGTTCGAAAACGAGTTTACACTTTGACTCATTCCTTTGAAAGGTGAAAACCCAACGGTCACTTTGCATTTTTAAATGCCAAATGAAATGAGCCTTTGATTAGTTTTTGCAAGGGCTGTCGAAGTTTTTTTCCCTTTTTCCATAATAATTTTGGTGCGCTTGTAAAACTTGGATTTCGAAAGATGTTGGTAGTGAGGTCTTTTATGCTTTTTAAACAATATCCATATGGAACAACCCTTTATAACCGGAAAACCTGTTTTGGAAATGCTAAAACTGTTTTGACTCATGCATTATAGTTTGAAAAGGTGACTTTTGCTACTACTGTCTCCTTTGATGATTACTTAGCACAGAGCTCCAATCTTGGAATCATACCTTAATAACATATAAACTATCCTCTGGCACTTGTTAGCACTGTTGGTGATATTTAAACACGGAAAATCAACAAAAAGTATTTGACACTGCTTTGTCTTTTGAAATGATAAGGCTTATCCTTTTAACTTGTTTTGACAACTTTTTCCTCCAAGTGCTTCATCAACCTTTTCCAACTGTAGGTGTCAAAAATTTTCTGCATTTATTTGGACTTTGTCATGGTCTATTGATCAAGAAGGGCGCTGCTTTTCAATACACTTTCTCTGCTCAGAAAATATTACTATGATGTCTCTGTCCATTTGAATAATGAAAACCTATGTTTGGTTCAAACTTTCCAAAAACTGATAGTATGTCAAAGCATCTCTTTTGCCTATTATGAACAATCATTTCAGTGGTGATGTCTCTTGATGACATAAACCTGGATTTTCTTTGCCAGCTGTGACAAACAGTTTTAAAAAGACACCTGTCTATGATTGGAGTTGCTTTCATTAATGACATGCCTTGATTAGCTTTGCATGCCTGTCCAAAGTTTTAAAAACTCAGATCATAACCTTTTTATACCTTTGTGTTGAGGAGACAAACATATGAGGTGTAAAATGACTGCTGGAATAATTCATAGGTACCAAGGCTTTTATTAGTCATTTTCTTTCCAATGGAGCTCTGAAATCACCAACCCTACTACATCTGAAGGCTACATTTGTCTTTGTGGTGGTGTGTAGATTTCAACACCTGGACTTGCACTAGTGCTTTGAATGATATTGAGATGTCTTATGTCTGGGGCTTGTGTACTACTTGCCTGCCTTTTCTCTATGTTTATCTGGAAACCATAGAATTTATCCCATAGCCCATCAGAAACATAAGAGCACACAGAGGTCCTTTTTACTGAAGTGTTTTCCTGCTCAAGACTGATTTGAGCCATTCATACTAGCACCCCTGCAGAGATGTCTTGTTACAATAGCTTTGATCAATGAAGTCTCTTTTGTTGCGCCATGAAAATGATGCCTGTAGCTTTATTCTATGCTCTTTCTTAGGACATAAGACTTGGAAACTCTGCTTTCTCTTGATTTGAACATTTCTGATCTTAGCCCTGTTTTGATCACCACTTTCCCTCAGAAACCTTGAGTCACTGTTTCACTGTCTAGTAAAAAACAAACCTGTGCTTACAGTCAGTTTTGTAATTCTTCAAGTCAACATTGGCCATCGCCCTCTGCTTGTAGATGAAGGAGGCACCTTAACCCTCTGCTTATAGATGAAGGAGGTTTTTGGCCATGACAAATAATAAGCTTGTTTGACAGTGTTGTCTTTCTTCTACTGTGTTTTCATGCTGAATGAAGCTGCAAGGTCTTGATGAGAAACTCTCTGTCCTGCAGATATATCTCAGGCTTATGTTCACATTGAGAAGCAGCTGTTCTTCTAATGTGGAGTCAAGAATTTTCTTCTGAGATGATGACATGTTTCCTGTGCTTGTAAAATCCATAAATAGTGTAAAACACCTAATAATCAGCTTGAGACTGTGGTCTACGCAGTGCTAAGACTTAGGGGTTTGTAAGTGGCGCGACTTAGAGCTATGATTAACTTCATTAGCAGAGTGGGAGGTCTGTCATGATTGGTCTGTAGCAGATGGAGGTTTTTTGGCCTTTTGATGGTTGCCAAGGGTAAAATGCCTTAAAGCGCCACTTCCTAACTTAGGGGAGGCTTTAGAAACAGACTTGGATTTTCCTTTTAGAGAAGACAGGAAAACTTAGTATGGCTGGGGTTAGATAGGATTGGATAATGGGATTTCAACTTGTCACGGGCGAACTGAAAAGTAAAGAGAGAAAAAAGTTTTATGGGTGTTTTCCCAGCTGGCAAATTTGACAAAGTTTTAAGATCAGCTGTCGGAAAACTAGGCTGTTGAACTAGTCATCACTAACAGGTAAAAAATACCGATGACTAACACCTTGATGTGCATTTGGAACTTCTTGTAGGGCTACAACAGTTCCCTCCTCCAAAGTGTTGGTTGCTCCAACTGTTGATGCATGTGGTTGCTCCTCCATGAGTGTGACAATGTTATTACAAGGCTCCTCAAGTGGTGGTGTGGTCTCCTCTTCCTTTGTTCTTTCACCATAAAATTTTTTGACCAACCCTTGGATGAAATTTGCAAAATTCTTGTCCCTTTCATGGCTCAAGTGGCTATTCCACCAATCGTAGGCTTCACCCTCCAAGTGCAGTGCTAAGATTTCAACAACTTCTTTCTCTACTATAGGATGTAGAAAGAAAAATGCCACCAACTCTTTCACCCAAGTTCTTGCAGTAAATGACCCATCATAGGTAGACAACATAAATCTATTGCCTTTGATTCCCTTCATGCTACATGGTCTCTTCTCTTCCTTCAACTGGATGAAATGAGGAAAATCTAGAGTCTTCTTGAAGGCTCTAGGTTGAGATCTATACTCAACAAGGTAATCACTCATAATCTAATGATCCAAGTATCTTCCATGCTCAATGTCTTCTTCTTGATGAGAATAGGAAGTGCATGGTACTTCCTCTTCTTCTTCTTCAATATTCTTGACCTCCTTGGAGAGGTCTCCTTTGGATCTAAAAATAGATGAGAATAAACTCATTTTATTCAACATTCTAATCTTCTTGGGCTTAGACTCACAGGATGAGCCAAGAAAGTTGCTCTGATACCACTGTAATGTTCCCAAATCGAGATAGCTAGAAATCCATGGCTGGAAAACGCATTTTCCAGAAATGGAGGCAACATGATTTGATACCAAGACCTATATCCCTTATATCAATACATCTAAGACTGAAATCCAAGAGTTGGGACCAAAGAAATCCTTATAGAGTGGTTAAATAGATTTCCCACTACTAGATATCCTCAGAAAGTGCCCGGTGAGGGACTGCAACAATTGTAAGCACGTGAAATGGAAAGACAACGTTAGTTTACAACCATGAGCACATGACGATATGATCAGCCAACAATTGATGTTATAGCAGTAGAAAGAGTACAATATCTTGAGGAAACAACCTCTCAAGAAAGGCAATGCAAGCCTCAACAATACATGTATAGGAAATGACAAAATACAGCTGCATATATGAAACCCTTGGCTATGAAAACACAGTCTATTATGGAATACTATTGAAATACAATGTAAATACATGGATATGGCAATGGTATAGCTCAAATACATTAGGGGAGCAAAGCTCTAACCCTTAGAAGCAATAAAACATCAATCCTCCAAAGGATTGGTTGAAAGATGCAAAAAGGAAAAAATGTCGGAGTTGCTGGGTTGCTGCAGCAACTCAAATATGGAACTCAATAGAGAAGGCTGAAGATGATGAGAAATCTGAAGTATACCTTCTCCAATGGATCTCCAAAGTAGAAGGTTGATCCTTACACTTGAGATCTCACCCTCCAAACAATACATCAAACCCTCACTGCATATACTCCATGAAAATAACGCAGTCACTAAGAGGGACTGCGCAGTGAGTGGAATAGAACACTATGGCCAAGTGCCAAGCTCTAAAAATCAGCTCTCAAGATTCCAATATGATCTCCCAAAGAAAGGAAAGACTCTTTCTCTGAAAAACAGGCAATGGAAGAGGTGTTGTGAAGTCTCCACTCCAACACCCTACAACACAGTATTATGTTGCTGCAGCAATAACGTTGTCCTGGAGGAGGATGCTTTGGCCTTGAGCCAAGATATGTGGAAAATGAAGAACCAACCTTCAAGAGGCCTCTCAACAAGGTGAGGAAATCCTAAACAGGAATTTCTCAGCAATTCTTGCTAAACAGCAGAGAATGCACAATGTCTGAATAGACATGAAATGAATAATACCAACATGTATAACAATGGCTCTCCTCCTCTCCATATATAGCAAGTTAAGGCTCTCTCTCCATGGGCCCCATCCATTAGGGTTTCCTCCATAAAGGAATATTCCCTCCTCTATCTTTGCGTTGTCCCATGTAGTGCTTTCCACCTCATACACAACGTTGTTTGACTTGGTCAAACTTAACCAAGCTCCTTTGCAAAAGTCTCATTTCACACATGAGGGTGTGAAATCTAGCTCCAAGGCTGATCCCCTTTCATACTAGAGGGATTTTATCCATGTTTTTATTATGAATGGGCCTTCTCACCCAATTATTCATCTCCTAAGTGAAAATAGACAAAATTAATGTTCCAATTTATTGAAGGAAAAATTTGGAACATTATAGTCAAATTCATGGGTCATTACCATGGGTAGATACCACTTACAATACCATTGGTAAATTCCATGTGTCAATGAATACCATAGGTGGATACATACCATGGGTGAATGAATATCATGGATAGATGTCACTTACAATACCATGGGTGAATAAATACAATGGGTCGATGCTATTTACAATACCATGGGTAAATTCCATGGGTGGACGAATAACATGGGTGGATGAATACCATGGGTGGATGCCATTTTCCATTCGGATCATTGATCTGAATAGAAAATGGCATCCACCCATGGTGTTCATCCACCCATGTTATCCGTCCACCCATGGAATTTACCCATGGTATTGTAAATGGCATCGACCCATGGTATTTATTCTCCTATGGTATTGTAATTGACATCTATCCATGATATTCATTCACCCATGGTATGTATCCACCCATGGTATTCATCCGCACATGGAATTTACCCATGGTATTGTAAGTGGTAACTACCCATGGTATTGACCCATGGTATTATAACTCAAAAAAATGCTATAAATAACAAGCCTCACTTTTTAAAAGGAAAGATTGTCCACCACAATGTAGCTTCTACAATTATTCTCTGTTTTATTAAAACAAGTTTCTTTGTGGTTTTATTTTCTTTGTGTTCTCTATTTTTTCTGGAATTTTAATTTTGCAGACCTTGTCAGATCCATTTCAATTTTTTAGATCTTGGGGGCCTCCCCCCAAGATTTAGATCAGTGGTATCAGATTTAGGTTAGGCCTCCATGGGAATGAGGGTTTAAAACATATTTTAGTTTCAATGTTTTGCAGCAATCTTCAGCAAACTCCATGAATTTTTTTTGGGCGGCGAGTTTGCAGATCAAATCTGAAATTTTTGGTGAAAAATTTACAAAAAAAAGACCAGATCTGGATTCCTTGCGAGAAAATACTCAAATTAAAAAAAAAAAAAATCGGCCAAATTGGAGTTTGGATGAGGGAGATATCGCTAATTCAAAATCAGCAATGTTGCAGCAATTTTTCTAACGAAAATTCATGGACGACGGATCTCATATCATTTATTGCAGTTTTAAGTGGGAAATTTTAGATAAATGGTTATAGATATGGGCTCCCCTTGAAAAATCACCCAATTTCAAAACACAAATCAGTCGAATCGGACTTCGGACGAGAGATTTATCGATGATTTAAAATTAACGATTTTTTCAGAAATTTTGTGACGGCGGGACAGTTCCAACGCAAATCTGAGAGTCTAGGGTCTCCAGATATCGATTTCGAACACATGAGAAGATGCAGAATGATCATTCCATTTCCAAAAAAAGGTTACAATAAATATTTTGAGTTATATTGACCGATTTATGCTCATTTTAAATTTGGAGCAACATTTGAAGCGGGTTCCCTTTGGAGACGTGCCCTCCCACCCTGCTTTAGTAGGCACCTGCTTCACATTTATCAGTTTCAGCATAGAATTTTTCAGCTTCGGTTATTTGGAGACATTCCCTCCCACCCCAAGCTATGTAGGCACCTCCTACTTCATCAACAACCAGCATCATGGTTATGGGTCAACCACACAAAATCATTCTCATCGAAGTCCATTTGCTAGGCTGCACACTGTTAGTAACACAGTTGGTCACAAGAATTACATGGTATCTCTATCCTTGGATCTTCATTTTTCATGGTTTTGGTTCATCCACAAACCCACACTTCATTGAATTCCATTTGCTAGACCGCACACTATCACTATCACAGTTGGTCACAAGCATTACAGGGTATCTCTGTCCTCGGATCTTCGTTCATCATGGTTATGGGTTAACTACACAAAACCATTCTCTTTGGTGGCTCTTCATATTTAAAAAAGGCTTCTTAGGAGGGAACTTCACGCAATGGGGACCACTGCTTCTTAAGGAGGGAGGAATGATCCGAATGGAAAATGGCATCTACCCATGGTGTTCATCCACCCATGGAATTTACCGATGGTATTGTAAATGGCATCGAACCATGGTATTTATTCTCTGATGGTATTGTAATTGACATATATCCATGATATTCATTAACCCATGGTATGTATCCACCCATGGTATTGTAACTCAAAAAAGGGCTATAAATAACAAGTCTCACTTTGTAAAAGGACAGACTGTCCACCACAATGTAGCTTCTATAGTTATTCTCTGTTTTAATAAAACAAGTTTCTTTGTGGTTTTATTTTCTGTGTGTTCTCTATTTTTTCTAGCATTCTAATTTTGCAGATCTTGTCAAATCCATTTCAATTTTTTAGATCTTGGGGGCCTCCCCCCAAGATCTGGATCAGTCATTGGACCGCTCTGATAGCTAAACTTGGTGTTGTATTTGTCCAGGATGTCGCAGACCTATTGGAAGATGTGTTATATGTAGATGTGCCACCGGTGGGCAGCGGTTGAAGGATCTAGGAAAATTTATTCATCATCGCGTTCCTTTGTTTCTCGAGGGCCTCCTCGAGCAAGATTTTGATAGGATCTCCTGCTCCCTCATCTTTCTTTCCTTCCGCCATGGGGGGTCGTCGGGATTGCGAGGTTGAACTCCTTATACCCTAGCCACGTTGGGGACATGAAAAGAAAAACAGAGAAAGAGCAGTCCGCTCTGATACCACTGATTTGGATTTTATGCAGGAACGCAACATAATACACATATAACCATAAGCACAGAGATGCAACGGAAATAATGCTTCATTTTATTAATAAAAGAATGAATGAAATAATCTTACAAACATAATGGAAACAAACTAGCTAGGGTGTTGGTAGTGAATCTCTGAGAAGAGATGTGGCAGCTACAGACCTCTGAGCTGTGTTACATTGAGGCTCATAGGCATAGTACAGACACAATGGAAATAGATGAGCTAGGGTACTGGCAACGCTTATATCTGAGAAGAGATGTGTTGGCTACTAGCCCCTGAACTGTGTTACAATGAGGCTTGAAGGCCTATTTATTTTTGAGAAACAATGTAAAACCCGAAACATCCAAAAACCTAACCCTAGGAGATGAAGCGCCAAAATTGTGGGCCCCGTTTGGGTAAATTGGTGTTTCAACTTCCCGGGGACGTCACTTTGGCATATGATTTCCATTTGACGTGCTCAATAGCTCATTAGAAATATTTATCCGAGGACTACAAATTTTGAGTGAGAAACATCGGTCTATGACCCATGTTACTCCCCGTTTTTCCAAAAAGCGTCGTTTAGGGCCTTAAAATGGCTCCAGAAGTTCAGGACCTGAAAAACTGCTATAAATAGTAAGTTGTGCTAAAACTTAAAAACTTAAATAAATGATGGTGGGGGTTCAAATGGACTTGGTGGGTGGCCACCAATATCCAACTGGGTCATTAAGTTCCCAAAATGGCTCCGGGAGTGCAGGACCCAAAACCTGCTAAAAATAGTAAGTTGTGTTGAAGCTGAAAAACTGAAAGAATTGATGCTACGGGTCCAAATGGAATAGGTGGTTGGCCAATGATATCCACCTGGATCAGATAATTTGTTGCCTATGCAGTGGAAAACATGGTGTATTTTTAGGACCATTAGATTGTTGGTCTTATTTGTAGGATGGATAACAGTAAAACTTCATTGAGAGCTTGTAGAGCCATATCTTTGTGATTTTTTGGCCTTTTGGAGCTCAAGAAGAATCTACCTAGGGGTTTCTTGACATTATAGATTTAATTGTGACCTCTAATTGCTTATTTGAGCACATTTGAAGAGACTTTTTGCATGTTCAAGTTCATGGGTGTATGAATCAATCAGGTTTTTGGAGCAATTCTTGAAGGTGTTTGAGGATGGAGAAGGCCTTCTATTCAACTCATCTATTATTTTCTCACTATGCCTTGTTGAGGAAAGTTTTCTTTTTGTATTTCAATATGGAATTGAAGTACTTATATGCTCATGTATTCTCATTTTCAGATGGAGTACGAGATATTTATAGGAGAAACCTTTTATTTTTGATGTTTTCATGATGACTGTAGGTTTTCATGCTGTATTAAGTGAGATTTATTTATAGGATAAAATTTCCTTGAAGGGGAAATAGCCACTTGTTTTTCCAACAAAATTTTATATATTCCCTTTCCTGGCATATATGGAGCGGTCTAGCTATGTTGGCAGGCCCATATATATAGCCCGGAGAGGCCTTTGGAAAAATTGTTTTGTCTAAAGACCCATTTTTCCTTGCAAAGCATCAAAGAAAAATAATTTTTAGGAAGGAGAAGTTCTCCTCCAAATTTCAGATTAGGAAATAACAAGACATGAAAATAAGATGACAAGGAAATACCATAATTCACCACCACTACAATCCACCATGATGGAAAAATTGATGTCTTACCTAAACATCTAATTTCTGTCAAAATCAAAACGTACATGGTTTTCATCTATGCCATGTTATCAAAATCCTTTGGTTCGGTTATGGAAAGCTAACCTTTAAGGCTGAGAAAAAATAATGAAGGGGAGCCAACAAGGAGGAGATGAAAGTTCATACAATCCCCATTGTTTGTATGGAAATTCATTTCTTCAGTATGTTTGGCCACTTGCGTAGTCCTTGTCTAGGTGGTACTCGTAGATTACAAGAAAATTTGGTGATGGCAGTAATCACATAAGTTTTGTTGGTGAACAGTTTCTCACTGATTTCCTACATAGGCTAAAGAAGGAGCAGAATAAGAATAATGCTATCCATGGCGATCTACAAGCCAAAATACCTGTTGGTCATGGTGTTTTCTTTGTTGGATTTTCAAGGATTTCATAAAATCAGAGATGAGTGGTTGTCAAATGACATAATCAATGAGAAAAATGCAGAAATTGAGAGACTGTGGGAACAATTCCATGTGACCAAATCCTTTCAAAAAAAAATTCCCTTTTAAATTGAGTGTACTACAGTATTTTCCTCAACAATAGTCATTCATAATATTGCAAACACCATTAAGTATTTGGAGATTTAGTTTAAACATACCTTGGAAATTTCATCTCTTGTCCCGCGTTGAATTTTAAATATGAAATATTTCCACAAATATAATGTGTTTAAATTTCTTGGGCTGTGTATACACAATAAAGAATTATTATGATTAATATTTTTAAGATTAATTAAAAAAGGCGGAAACCACAGTTAAAATTCCATCTCATACCCTTAGAGGTCATGAGAGGTCAGGCCCGCTTACGCCATAAAGGCCATTGAGGGAAAACCATTGACATAAGTAGTTTAACTCAGCTAAGATGCCATGACAAGGTATTATATTTGTCTATGATCAGTAATCTGTAGTGCTCAATGATTTTTCAAATGGATAATATACATATTACAAAACTTGTATACTTGAATTTAAGAAGAAACCTCAATAAAGCACGAATATTTGAATAGTTTACATGGTTGGTAAAATGTTTACTCTAAAAAAATAGGTAATCATAAGTAATGCACCTTAAAACATCAAATGAAGTCCAATTCACTAGCGTAGAAGCGAGAGACGAGTAGATATAGATACGATCCATGCAACTCTCGACACATAACTAGAAAATAATTGCATCATAAATGAATAAGTGCGGGTATTTTTTAGCACAAAACCAACAACTAGATGCTAACTGTTAGTGTCAGTCTAGTTATACTGCCATCAATGATCAAAATTTCTCTTTTTCATTTGCATATTAGGAGTCCCATACCATAAATTTTCACCATTCTATTAGGTCATGGATTCATTGATGGTAGTGGTCTTTCATCAATTTTCCCTCATGTGAAACTTGTTGATTCTCCTCTCTATGGTCTTTAGTCATGAGTCACTTTCACTCTGTGAGTCATGTTAGTAAGTCATAGGATTGGTCTCATTAGGTTCTAGGGTCTCATCATGGTCAAATTAATGAGTCAAATGTCAATAAATATCAGCAAGGTCATGAGGAGGTCAATAAACTCAAAGTCACAGCACCTGGGAATATCAAAGAAATGATTTATTCAGCTTGATGTAATTTTTGCCTCAAAACCATGTTTTGAGGTGAAAACATGCTACTTTGCTTTCATTACCAACTTTTATGTAATTTCATGTCATCATTGTAATAACTCACACTTCATAAGCTGTTATCTCCAAAAAGTCACCACCCTGCCCTTTAGAGAGGTTTTCCACAGCATTTTCAGTGTAAAATCATGTTCTAAGTATGTCCATCAGAAAGAGCTCGAAAAGAAATTTCCATCAGTATATTATACTCTCAAAACTGACTCCTGGATCTAAAATTATGCCCAAGTGAAAGAAGGTCCCCTCTAACCTAACCCTCCCCTTTTCCCATTTCTTCCTTACACTTTATTTCATAAAAAATTTAATGTTTCCTTCATAAAACCCCCTTTTTTCCCTATCTAATCGCATGAATTGCATTGTAAAATTCTTTATAACCCCCCCCCGATGCGATTAAATAAACCACTTCCCCTCATTTTCCATTAAAATTTATAATAAAGTTTTAAAGTATTTATTATAAATCCCCCCCCGATCCAATCCCTTTCCCTTTCTCGATCTGATCGCAATCGCAACATTTAAATTGTGCATTCCGATGGACCCTTGTGACTACAAAAACTATGATGCGATTGCATACCCCCGATTAGATCCCGTCCATCGATCTACCCATCCGATCGAACGGCCCTCACTCCATCACTCCATCACAATCGGTGATTTCATAATGTGTTACACCCGCTCCCGCCGCGAATCGTCGATGCGATTGACCCCACTCGATCACATCTAGACCGTAGATCCTCCCATCCGATCGAACGACCCACAACCCATCGTTCCATCGCAATCGACGAAATCCCTTCGCACAATACACTTTGCCCCGCTCCCCACCCAATTTATTATTGTGATTTATACCCCCGGGTCCCACTTAAAGGCCTTCCACATTTTTCAATGTAAAATTATTTTCTCCTTTGCAAAAGCGCCAAAACATTTTTTTTTTTTTTTACCCCATTATCCCTTGGGCTTACCCTTTACCCCTATTACATTATTCCAATCACATCGGAAGTTTTTTAGGCCTCATTCTAATAACACCTACCCCTCTCTCGCTCCGATCCCCGATTGCGATTGCAATTTCCCTAATCGCATCACAAGTTTTCTATTCCTCTATTATATGATACTCCTTCCCCCTTCCGATTGCGATTGCGATTCGGGCCCACATCCATTTCCCTTCAATCCTTTTACCCAAAAAGGGGTCTTTTCTTCATTAAAGGCATGAAATTCAGTTTTGATGTTTTCAAAAGGCATTTCTCAGCATATATAATATTTTTAATAAAGAAAAGCAACAGTCAAAGGACCAAGAGCTAATTATGAAACAGATACTTCTACAGCAGCAGTAAAATAGGGATTTGTTCTTCAGATTTTCTATTTTCACTCATTCAGCATAACAACGAAACTTCAAAAATGATCAAAATATATTGTTTCTCCTCTTTTTCAGGGGCAGATCGTTGGTCTCTTTCCTATGTTTGGATTTTAGTTTCTGAGCTGGTAAACAGCTCCTCTTTCTCTGGATCTACTTCCCTCATATTTTGGTCTATTTAATGTAATTTTCAGTCATTTGTAGTAAGTCAGTGAGTAGGGGAATAGTGTGGAAACCAAGGAGGACGCTCTGCGCTCCATTGTAACAGTTTTGATAGGGAATTAATAAGAAATGTAGCTCTGATTTGTGGGATTCATGTGGTACAAATTTTAGCATTTGTTCTCTCCTTTGTGTTCATATGTAAATTTTTTATGTTCACCATTCATTCATAAACATCTCTGGTTGAATGCTTTCAAGATAGATAAGTAGAATCCATTATTAATGCTCTGCCTTGGGAAATCATTCAATACTCTATGTTTTCTTCTGTTTGAAAAGGATCCATCTCCTATGCCCTTTTCATCTCCTCACCAGTCTTACCATCCCATCATTATCTAAATTGAATTGTTAAAATTCTTGCCTACCTTGCCCCATGAAATACCCTGTATCCCTAATTTAATACCCCAGTTTCAAACTATCCCATCTTTTCCATACAACCCTAAAAATCCATTCATTTAAACATTTCCCATTATTATACCTAGCCTAATATCAGTTTTTAATTACATTTCATTGAATATCTTTTATGGAGAGAGCCCTCTCCTGACCTTGTAGGGATAGCTACAAGGTTGAGCATGGTTTGAGGTTACCCCGATTTTCCTTTTCAGCCTAAGGTCCAGATCAGGTGATAACATTTCTGGCGACTCCACTGGGGAAAAAATTTTGTAACAGAAAGATTGATTACCCTAGTAATATTTTCCTTGTAAATTCTTGGACTCTGGATGATGATGTCCAGAGTTTGCTAGGCTGAGATACAATTTTGTAAAGTAGAAGTTTGACCACACTGGCTTCAGGAAAATACACAAGGGCCAATCTTGATCCAAATCCTCCCCTTGTGTTTGAAAATCCTAATCTTATTCCAAGAATACTCAGAAGAAAAGAAGGATCATTAAGTCCTAGACCTATCTTCAGATCCCATACTTGGCCCAATGAGTGGTTGTTTGTAGAAGATATTTCTTTTGATGAATTTTTTGAGCTTTCTTTGTTTAGAAGTAAGTCTGAAACTACACTTGATGACACAATTTTAGATACAGAATTTCTTGTAGATCTTGAAGTTCAAAGGGAAAATACATCAATTGATGATTATATTCTAAATTCCCCTCAGACTTCTATCACTATAACTAATATCCTTGAGCCTTCAAAGTCATTAGGAACAACATTTCCTCCCCCTAATTCATTAGCATTCCCATCAGTCAATTCTCAGCTTTCATCTCCTCCATCAACACCTCCCTTGCATCCTAGTAGCACAAACACTGTTGTGAATCCACCTCGAGTCATAGCTGCCTGCTATGCACCCCTGTTTTTACCTTAGAACCTAAATGATATGCTTGCTGACTATCAAAGTAAAATACCTATCTTTGATGTCACTCAAAGCATTACAGCCCAACAACATGTTGATAAGATGAATGAATTTTTTGATCTTCATGAGGTAGAGGCAGAGAATGTAACCACAAGGTTGTTTTTCCAAAGTTTTGGAGGTGAAGTTAGAAAGTGGTTCAGAGACTTACCAGCAGGCTCTATCTACACTTTGCAGGAGTTACATACATAGTTCTTGGACCGGTGGGAGGTAAAGAAAAACCCACTCCAAATTTTGTCTGAATATGAGAATATTAAAAGAAATGTGGGTGAAACTGTACAGGATTATTGTATAAGATTTAATGCTATATATAATGCTATTCTGGCTAATCTTAAGCCCCCTGTGGGATTAGCCTTGCTCAAGTTTCCAGATGGTTTCGATGCTAATATGGCATATCAGTTGCGAGAAAGAGATCCTACCACACTTGAAGACATGCGGAAGATATTTGTGAGCGTAGAAGCAAATTTTCTAGCCAAAAGAGTGCGGATTAGAGCTAAAAAGAGAGTATCTGTGAAAGAAGAAGCCTCTCCTTCAGACAGTAAAATGGACACTTTGATCTGGACAGTGGAGAAAATGGTTGATCGATTAACTATCTCAGATAGGCCTGAAGCACAAATCAGAAATCCGAATTTTAAAGGGCATCAACAGCCTCAATTCAGAATCAAACAAAAAGAACAGAGAATGCAGGACCAAGCAACGCCACAACAGTAGCAAATCAGAACCCCATTGCAGCAAAATTACGTTCAGGGAACGGAGACAGACGATGATGATGATCCTGTGATTGAAGCCAATCATTTCTTCACTGCAGATGGTGCTCCCATCTTTCTCACAGAAGATGAAGAATATACAACGATTACAGACATTCAAAAAGATGAATATTTCATATTGGCTAATGACACAGTGATAGAAGAAGAGTCTGATGATTTCCAAAGAGGATACATGAACGCTTTATCAGCGCAATGGAAGCAGTACTCTTTGAGGAGCAGAGATGTGCCACACAATCCCATTCAGAAAAGAAAAGAGCTGCAATCGAAGAATGATTCCTCAAATACTCAAAGAAAAGGGAAAGAACCTGCTGATCCCTCTCCCAGCAAGGCATCCTCAGCAAATAACACTGCAAATGAAAAGAACCAGCATAGCTCAACAAAGGAGCAAGTAGAGAAGAAAGATCCTCCAGTTAAAGAGGTAGAAAAAGTCCCTTCTTTTAATTTAGAAAATGAAATTTCTAAGCTGAAGGTATCCATGCCCTTGACTGAGTTGGTGAAAAATAGCGCTTATAAAAATCAGGTGTCTAGAATTTTTCAAATAGACTCTCTATCAGATATGGTAAATGTTGAATATGATTACCCTAAACTCATCTTTGGCCCAGCCACAGAAGATCAATCTGAAGAAAGTGAAGTACCTCCCTTTTACCTGAGTCTTAGATTACCTGAGTTCATCCTACATAAGGTTATGTTGGACTCCGGAGCCTCACATAATTTGATGCCCAAAGCTATTATGGAGAAGTTAGGACTTGATATTACCCGCAAATAACATGATTTTTATTCCTTTGACTAAAGTAGGGTCCATTTTATTGGTCTTATCAAATACTTGGTAGTATCTTTAGATCAAATCCTAGCCAAGAATGTTTTGATGGATGTAGTTGTTGTCGATGTTTCGCCACGGTTTGGAATGCTTCTATCTAGGTCTTGGGGTGCAAAACTTAAAGGAACCATGCATTTTGACTTCTCTTATGCCACCATTCCCGTGTTTGGCCAATTGAGAAAACTATACAGGGAGAAGAAAATGAAATACATGATCACTAGCAAAGAGAAGCCAGTTAATCATCCGATTAATGCAGTCCACATAGATTTAGAGTCATTTTTATTATATTCAGATATTGGTTTGAATGATGAAAATGTTCAGTTGGTACAAGTAGATGAGATACCTGAAATATTAGAAAATTTTAGGGAAGTCCTTAAATAGGAAAAGGATAAAGCAGCAAGCACTTTAGAGCCTTCCGCCTGCCAGCAGAAAAAATACAATGAACAGTAAAAGAATGCAGAAGTCAGTCAAGATAAAGTAGAGAAAGAAGCAAAATTTCAGCATCTAGAAGAAGAAGAAGAAGGCCTTTGGAGCATGGATTTTGATGGAGTTGTTGGAAAGGATGGATCTAGTATAGGAATATGGATTCAGAGCCCTGTTTTCCATCCTAAGAAAGTTCCTAGTAATGTTAGAGTATGTGCTTACAAATTGGCTTTTGACTGCTCTAACAATGAAGTGAAGTATGAAGCTTTGATTGCAGGTCTGAAAATTTTGAAGAAACTGAATGCAAAGAGGATTTCTGTCTATGGAGATTCAGAGCTGATAATAAAATAGGTAAAAGGAGAGTACCAAGAAAAGCACCCTCGATTGAGGGCATACAGAAATGCAGTTCTAGACATCTTGAGGACATTTTCTGAGTACACTTCGACTTCAGTACCTAGGATGCAGAATGTTATTGCTGATTCTCTTGCCACTACTGCAAGCAACTTGAAAATTCCAATGAATTCTAGCAACAAGTTCGAGATTAATGTCAAACATAGGCCTTTTGTCTCGAACAATTTAAGGTATTGGCAAGTGTTTTGGGATGACAATGAAATCAATGATTTTTTGCAGAGTGAAGGAAAATTCAAAGATACTCCCATAGAAGGTGGCTATGAGGTTGATGATCAAGAAATCGAAGCAAATCAGATGGATATATTGCAGCTGAAAGATAATGTAATTCCTAGAGGTCTCATAACTTTAGAGGAGCTTTTTGATCAGGATGATGTAGCAAAGAAACCAAGCTTGGTGCCTACTGATAAAGGAGTTGAAGATGTGAATCTTGGAACAGCTGACAAGCCCAAGCTTGTGAAGTTGTCAAAAGCATTGACCCATGAGGTAAAGGAATAGTATGTTAAATTACTTTCTGAATTTTCTGATCTGTTTGCATGGGATTATTCAGATTTAAAGGTATATGAAAAAAACATAATTCATCATATTATTCCCATCAAGCTGGATCAGAAGCCATTTAGACAGAAGCTGAGAAGAATCAACCCAAAGCTACTGCCATCTACTGAAAAAGAGGTAAACAGATTGTATAAAGCTGGCATCATTGTTCCAATTAGATTTTCTGACTGGATTTCAAATTTGGTCCTGGTACGTAAGAAGACAGGAGAGATAAGGTTGTGCATAGATTTTCAGAATCTAAATAAAGCATCCTTAAAGGATAATTATCCACTTCCTAAGATGGACCATATTCTGCAAAGAGTAGTTGGAGCATCAAGGATGTCACTACTCAATGGCTACTCAGGCTATAACCAGATCTTGGTGCATGACAAAGACCAAGACAAAACTACCTTCACAACACCCTAGGGAACCTTCTAGTATGCCAAAATGCCATTTGGACTGAAGAACGCTGGAGCCACTTTCCAGCGAGCAATGGAAATTTATTTTGCTAATGAAAAGGATGTTTTTCTTGTTGTTTATTTGGATGATCTGATAGTGTTTTCTGGTTCTGATGATGAGAATTTGCACCATTTGAGGGTTGTGTTTCAGCGATGCAGAAAGTTTGGGATTTCTCTCAATCCAAAGAAAAGCCTCTTTGCTATGGATGAATGCAATTTGTTGGGTCATATCATCTCTAAAGATGGTATCCGCATCGATCCTTCAAGAGTGGAGGAAATTCAGCACATAGACCTTCCACGTAACAAAAAGAAGATTCAAGCATTCAATGGTAAGATGAACTTCTTGCGCAGATTTATACCCAATTTGGCTGAACATTTAAGAGAAATGACTAACATGTTGAAGAAAGATAAGGCTATCAAATGGAGTGAGGAGGCTATCAAGTCATTTAATCTGGTAAAGTTTGCTCTGTCCAATGCCCCAGTTTTGATTAGTCCTGACTACACCCAAGATTTTATTATATTTTCATTTGCATCATAGCATACTATGGCTGCTGTTTTGATGCAAAAGAGAGATCAGATTGAAAATCCAATAGCCTTTTTCAGTAGGACTATTAGAGATGCTGCCTTGCAGTATAATATTATTGAGAAACAAGCGTTGGCTCTTATAAAGGCATTGAAGGATTTTAGAGTATATATTCTGAATTCACATACCATAGCATATGTTCCTAATGCAACAGTAAAGGATGTGTTGATGCAAACTGATCCAGAAGGTCGAAGAGGTAATTGGATAGCGGTAATGTTGGAATACGATTTGGAGATCAAGCCTACAAAGTTGATCAAATGACAAGGCCTGGAAAAGCTAATGGCCCAATCAAACCTATGTGCTTTGGATAAAAACCTCATAACAGCAATGTCAGAGGATGAGGATGAAGGTTTACTTGTCCCAGTTTTAGACATTTTTCTACAATCCCCATGGTATTCAGATATTGTTTATGTTCTTTAACATCTTTCACCACCTCCAGGAATTTCTAAAAGCAAAGTTAGATCACTGAAACTTAAGTCTGCTAAATATTGTATTTTAAACAGTGCTCTCTATTGGAAAGATCCAGGAAGAATTTTGCTCAATTGTTTGGTTGAAGATGAGGCTCAGAAGGTAATGCATGACTTTCACAAAGGTGAATGTGGTGGTCATTTGTTTTGGAAAACTACAACTAATAAAGTGTTGAGAGCAGGATATTATTGGCCCACTTTATTTTCATATTTATATAAAACAGTGATGAGCTGCCATGAGCGTCAAATTTTCTAAGGGAAAAGGAAATTGCTTCCTCTTCCTTTGAAACCAGTTTCAGTAAATGCTCCCTTTTATCAATGGGGACTTGATTTCATAGGAGAAATCCATCCCACATCATCAGCACAGCATTGATGGATCTTGATAGGTACAGATTACTTCACCAAATGGATCGAGGCCGTTCCAGCAAGGCAGGCAACAGATACAGTAATTATTCAATTTCTAGAGTCAAATATCTTGTCTCGTTTTGGTTTCCCTCACAAAATTATAACAGATAACGCAACAACGTTCAAATCTAAAAAGATGGTGGATTTCTGCGACAAATACAACATTGTGTTGGGCCATTCAACAACGTACTACCCACAAGGCAACGGCTTGGCAGAATCGTCAAATAAATCCCTGATAAACATAATCAAGAAAATGCTGGAGTCAAACAAAAGAAACTGGCATCGAAAGCTCATCAATGCGTTATGGGTAGACAGAGTTAGCAGTAAGAAATCCATAGGTATGTCACCTTTTGAATTAGTTTATGGTATTGATGTTGTCTTTCCTACATCACTTACAGTTCCGGTCATGAGATTATTACAAGAGGTTGGCAGTGAAGAAGATGATAATCAGCAAAGGATCAATCAAATGATCCACCTTCAACAAACAAGGGAGGAAGTGTCACAGAACGCTATTCAGTTGCAGGAGAACATAAATAAGATCTATGTCCGTAAGACCAAAGAAAAGAAGTTTCAGTTGGATGATGTGGTGTTGAGATGGGATGCAAGAAATGAGGACAAAGGGAAGCATGGTAAGTTCGACAACTTGTGGAAAGGACCATACAGGATTTCAGCATACAGGGGATAGAATGCTTTCTTGCTTTCAGATATGGATGGCCAAGATTGCCATGGAGGACCAGTGAATGGTAGGCTTTTGAAGCACTACCATTGTTCAAGAAAATAGATCAAAAACTATGTCACATCATTGTATATACCATGTTATTTGTTGGTCAGATTTCAAGTACACAGTGATTGAAGTTTGGGGCCCGAGGTGAAGGCTATAAAACTTAAATGATATGTGTAAAGTTTGGCTTTATTTTAGTTTTTCAGTCTTAGTCTTGAGTCAGAGTCAGTCTGCATTGTGTTAGTTTTTAGTATTTTTGACTCCATGCCCAATGGATAAGGCTACTTGGTCTATGGTGTTCTTGGCACCTCCAAGGAGCTACCATCCCCATTAGAGCCAACATTAATGTCAGTCTAGTCATACTGCCATCAGTGATCAAAATTTCTCTTTTGCATTTGCATATTAGGAGTCCCATACCATAAATTTTCACCATTCCATTAGGTCATGGATTCATTGATGGTAGTGGTCTTTCATCAGTTTTCCCTCATGTGAAACTTGCTGATTCTCCTCTCTATGGTCTTTAGTCATGAGTCACTTTCACTCTATGAGTCATGTTAGTAAGTCATAGGATTGGTCTCATTCGGTTATAGGGTCTCATCATGGTCAAATTAATGATTCAAATGTCAATAAATATCAGCAAGGTCATGAGGAGGTCAATAAACTCAAAGTCACAGCACCTGGGAAGATCAAAGAAATGTTTTATTCAGCTTGATGTAATTTTCGCCTAAAAACCATGTTTTGAGGTGAAAACATGCTAATTTGCTTTCATTACCATCTTTTATGTAATTTCATATTATCATATGTAATACTCACACTTCAGAAGCTGCTATCTCCACAAAGTCACTACCCTTCCCTTTAGAGAGGTTTTCCACAACATTTTCAGTGTAAAATCATGTTCTAAGTATGTCCATCAGAAAGAGCCCGAAAAGAGCTTTCCAACGGTATATTATACTCTCAAAACTGACTCCTGGATCTAAAATCATGCCTAAGTGAAAGAAGGTCCCATCTAACCTAACCCTCCCCTTTTACCATTTCTTCCTTACACTTTATTTCATAAAAAATTTAATGTTTCCTTCATAGAACCCCCTTTTTTTTCCCTATCCGATCGCATGAATCGCATTGTAAAATTCTTAATAATCCCCCCCGATGTGATTAAATAAACCACTTCCCCTCATTTTCCCTTAAACTTTATAATAAAGTTTTAAAGTCTTTATTATAAATTCCCCCTCGATCCAATCCCTTTCCCTTTCCCGATCTGATCGCAATCGAAACATTTAAATTGTGCATTCCAATGGACCCTTGTGACTACAAAAACTCTGATGTGATTGCATACCCCCGATTAGATCCCGTCTGTCGATATGCCCATCTGATCGAACGACCCTCACTCCATTGCTCCATTGCAATCGACGATTTCATAATGTGTTACACCCGCTCCCGCCGCGAATCGCCGATGTGATTGACCCCGCTTGATCGCATCTGGACCGTCGATCTGCCCATCCGATCAAACGGCCCACAGCCCGTCGCTCCATCGCAATCGGCGAAATCCCTTCACACAATACACTTTGCCCCACTCCCCTCCCGATTTCCAATTGCGATTTATACCCCTGGGTCCCACCTAAAGGCCTTCCGCATTTTTCAACGTAAAATTATTTTCTCCTTTGAAAAAGTGTTGAAACATTTTTATTTGTTTTTTACCCCATTATCCCTTGGGCTTATCCTTTACCCCTATTACATTATTCCAATCGCATCGGAATTTTTTTAGGCCTCGTTCTAATAACACCTACCCCTCTCCCGCTCCGATCCCTGATTGCGATTGCGATTTCCCTAATCGCATCACAAGTTTTCTATCCCTCTATTATATGATACTCCTTCCCCCTTCCGATTGCGATTATGATTTGGGCCCACATCCCTTTCCCTTCACTCCTTTTACCCAAAAAGGGGTCTTTTCTTCATTAAAGGCATGAAATTTAGTTTTGATGTTTTCAAAAGGCATTTATCAGCATAGATAAGATTTTTAATAAATAAAAGAAACAATCAAAGGGCCAAGAGCTAATTATGAAACAGAGACTTCTACAGCAACAGTAAAATAGGGATCTGTTCTTCAGATTTCCTATTTTCACTCATTCAGCATAACAGTGAAACTTCAAAAATGGTCAAAATATATTGTTTCTCCTCTTTTTCAGGGGTAGATCGTTGGTCTCTTTCCTATGTTCGGATTTCAGTTTCTGAGCTAGTAAACAACTCCTCTTTCTTTGGATCTACTTCCCTCAGATTTTGGTCTATTTAATGTAATTTTCAGTCATTTTTAGTAAGTCAGTGAGTAGGGGAATAGTGTGGAAACCAAGGAGGACGCTCTGCGCTCCATTGTAACAGTTTTGACAGGGAATTAATAAGAAACGCAGCTCTGATTTGTGGGATTCATGTGGTATGAATTTTAGCATTTGTTCTCTCCATTGTGTTCATATGTAAATTTTTTATGTTCACCATTCATTCATAAACATCTCTGGTTGAATGATTTCAATATAGATAGGTAGAATCCATTATTAATGCTCTGCCTTGGGAAATCATTCAATACTTTATGTTTTCTTCTGTTTGAAAAGGATCCATCTCTTATGCCCTTTTCATCTCCTCACCAGTCTTACCATCCCATCATTATCTAAACTGAATTGTTAAAATTCTTGCCTAACTTGCCCCATGAAATACTCTGTATCCCTGATTTAATTCCCCAATTTCAAACTGTCCCATATTTTCCATACAACCCTGAAAATCCATTCATTTAAACATTTCCCATTATTATACCTAGCCTAATATCAGTTTGTATTTACATTTCATTGAATATCTTTTACGGAGAGAGCCCTCTCCTGACCTTGTAGGGCTAGCTACAAGGCTGAGAGTGGTTTGAGGTTACCCTGATTTGCCTTTTTCAGCCTGAGGTCCAGATCAAGTGATAACACTAACAAAATTTTTCAAGGAGGATTCTACCAAAATATTTCAAGGATGATGAGTCTCTGTAATGATCTTTATAGGTCTCAAATTGAAAATTGTAATTGGAAAACTATACTCTTTCTTCTTAAATATGAATAGATAATGTAAGGATTGTTTATTAATATTTACCTTTGGAATATGAATAAAAAATTTAAGGATTGTTTAATGATATTTACCTATGATGTGATGCATATTAAGAATCATGACATCTTCAAAAACAATCACGACATTTTTCATTTTTAGAACCGTTGTTGTCTTATTCTTCTAAAACATCACTCTGCACGTGCCTAGAGGACATGGATGTCAAAATCATTCCACAAATTCCTAGAGGGCATGCCAATTATCTGTGGCATGGAGTTGCAAGTTGAGTTAAGAAAGTTGATTCATCATATTAAATGTAAACTCAACTATTGCAGAGAACACTAGGCTAACATGAGCATTCTACGATAATTGATTAGATCTGGTTGAAGAACCAACAGTAGCAGACGACCAATTTGAAGAACAATTTGTTTTCAATGTACTAAATAGGGGCAAGAGGAATGAAGAGGAGGAAGGAGTATATTGCGTGGAACAAAGATGGGACAAGACATAAAGGAGGTGACAAGTGGTGAGAAGAACCAGAAGGCGGCCTTCTGCTAGAAGTGGAGGCTTTGGATTTGGATATGTAATGAAATGGACAGTGCATTCTTAGTTTTAAAAACTTTGCATAAAATAATTCACTTGCCCCAACGTTCCTAGTCTGCATAAAATAACTTGCTCCGACATTTTTTTTTTAAACTTCAAATAAAATAGCTTGCCCTCACTAAAATAACAATGGGGCACGTGATGCTTGCAATAAGAGGGTGAGTTAAAAAAAAATTTAGAATTTTCTTGCATCGAAATTGTTGTTTCAAACAAAAGGTCAAAAAAAATTCTAATGGATTGGGGATCATTCTATTTTAGATTGATTTAGTTTGATTGATGTATTCAAGTTCTCAATATATGATCAATATTTTTATTAAAATGTTGAACCCAAATTTTTAGTTAGAGAGCGTACATAACTCAATACACGATCTACTCTACAAATAGGGCTATCTTAGGGGTATTTATTCAATCAAAATGAAAGTCATTAAAGGATGTGCACCTAACCTCGTTGCCATAGGACATAGTCTTAGCAGTAGGAGTAACCAACTTGGGCATTGAAACAAGGTTAAGTGGGAAAACACTTACATGCATTTTTCTCGGATTGAAAAGATTCTTGCATTTATTCTTATACTTTGAAACTATAAAGCTTGAAAATTCATAGAATTAACTTTACTCACATACAAATAACAATTCAAACGGTAGTTAGATGTAATCAATGAGCTCATTTGATGTCAAACATGTTACCTGTAACAAATAGATCTGTTCCCTCCATTCAAGGCAAGTGAAACCACCTAGAACACACTTGAGATCCCACAAACGTTAACCAACTGCCTGCTCAGTGGTGGAAATACTAGCTAGAATACTAGCACTTGACTATTGGGATGCTATTGCTTGACTAGCTTTTGAACCCTTCCCTACGGGTAAGGAACTGGAAAGAACTGCCCAGTAAGGTTAAAGAAAAGCCTCCTATTTCTTATAGCCTAGCCGAACTAGCAAGAAAATCATTTGGTAATGACTGACTAACATACCTTCAAGAAATTATATTTCTCTATACAATCACCATTCAAGGCATTTTTCCTACGTATATGGCTTCCAGGTGAATAGAATAATTCGAGTTTCTTTCCTTGGAGAATAGAAGAACTCTGGTTTCTTGGTCCAGTGTGGATTCGAGACATTTTTCCTATGTATATGGCTAGGAGGTGAATAAAAGAACTTAGGTTTATTGGTTAAGTGTGGTAGGTAATCAAAATAAGGTTTATCAAAGAGAACTGCTCATTTTAAGGAGGTAATTCCCACCTTGGTTCAAGTTTCAAAGAGATAAGTACAATGACCTAAGATATTTAAGTGCCACTTATGCATAGTGCACGTTGGGTGTAGAGTTATGGAAAAGAGGGACAAGTGGTAAGGTCGTGATACAAGGCAATCAAATTACATTTAGATAATTTGTGTGTCATATAACTTGAGGGAGAACTTCCAATCTAATTTAACACAGATCCATCGGTCAAATTTGACATAGATACTTCAGGCTAGACAACCATTTTCCTCCCATTTAGACACTCATGATTAAGTGGAGTGGTTTAGGATTGCATTCTATGTTATGAAGAGGGAGTGGTGAGGCACGTGGCTCTCATGCAAGGGCCCACATGGTCCAACTAAGTCGTATCTAAACTTATTTTTTAATTCCACCCCTTTTGTGTTTAAAATTCACTATAATGACTCCATGGAATTTAAATTTGAGCTAGTTTTTATTGGTGTCAAAGCGATGGTGTTAGAGCGATAAGACTCATTATGAACCACATGCTACATTGAGTCTAATCGTAGATTGCGTTGAGTATAATGACCATTGTTTGGAGGGCTCTCGATGCTCATGGTTTGTGGCCTACCATACCTAAGCGTACACATCCCATACTTGCAGCAAGTTTGCAGCCTATCGTACATAAGCGTACACGTCCTAAACTTGTAGACTTACTAGAAAGGTGTTGGAATACCTAAGCATACACATCGTAGACTTGCAGACTTATTAGAGATTTTCTAGCAGCAAGACTTGGCACAAAGTCCAAATTTTTCTGAAGTGATAGAGATTCTTTAGAAAACTCTTAAAGAGGTAAAGACATGTAGCTTGTTCACATGAAATTGCTATTAATTTTTAAGGTGATACATGATCATTTATGCCATGTTGAGGCTAGAGATGGGTGGGAGAATGAGCAGAGGAAGGATAAATCATTGGGTGGTTTTTTTCTTTTGCATATCATTTTTTTGAATTTATGGCATCATTTTAGGTTCTTTTGCAATAATGGGCAAGTAATTCCTACCATGTCAATTCCTTTGTTCACATATAAACTAAATAGTGGAAATGTTTGTTTTATTATTTTGATAAAAAAGTGTGATATGCCCTATTATGTTGATATGTTGAATTGTAGTTAAGTACTCTAGAATGTATAGTTCATTACTTTAAAATAAACATTCTATGCCAACACTATTTTAAAAATCCCTAGTGTCCATTGTTCATCACTGAAATATATTAGAAAATCATTTATATCTATCAAACATTTTGTACTTTAGAATAAAAAATTATATATGTCAGGATTTGATGAGTAAAATATTCTTGTAAATTATTTTGAGGATTATACACATACCTTTGGAGTAACAAGCATGCTCGATTTTTTGTTTCATCATGTTAAAATTTAAAGGAAAGCAGAATATAAGAGGCTACAAGTATACTGGAAGTGATGAATCCTTCCACTTGGAAACTGCCACATGTGCAACACAATTGGTTATTCTCTTCCATATTTTCCAAGTTGATAAATGTTGGTAATAAAAATTGAAGAGAGGAGATATCATTGCAAAAATGATGGAAAGGTGCACAAAATATTAGTGTGCAGGGGTACACATTTATCATAGCAGAGATAAGGAATGTTTTCTAGCAAAATGATGATTTGGGTGTAGGTACCACTTCTCTGCTAGGCCACTTAGAAACATGAGAAGGAATTCCTTTTCCTCCTAGTCATGCCTCCAAGGACAGGCTTGATCTTATTATAGGTGCTCTTTATATTGTCTTGTTTGTTCCATTGTTGCAATTTGCTTCATTTGGTTTTGGTGCTTGTTGTTCTTGTATTTTTTCCTTTCTTATTTCTTGCGGAAGCTTTTAGGGCGTCCTCATAGCAGCTGCGCACCTGCCTATTTTATCCATATCCAATTAATTTCCTTACATGGATATCCAATTAATTTATTTACAAGGGAAAATAGCCACAATGTTGCATCTCTAGTTTAGAAAAATTTCACCCTTGCTTTGACACTTATTTCAAAATGTTTCACATATATTCCCGCACTTGCACCCATGAAGAATAGTATGGAATTATTGATTATGATATGAAGGCTACTAATATGGGTAACCTATGGAATATTTATATAAGTTTGGCATTGAAATTTCTCTGGAAGATTTGTGTAAGTTTGGCATTGAAATTGGAAAGTTGGGTACAAGGGAAAAGGAGATATTTATTTTCATATATGCTTTTTGAATGCACAATTTCAAATAATATGTGGTATACTTTCTATGTATGATCATCTATATGGGTCATGTTGTTTGGAGGGATATGTGAGGGTATAGAGAATATTTAATAACATTTTAATCTAAATGATTATTAATTTAAATACTTGTTAACTTATTTTTGTGGGGCAAAATGCAATGTTGCTCAAAGGCCCTTTTTTGTTTAGGAAATCATCACCTAGTTGCACCCATGCAAACTAGTATATAATTATTTAGTATGATATGAAGGTTAGTAATATTGGTAACCCATGGAAGGTTTGGGTAAAATTGGCATTAAAATTGGAAATTTGGGTACAGGTGAAAAGGAGATATTCATTTTCATATATGCTTTTTTAATGCAAAATTTTAAATAACATGTGGTCTACCAATAAATTGCAAGTGACAACAAGGGATATAATATAAAAAGAGGAAAATAGTCTTGTAGTTAAAATGGTATGAAGAAGTGATGCATTTTCCATGGAATTTGATCTTGAAGCAGAAGATTATGATCCATTACCAAAAGGTGAAGTCAACAATGAAAACTTGAACATGCAACTTTAGAAGCACATTATACCCCATGTTTATTTATACTTTCTAGTTGAGTTTCTAATACTCCTTAATCATGTATGTTAAAATTCCATTGAGTTAAACAATTACATGAGACATAGTAGGTGGTGAGAATGTAACTAAAGAAAAAAATTTAGGCAACTTTCAAGTAAAGATATATAAAATGCACGCGTTGCAGAGTTTTCAAGAAACAATCATTGCATGAAGAAAATTTTGCAAATATTATAAAGGTAGTGAGGAATTCCTCCTCTAAAAATTTCATTACAAGAAATATGTTTGAGAGTGTAAACTTCTGTGAGCCATATCATATTAAATTAAATCTTTCGGGAAATCACATGAGATATTTTAGAACCGACGCGTTTCGAACTACTGAATGTAGTTCATCATCAAGAATGATGAACTACATTCAGTAGTTCGAAACACGTCGGTTCTAAAATCTCTCATGTGAGTTCCCGGAAGATTTATTTTAATAAGTATGTTTGTTGATTTTAATGGGGAATTCCATTCTTTAGTTATTCTCATTGGTAAACAATAGGTAAAAACTTCTAGGAACAAATGTCATAGTTTAACTTGTCTTCTTTGAATTCTTATTCTCTAGAATTCATATTGAAATCATTATCTAAAATCTCTTTACAGATAGTGGCCTTAGTGGCCTTACATTTAGAGGTCACTTTTTTCTGCTATTTAATAGTATAATTGCCTCATAGGTGGATAATGTATTTCTCTAGTTATATTTTAAACAAAACCAATCTATTTTTTCAAGTTTAAGAACATAATTAACTGATATCAAGAAAATAGTGCAACTTATGTTTGAACTTTATCATCTTTTCCTTCTCCATCTAATTCAGAGAGATGTCATACTATTCAAATATTTTAAGCAATAGAGTACCAATTATAAACAGGTGCTAACCTATGCTTTGTACAAATTTTTGATTGAGTGAAATAATTGAAGGGTCTATGCAGGAAAAGAAGAAGCTTAGGAGGAAAAATACAATAATTTTCCACGAGTATTTGAACCAGGGTTTATTATCATTTTATTGTCCTAGGAACTTTGTTTAAGATCGTTTGTTGGTGCTTTCAACAAGCAAAGTGCATATTTTATTGAGCCGACCTTGAATGTCTGTATTCATCATATATTTTACATGCTTTTCACATGAGTCATATCTTTGATAAACACGAGGCACTTTTTCGAACTTACTTTGAGAGTTTGTTTTCTTATCTTTGATGAGTCATATCTTTGAGAGTTTGTTTTCTTACTATTGTTCCAACTTCCCATATGGTTCATAATGTTGATTGCTTTGATATTTCATGGATATCTTGCATATGCATTTTTAAATTAGCTACTTTTTTTCCCTAAATTTATGCTACAAATATGGGTAGCACTTCTCACAGTGTGACTTTAAAAGTTCAATGAATGAATGAAGTGTGCACAATTTTTGGTTGTTACTCATTGAAAGAACAATTTTAGATTTTGAAATTTTATATGCTTATAAATTTTATGAATGTTGAATCATTTTTCAGCAGTGGAGGAGCAATTCGAAAACAAACATGAATTATGCTGAAATTAATCTAGGCAAAAATAGTTGGGGTTGGATCTGGTTAGAGCATTGGATGGATTTTTAAAATTTTATATGCTTATAACTTTTATGAATATTGAATCATTTTTCAGCAGTGGAGCAAATATTCAAAAACAAACATGAATTATGCTAAAATTAAGCCAGACAAAAATAGTTGGGGTTGGAGCTGGTTAAAGCATTGGATGGATACAAAGCCTTGGGAGAATAGACTCATGGAACAAACCCAAATGGATGCTTATGAAATCCAATCTCTCAAAAGTTATGATGTTGTTGGAGAGAATAGGAGGAAATATCATGAACCTCACAAAAACAACGTTAGTGTCCGTGTTGTTGTAAAACGCCTTCAAGGGTTTTGTGATGAAAAATGTTATAATCAATTCTTTTAATTTTCTACTCAAGTATTATGTTTCTGTGTATTCTTAAACAACTTTAGTATAATTTTTATTGCAATCATTCTAGCAAAGTCATGACATGCATCCATAGTATATAGGTCCCATCGTTCATGTTGGAGTGCAATTTCTTTAGGTGCGTTGCTCATTCTTATGTAGATGAAATATGACACTTTTAACCACTCATGCCAAAGAATGCAACACTCTAAAAAATTTCCTATTTATGTATTTATAAAATAAGTATGATTTTCCATTATTATGCAAGTCACTTTTATCAATCACAATGAGGTAATTCTTTTTCTTCTGTTTGGTATTCATTCTGGTATATATCTTTCTATGTATGATCATCTATATGGGGCACGTAGTTTGGAGTAATATGTGATGATATAGAGAACAATTAACAACATTTGAAACTAAATGATTTTGAGTTGAAATACTTAACTTATTTTTATGGGCCAAAATGCAATTTTTCTCAAAAGCCCTTTTTTGTTTAATCAATCATCATAAAAATGATTCAATATAAAAAAATTCTATCATAAATTCAAGATACTTTCAAATCATCATCATCATCTGTTTTTTTTCGAGGAGTTCACAACTTTGATCTTCTAAAAAATCTAGTCCTCTATGGTGAATTTGTTTACATTGTTCAAGCTATTCCTCTATGATGAATATATTTACACTATTCAAGCCATTGGTTTCAAGTTATTGAACCAAACCTAGCAAATCTCTTGCATTATAATTGAACCATGAAAATAAGGGTAAATTCCAATATATATGTATATTCTCAAATATTTATCACTATTTAGCACAATATTAAACTGGTCTATGACAATGATAATGAAAAATTACTGTTTACTTATCATAATTAAGGTTTCTTTGTCATATCAATATGCCATATATCAATACGAATACTTGATTGACATTTCATCATCAAGTCAATTTCCAAAACCATAGGGAAAGATAATATCACTACTTTCTATATCATGGATAGATTATGGATAGTATCATTGCTTTTTGGAGGTTCAACAATTTCCTTTGACCTTTAATGGGCATTTTATTTTGATTTTTTTGTTTTTGGCTTCGCCGAGTCCATTGTTTTTGAAATAAAATATAATATTTTTTCCAGTAGCTACCTTTTCCACTACTAGTGCTCCTAGTTGTGCCTTCTCTACTACTGAAACTACTATTGGTAGGGGTTGTGACCTCCCTGTTTCATCTTATGAAGTCACAAAATCTTTGTGAAATGGATTTAACACATTTTTTTGTGTGTCTTACGGTTTTTCCACAAGAACTATTCTCTTTGTTGTGTAACCAGCTCCAAAAATAGAAGAAAAGAGAGATCAACACCTTAGAAATAAGCCACTTCGAGGGGGCAACCTCCAATACATTACATAAATGAACAATTCTTGGATGATCCAATTTACAAAACCTCCTTTCTATATATAGGAGTCCATGGGGCCATAATGTCATCCTAGTGGGCCACAATGTAATCCTAGCCGACCTAACAATAATAATTTAAGGGCACAATAATAACAAAATGGGGGTTACAAGGGTACAATAATAACAATAAGGGGGTTACACTAATAACAATAAGGGACTATACTAGTAATATAGGGACCTAACATGCCCCTCTCCTTCAAAAAGTGTTGTCCTCAACACTTGAGTAGCTCTGGGTGCTTCTGTATAAAATTCTCATCCTCCCATGTAGAATCTTCAGTGGGTAAGTTCTTCCACTTGATGAGATACTCTGAAATTGATCGATTCCGTAGTTGTTGAGTTCTTGTTTATGTGACCGCTTCAAGTTCCAATATGATTTTTCCTTCCTCATCAAGTTCTGGTAATATTGTTTGAACTGGAATATTTTCACCGATAACCTTCTTTAAGCATGAAACATGGAAAATTGGATGTACTCGCAAAGAAGCAGGAAGCTCCAATTTGTATGCCATAGTACCAATCTTTTGCAACACCTTGTAAGGACCATAGTACTTTGGCGATAATTTATTATCCTTCTTTGCTTTCTTGAGGGACATTTGTTTGTATGGTTGTAGCCGTAAAAATACCCAATCTCCTACATCAAAACTTCTCTCGCTACGATGTTGATCTGCCTGTTGTTTCATTCGATTTTGTGCCAAATTCAGGTTATCCTTTAAGAGTTGGAGAACTACTTGCTGATGCTCGATGTGATCTTCCACTGCTTGAACCTTCGAATTTTCCCTTAAAGATGATGTGATGGATGGTGGATGATATCCATAAAGTGCCATAAATAGGGTCATTTTTGCTGCAGTATGGAAGGAAGTGTTATACCACCATTCAGCAAGAGGTAACCACTTGACCCATTGTGTTTGTTTATCAGATACAAAACAACGAAGATATCCTTCCAAACATTTATTTACTATCTCGGTTTGACCATCGGATTGAGGATGATAAGATGAGCTATGAGCTAATTGAGTACCCAAACAAGAAAATAACTCCGTCCAAAAATTTCCAGTAAAAATGGGATCTCTGTCGCTCATAATAACCCTTGGGCTTCCATGTAGTTTTTGAATTCTATCCATAAATGTAGTAGCAACTGTACTTGCTTTAAATGGATGAGATAATGCACAAAAGTGTGCATACTTGGTAAGTCTATCAGCTACCACCATGATGACACTCTTTCCTTCGGACTTAGGTAAACCTGTGATAAAATCCATTGAAATCTCCTCCCAACGTTGACTTGGATTGGATAAAGGTTGTAGAAGTCCCAGGGTTTTAATTGTTTCCACTTTATTCTGCTGGAAAACCAAAAATTCTGCCACAAAATTTTGAATATCAGATTTAAGGCCATCCCAAAAAAATTCTTTCTTCACCCTGTGGTAAGTTTTTAAAAATCCTGAGTGTCCTCCTAAAGGAGAAGTGTGCAATTCGAGAAGAATCTTTTGTTTTAGTTGGGAATTCTTACAAAGATATAAGCGATCTTTGTACCATAAGGAATCATTTTTCCAACTAAATGTATCGGATGTACTAGGATCTTGCTGCAACTTTTGAATGAGTGTCCATACATCTTTGTCCTTCTTCCATTCATCTCTTGCTTCGGTTATCAAATCTGGTTGGATAATAGAAATGGCACAAAGCAATGCTTCCACCTCTTCATTCTTTCTTGAGAGTGCATCTGCAACAACATTAAGCTTTCCTTTTTTGTAGATTATTTCAAAGTCATAACCCAACATCTTTGTGACCCATTCTTGCTGCTCTTCTGAAGATAGTCTTTGTTCCAAAAAGTGTTTAAGACTATCATGATCAGTTTTTACCTTGAAGTGTCTTCCCATTAGGTAAGTTTGCCATTTATTTAGTGCATGCAGTATTGCTAACATTTCCTTCTCATAAATAGGTTTCTGTAAATACTTTCCTTTGATTGGACGACTTTCAAAAGCAATGGGTCTTCCTTCCTGCATTAAAACTGCACCAATTCCATTTCCTGAGGCATCACATTCCACAATAAAGGTTTTTGTGAAGTCTGGTGTAGCTAAGACCGGTGCTAGGCACATTGCATCTTTAAGACGTTCAAAGGCCTTAGTTGCTTCAGGAGTCCATGAAAATGCATCTTTCTTCAATAATGTTGTTAGAGGTGCTGCTATTCTCCCATAATTCTTAACAAACTTGCGATAATACCCTGTTAACACGAGAAATTTGCGCAACTGCTTTATGGTCGTGGGGACTTTCCATTCCTTAATGGCTTTAATTTTGTTAGGGTCTACCTTAACACCCTCGTGAGATACAATATGACCCGGATATTCCACCTCTTGTACTCCAAAGAAACATTTGGATGTTTTTGCATATAATTGTTTCTCCTACAATAGTTTGAGCACCCTGTCAACATGTTCAACATGATCCTTCCAAGAACTGTTGTAGATTAGTATATCATCAAAAAATACTAGCACAAATTTTCTAAGGAAGGGTTTGAAAATGGAATTCATCAACCCTTGAAATGTAGAAGGTGCATTGGTAAGGCCCAAAGGCATGACCAAAAATTCATAATGACCCTCATGAGTTCGAAATGTTGTTTTTGGAATATCTTCAGTCTTCATTCTAATTTGATGATATCCTGAACGAAGATCCAACTTGGTAAAATAAATTGCTCCATATAATTCATCCAATAATTCATCAATCACAGGAATGGGAAATTTATCTTTAATGGTGAGCTTATTGAGCTCCCTATAATCCAGACACATTCGCCATGATCCATCCTTCTTGTGTACCAATACTACGGGAGCAGAGAAAGAACTTTGACTAGGTTGAATTATACCCGCCTCTAACATTTCTGCAATCATACGTTCAATTTCGCTCTTTTGGAAGTAAGGATATCTATAAGGGCTGATGTTTGGAGGAACACTTCCTGGAATCAAATGAATAGCATGATCATGAGATCACGAATAGGTGGAGTCCTTTGGGAGTTTCAAACACCTTGGAATGATTGTCCAAGACTTGTTGGAGATCTGCAGAAATAGATGATTTTGATGTTGGAACTTCTAGTGAGCATAATTGTGCAATTACGCCTCGCTGTTCTTTCTTTAGAAGCTTTGTCATGACATTAGAGCTTATTATCCTTCCTGGCTTCCCCGCAATACCCCGTAATTCGACTTCCTTTCCTTATGAAAAAAATTTCAAGAAAAGTTCTTGAAAATTAAAAGCTACCGTCCCCAAAGATTGTAACCATTGTACTCCTAGTACAACATCAACACCTCCCATAGGAATGGAAAGCATTGGACTAGTCAATACATATTCCCCATGGTTAGCTTGATATTATGGCATTTTCCAGAGCAATTTATAGTTCCTCCATTTGCAACCATCACTTGAAATTCTGGTGCTGGGTATAGGAAATAATTTAATTCCTTGGCTACCTTACAATGAATAAAATTATGGGTGCTACCTGAATCAATCAACACTATTACCTTTTTCTTCTTGATATGTCCTTCTATCTTGAGAGTTTGAGGAGTGGTAATTCCTGCCAATGCATTACACGATATGGTCAGACTCATTTCTTCCTCTTCTTGGGTTGGTTCCTGGTGTACATCCTCTTCTTGTTCATTTTCTTCTTCCTCTTCACAATCTATGTAAAATAATTTCTTCTCAGCACACTTATGACCTTTAGTGTATTTTCTATCACAACTGTAGCAAAGCCCTTTTGCTCTTTTTCTTCCAATTGTTGTGGTGTCAACCTTGTAGGTTGTGGAAATCTAGGCGTAGCAACACTTCCTTCTTTATAGAATTGAGTGGTAGGCTTCCTTGTCGCCATAATTTTACATTCAACTTTTCTTGCCAACCTGAATGCCTTCTCCAATGAATCGGGTTCCAAAACGCGAACTTCATGTTGGATGTTATCCTTTAAAGTGCCTATGAAGAGATCAATCCTGTGTTCCTCTGGAATATCAGTTACCCTTATATTCAATTTTTGGAAGTCCTCAATGTGCTGCCCCACTAAACCCTTTTGTTTGATATTTATCAATTGGGTAAAGAAGGTGTTGCTCTTTGTATCCTCATAATGTGCTATCATTTCCTCCGTAAAAATTGACCAAGTGACAATTTTTTTACGGGAGCAAATCCATTGATACCATACAAATGTATTTTGTTCTAAATGTAAAGTTGCAATGCGTACCTTTTGTGTGTTTTGCACGTTATGGAGATCAAATATTGCTCCATCTGTAGTATCCATGTTACAAGATCCTTTCCATCAAACTTTCTCATATCCATTTTTGGAATATGGTGGTTCTTCACACCAACATTCGAGTTTATGAAATCACGATTAACATTTATTTTGTTCTCATCATGAGGTTCTTCTCCTATATTTCCGCCATTAGGAATCATTTCTGGTTTTAAGCTTGTCATCAAGCCTTTCATGTATGCTTTTAGATCATTCTTCATGTTTTCCATGTTGTCTTTCATGTCATCCATCTTAGCTTCCATGCCCACTTCCATGCCATCCATCTTAGCTTCCACGCCATCCATCTTAGCTTCCATGCCTTTCTTCAAACCGTCCATCTTCACTTCCATGCCTTTCTTTAAAACTTCCATTTCATTTTTTGTTGCTCTTTGCGAGAGTGAAAACTGTTGCATTTGCTCTTGTAATTTTGATAGATCATGTTGCAATTCTTCATCTTCATGAGTCATAGTAGAGCCTTCTGAAGGCTTAATGAGTGTTGAATTATTTTTAGGGGCCATATTAGAATCCAATATTGATATCTATTCTACAAGATTCCCTTGGAATCAATTCAACTTGATTCTTCAAACAAGACTTATGCAATTCGGAAAAAAAATACACACCTTTTACTAGCTTTTAGGAGATCGATATTGAAATTGAATTATCTCTGTAATTGAAAATATTCGATATCTGAAATTCAGCCCTGTAGTAGCCCTCTGAAGCTTCTTTCAAATGCCACAGGTCTGACCTGATTTTGATTCTCCAAGACAAACTTGTGTCCAATCTCCCACAATGACCTAATTCTGGACTGGTTCAGTAGAGCGAACTTGTACGACTTGCCACGTGTCACTGTTTTGTCCTTTGTCTTTGAAATTGATAGCGAAGAAACTACAGGCCGTGTGCTGGTGATCACTTTTAACGGCACTCCAATCCAATCTTCAGAGAGAGAGTTATTAAACTTTTCCCACGATCACCTCTTTGAGATGAAATTCAGGAGCCTGAAAAAGCACTACCTTCCACAGATCATATCTCCAAAAATATTGCGAACCAAGCTCTGAAATTTTTATATGAATTTCCTCAGGATTTCATATTCGCACCATATGAATTTCAGATTCTGAACCTTCGTAGAAAAAAATTTATAGCGCAAATTCCATGATGACCTGTTTAGGAGCCTGAAACAATACCTGACTTCCACAGATCATATCTCCGAAATTATTTCGAACCAAACTCTGAAATTTTTATACAAGCTTCCTCAAGATTTTGGCTTCGCACCCTAAAAATTTCAGCTTCTGAAACTTCGTAGAAAAAAGTTATAGCGAAAATTCCACGATGACCTGTTTGGAGCAGCGAAACCCTAGAATCCAAAGCTCTGATACCAAATGTTGTGTAACCAGCTCCAAAAATAGAAGAAAAGAGATATGAACGCCTTAGAAATAAGCCACTTCGAGGGGTCAACCTCCAATACATTACATAAATGAACAATTCTTGGATGATACAATTTACAAAACCTTCTTTCTATATATAGGAGTCCATAGGGCCATAATGTAATCCTAGTGGGCCACAATGTAATCCTAGCCGACCTAACAATAATAATTTAAGGGCACAATAATAATAAAATGGGGGTTACAAGGGTACAATAATAACAATAAGGGGGTTACACTAACAACAATAAGGGACTATACTAGTAATATAGGGACCTAACACTCTTTGATAAAAATTATTCTCTCTCACCAAAATTATTTCCAGATCCATAATTTCATTTGGATTTTCAACTATCTAGTCACATGTGGAATCTCTACTCAGTCAGTGCTACTCTATTTTAATTTAAAAGGTAAGTTCATTGAAAATCAAAGCCTTATATCAATATATCGATTAATAGGTTAACCAATTACAAGCTCAGTTATTATTTTATCCATTAATTATACCGAGTCTATCTACCTTGCATCTTAATCACCCTTTACTTACCGCCTTACCCAAACTTATTCTATTTAACCACCCCTATTTACCCGTGACCCAACCAACTTAGTTATGGATTCTCAAACCTATTTCTTCGTCCAAGAATATTTTTTGGAGGGGGTAGCACTATCATGCTTGTTTTCCGAGCAAGATGAACAACCCCATCCACATAGCATGAAGCAAGGAATAAAGGGGATGAAGAGGCAGGAAATAGTTTGTTAGAAAGTGAATCTCTTAGTGAGGGTATCTTGTCTGATACGGAGAAGTAGTTCCTTCCTTGCTCCGTTTAAATAGCAAGCCCTCCTTCCTTGGCTGATAATGATGAATCAATATATCTGAGTATGCAGAATCGGCCTTGCGAAACATTAATGAAGAAAAATCCTTTGTTGCAGTTGTCTCTACTACTACATCTAATCCATTACTTGAAGCATCAACTATTCATATTCTCTTGTGGTCGTAACTTCCTCTGTGGAAGCAGGGGAAAACGTAAGTCACCCAAGAGAATCATTTTGAATTTGTTGATACATGTTTCCTTGATTCCTCTAACCTCCTTGGCATAATTTTCTTTCTATTCACGGTTTTTTGGGATTGGTTTAGGATGTTGGCTTCAACTCAACCCTGGTAATAGTTTGTCCTTATAATCGTTAACTCAATTTCATAGGTCCTTTCTTTAAAATACCTATTCCAAATTTAATGAGGGTTGATTAACTTCTTGCCATAACTCCATTGGCAAGTAGCCACTCAATGGTGACACTGCAAACTCAAGGGTTTCAATACAAAGGTTTCAATCTCTTTTTGTCTCAATGTTTTTTTTTTTTTACTTACACTTCTCTTAGGAGAGGCCGACAATTTCATGCCTAAGCAATGATAACAGAATGTGTTCATTGTATTCACTAACCTTTTATTCTCTAATCAAAATCTAATGAGGTTTTTACTTCAACCTGTTGTCATGTTATGACTGAGCATAATCCACAACTATGTAAATTAAGTGGAGTTAATGTTTATGATTTTCATTCTACTATGGTCAACCTTTATGTTTACAATTTTCTAGTTTACCTTGGCTAACATGACTATTTCTACAATGGTAATGTATAGATAGAGCATTGGTCCACTTTCCACCATTTACTATAAGTATTTTTCTTCATCTACAATGTTTTTTTCTCATTGTGTCATAAGTAGTGACTTGCAGAATCCTAATTATCCACAGTATCATAAAACAATGGTCGATGTTTCAAATCCCAACGGGGATCCATCTTCAAGACAAGAAGTGAATGAAGATTGAAAGAAGGTTGCACGGGTCAAGGCTTAAATAGTGAAGGATGATGAGAAGAGCAGACACAAACATATTTTATTAATTTATTTAATCTAAAATTTTTATTTTTTTAAATTTTTATTTAATTTAATTTTAATAATAGCATATAATATCATCTATAATTAAATATTAATATTTAAAAATTTACTAATATAATATTACTAATTAATTTCATAATTTGTTAATTTAATTTTTTTTTTAATTATTATAAATCCGTAAGTGCTACTAAATTCTAATAAATTAATTTTAATAATTTATAATATAATATCACCTAATTAAAAAATTTATTTAATTTCATAATTTGTTAATTATTTTTAAAAATTTTAAAAATATTACCTAAAAAGATTAACCTTAAATAATCTAATCAAACTAATAATCTAAGAGTTAATTAATTGAAAAATATTTATATGATATAACCCTAAATGGTACTAATAATGGTTTTAATTACTCTTAATTAATAAAATTAATAATTAATTAATAAAAATACCTATTGTTTACTTAAATAATAATAATATAACCTTATTTAAATAAATGTTAATAAATAAAAGTTATTAATTACAATTTATTAATTCTACTAATCCAATGAATTTTATTATTATTAAATATAATTTATTAATTCAATCCTAATAAATTTTAAAATGAATTTTATCATTATTAAATATAATTTAATTTAATTTGAATTTTTGTTTTTATTTACTAATAATAATTATGAATTAATTAATTTTTATTAATAGATTAAAAATTAATTAATAAAAATAATTATTAGGAGTGAATGAAAAAAAATTTAGTGTTTTGTCTTGACGAGGCCCTAAACTTGTTTACTAATAAGGAGAAGAAGCAAACCTGCGATATTATACCTGGGATGAGGATGAACCTAAAGAGCACATCTCTCGAATTAGAGGTCGCCAACTGTCACTAATCTCGTATCCTTTGTCCCTTTTAATGTTATGCGGGTGTTTTATAATCTCCAGCGCTTCTCTAATCTTTCGTCTTTGATAGTGTTCCTCCCTCGCAATGATGTTAGCATCCCCAAGATGCAAGGGATGTTTAGTTTTCGAGGAATGATCAACAGGAGCCGAGGTTCGAGATCGCTCATGTTTAATATCGGCACCATGCTCTTTAAGATGCTTTTGAAGAGAGCGTCCGCTTTCACCATTATAAATCTTCCCACATGAGCAGTCAATCTTGTAAACACCTTTAAGCTTCTCTTGACTAATGTTATCTTTAACTGAACGCATTTTTTTCTAATGGTTCCTGCTGCTGATAATTGTGCGAAAATGTCACTCCTCCCCAAAACCCTGGAAATATTATCAGTAACACCTTTAATGTATCGTAGAAAAACCCTACCACTGCTTTCTTGAGAACCCTGGCATCTCTTGGATATGACCGTACCTTTGGCTCTATTTACGTCGTAAGGCGTCACTATTTGAAAATAACATACCTGTTGCCTTGTTGTCCTTTGTGTGCATTGTTCAATATTTTCTTAGACGATTAAATACCTGTTTCCCGTTGATTTGAAGTCGTTACTTATTTTCCAGGTGGCAACACATGTGACATTGGTTTCGAGGCATCGATAAGAAATACAACTGCCTCTCTATGAATACAACCCACTATTTTCCAATCCATTGTCTTCTGTAATATACAACACACTTTTCTTGCATTCTTCAGATCTTCTCTCGTTCTATATTTTTCAGATATTCTCATGCATTCATGTTCTGTAATCATTTTCATAAGTTCGAATAATTTTTCTTATACAGGTATGGGACTTCTAATTTTTTTCTTGTTGGAAAATAATATTAACACGTCGTTTGTTTTGCAATATAATCATTCCATGGCCCTCTTCTTTTCAATTTCTTCCACAGTCGTTTGCTTTGAAATTTCATGCATTGTCTGTGGATAAAATTTGATAGGTGCTTGAAGGTTTATTCCTCTGCAATACCCAGGCCATGCTTTATTTTGATCAGATTACGATATTTTCTCTATACAACCTTTATGAGGGTTTGTGCCCCCTTGTTTCGGTCCTTTATTTTGATTAGGTTAGGATATGTTTTCTGTAGAAAATATTTGAGAGGGTCTTAGGGTTTCTGTGCTTTTTTCTCTGGCTAGCAGATATGGTTTTGTGATTTTCCAAAATTCTGATAATTTACGCATTTACTTGTTTTTTTTGTATCCAGGTAATCTCATTAATCTCTTAATTGTTTTAAAATCCACTACTATACTAGTAATTATTCTTGTTATGATGACCAAAAATTTATTCTGATGATCGATTTTATAATAAAAAATTAAATGCCCTGCAGGGTTCTCTGGATAATTATGTAAGCCTGTTGGAGGCAATTAAATTGGTGGATGTGGTAATCTGCATAGTAGGCATATTTCAGATAGCATAGTAATTCAATATTATCAACGCTATCAAAGATGTTGGCACTATCAAGGTGCTAAAAGCTGCTCTGAAAACAACAATGCATAGAATTCCTTTTCTTGATTGATAATATAATCTCCTTATCATACTTTTGCAAAAATTGATTCCCTAATGGGTATTTTTCATGATGATACAAAGGTTTTTTCCTTCTGAGTTTGGGAATGTTTTTGAAAAATAAATAGGGTTGGAGCCTGTCAAGGGTATGTACCAACTGAAAGCCAAAATCTGTTGGAAAATTGAGGCAGAGGGCATTCCTTACAAATTCATCTCCAACAACTATTTTGCAGGTCCTTTCGTTCCAAGCCTGGGACGGACTGGCCTTACAACCCCTCCAAGGGACAAAGTTGTGATTCTTGGAAATAGAAATTCCAAAGGTTTGATGGGCCATTCATTTATATCCACAATTTGTTATATTTATTCATGTCACTGTGAACCATTTGAATATATTGTGAATATGTAGCTATGTTTGTGGTTGAGGATGATGTTGCAACTTACACAATCAAGGTAGTGGATGATCCAAGAACTTTGAACAATACTCTATACATGAGGCCTCCTGCAAACATTTTATCTGTGAATGAGCTTGTGGGTCTTTGGGAGAACAAGATTGGCAAGACTCTGGATAAGGTCTATGTATCTGAAAAGCAAGTCATCAAATCAATTCAAGGTTAGTTCTAATACACTGGTCATGAAATATTTCTAATGGAATTATAAACGAAACATTTCTGCTCATGAGCAGCATATATCCATATTAATAATCTTCTTTGATATTATTTTAATGTAAACTACTTAATGGGCGGTAAAACTATGCTGTTGCAAAGATAGAGGAATTTTTGTTATCGCTTTACCATTCAACTTTTGTGGAAGGCAATCATACAAATTTTGAAATTGGACTGAATGGGGTAGAGGCCACTAAATTATATCCTGAGGTAAAATACACTACAATTGACGAGTACCTCAATCATTTTGTCTAAATTATCAGGATGTATCATGTTTCTCTTATGATTTAGGCTGATAATTAAGAGGTTTTGTTTTTTAAGGAAGGTCGTCGTAGGTTTTAATGTAGAGAAGGTTTATAAACCAAATTGTAAAAATTCAAGATCTCAGATCTTCATCCAATTAATGGTTTCCATTAATTATGTTATATATTTAAGTTAGATGTTATTATTATTTACTATATACTAAATGTAGTTCATGTTATAATTCTCTGTATTTATAATTGCTATTTATGCACAAAATCATCTTATAATCTTCTCCTTTCCTCTACTTCGTTCACTTTTCCATGTCTGGATGTGTTGGTCTTGACATATCTCAACATTTATTTTCAAAATTATATTTTTTTCAAACATTTTGTCTCCCTTAATATGAAAGGAAGTGCTTCTAAATAAATCCCCTCTTCCTCGATGAAAGAAATCACAAACATATATTTGAGAATCTAGGGTTTTCCCAGAGTGAAACCCATACCCAACAAAAGGAAATGGCTTTGAAAAAGAGAATCATGATATCCAAAAAAAATAAATGGCTTTGAAAAAGGGAATCATGATGTTGAACCTCCTATTCCAATTTGAATGTCAAGGAGGGCATTAAAGAAAAAAGGAACCCTTCACCTTCATAGATAGGATACTAATGGAGCCATTCACAGGGAACTCTTCACCTTCAGGGATAAAATTAAATGGAAATGGAGACGAGTTCCAATCATATAACCATTCATAAGCTTCCATCAACCATGGGAGGACGCGTGGATTCATTTTTTTCTTAAAGCAAATAAAACCATTCATTTGTTTTCTGAGAAGATAAATTCGTTTACATGTTTCATGGTTGTGGTTTAAGGTTTATGTGGTATAAATTCTAATGAATAACGTTTAATGAATAGAACAACACCCCATCAAGGTGGCAGCAATAGCCATATCTCTCAGAAAAGGCTCCTTCAATCGAGGCCTCATACATTCTGGTAAATAATTATTTCTCTCAGATCCTAAAATATTGAAGAAGAAAATCAACCTCAAGCAGAAATTGAAGCAGGTATGTAAATGTAAATATTATGATCTATTGATATATTTAAAATTTTCCTAATGTAAAATGTGAAGCTTAATTTTTATTTGACGAACTAATTTGAAATATTTGAAATTTTAGATATATTTATTAATTTAGTTATTTATTGAATATGTACTATTTTTTTGAATATGTACAGATGAAATCACTATCGATAATGAGATGTTAGAAAATGATGACACTCACACATATGGAGATAAAACACCTGACCATGTTATATGATATCGTGTTAACTGCATTTTTGAAAAGTATTTCTTAAATGAGCGGGTGACAATTCAGGCTCAAATGTTGAAAGGTCTCCTATCATTAAGGAAATTAAAAGAAGCTACGACACTATTGGGTATTCGAAAATCAACCAAAGATAAAAAAAATGAAGGAAGAGGTGATAAAAAATATGAGTAGTGCTATAAAGTCAATTAAGAGATCTAGAGAGAAAGATGTTTCAATTGTACATAGAGGAATATAGATGGCAATGGTTTCCTCAAGTACTCAAGAGAATCATTTGGTAACATCTATGGCACGAGCACTGGGAACCTCGCGAAAAAATTTGCACAAACATCGGAAATTTCGGTTGCAAATAGATGTAAATGATGAAATCGCTTGTTGGAGAGCTATTTGTAGGCAACCATACAAAGATAGACTTGGAGAAAATGTTAAAAAAATAATATATGAATATTGGAAGAACAATTCGCGTGTTTCACCAACTGCAAGACATGTGATGCGAAGAAGAATAGCACGAAATCAATACGAAGAACATGAAAAACATCTCTTGGAAACCACTCGGATAGAGTTATTCAACAAGTTCAAAGAAGAGAATCGTCAAATTCATGTTTCACTCAGTGCTTTTGTTCAACAAAAACCATGGTATGTAAAACCTATCACCGTACGCGACACTTGTTGTTGCCGTTATCATGTGGAATTTGAATTATATTATGACACATTCCTTGATTTCGGTAGAACATTATGGAAGGATTCACCTCCTCCTTCCACTATCCATGAATTCATATCTCAAATTCTATGTGAAAGACAAAGCGATGAAATATTTTACAAAAAGAAATGTGTTGGTGGTAAAAAATGCGATGATTGTGGAAATTTGACTAAATTTCAAAACAAATATCATATTGATATAAATGATCAATAATTGTCCAACATGAAAGTGAAATGGAAGATATATGAATATATCGATACATCGATTCAAGGTGCAAATAGTGTTTAAAGAATTGAAGACGAAATTTTTCTGATAGACTTTTTGGGAAAGTTTGAGGCAGAAATTTACAAATACACCAAGCATTCCCATAGAGCTCGATGGAAAGACTTGCAATTCAAAAAATATCGTGAATTTTTTCCACCAGGGACCATTTTTTCAGTGATTGATTTTGCAGAAAACTACACATTTGTTTCACAAAAGGAAATTTAGAGTGAATACTATCATTCTGACCAAGTCTCCATGCTCGTCCATATTCTATATAGACATGCTGAACAAAATGTCGATCATATAGAAAGCACAAGTGAAAATCGATATATCATTAAAGAATATCACTTTTATATCAGTGACGATCGTACACATGATACATGTTTTGTACAACATTGTTTTGGAAAAATTTATGATTCATTGAAAAATCGTGGAATAACATTCAATGAACATTGGATATGGTCAGATGGATGCGCAGGGCAATTCAAATCTGCACCATCATTCTTTTGGTTATGTTGTCTTCATAAGAAAACCTGCATTAAACATTGTTGGAATTTCTTTGAAACTGGCCATGGAAAAGGAGAACATGACGGTACAGGAGCATGCATAAAACGAGTACTTCGAAGATATCAAATGAACCACTCTGCAAGCCGACTTGTGAACGCTGAAGAAGTTGTTCAATGGTGCATCGCTGCTCTAAGCCATGAGAGAAACCCATCAAGAGAAGTGCGAAGGTACATTCAATTTAATTTATATTAGAAATCTAATTTTAAACATTGTACATTTATCATGCAATGATTATCTTTGATTGTATTTTGATATCATATTTACAAATTCTTCTTCTAATTTTCCATATAAATGTTTTTCTGGCATATTGGAATCGAAGACGTAGATAGATCAATTGGAAATGACATTGAAACAATAAAAGGGACTCGAAAATTGCATTCAATTCAAACAAAGTCGTCTAGAAATGTGTTTGCATTGGATAAAAGAAAATATTCTTGTTTTTGTGATGTTTGCATAGACAACACAAAATCCAATGACTTTTGTGAAAACAAAATGTATGTGAACGATTGGAAACATACAGAGCTAAATACAAAGGGCAAAATGTCTGTTGCAATGTTTGAAGAAATGCAATCAGAGGAAACTACAATATCATCCGATGGTGATCGAGTTTCTGATCTTGTTAGAGAAGGTAACATTTGAATTACTTTCTAATGATTTAAAGATCTAGAAATAAATTTAAATGTGCATAATTAAATGTTAAATTTATTTTATTGTGCAGGAGATGTTTTTGCTGTAATTGCACCTATTGACAATGATGAAAATGTGAAGTATTATTTGATGCGTTGCACTGAACGAAAAATGAAATTATTACAAGACTATAATGATCACGGATTTCAGTATGACAGAGGGTCTATGATACTGAAAGGTTATTTTTTCAGACAAACTCATCAAGGTGGAGACTTTGTTTACTTTGAAGACTATGAACTTGGTGTTCCTGCAATTGTCTAATATAGTCACTGGTATGCAGGCACACACACATAAAGAATTGACAATAGTTCCATCAAGAAAAAAAATAAAAATAAGAGATGAAATGTAAAAATCGATGTGAAAAGGAATTATTGTGGGATGAATTTAAACTAATTTTTTTTTTTGAAGCCTGAATTTTCCAATAATTTAACACTCTTTGGAACAAATATGTTTGTAACTAAGTTATCAGCTTTAAAATAGAAACTGCTACATATTATTATGCAAAGTGATGTTTATACATTATTCTGTGAAAGTGTTTGGTCTAAACACGTGCTGTCGCATCAGGCGGAAAGTAGTTTTGAAATACATGTGCATTGATGAAAAAAAAAAAAAAAAAAATATATATATATATATATATATATATATATATATATATATATATATATATATATATATATATATGTTCTAGAATGCAATTAACTGGAACTAGTTTTTCTATGTGCATTGATGAAAAACTAGTTGGATTTTCTGGTAAAAAGTATGGACACAATGTAAATAAATCATCTGCAGTATATTTTTGTACGAAAATTCCTTTCAGACAAGTGACTCGGAGCACTTCTCCGACTTTTGGTGGGATTTGACCCACATCTCTAATCCTGTTTGAAAATCTAGTACAAAATATGCTAGTCCAATGGTCGGATATGTTCAATGTGCATTGATGAAAAATGTTACTTGTCTTGGATAGATATGTTCTAGAATGCACAATTAATTGTTCTAAGTAGTTTTTCTATGTGCATTGATGAAAAACTAGTTGGATTTTTTGGTAAAAAGTTTCAACAATGTAAATAAATCGACAAGGCTACCTATTTGAGTGCATTAACGACATTGACCCAAATTCAAAAAACATATATATGTACTAGACTTATATTTCCAATCAAAATTAAAGGGATAATTTGTACATATATCTACTTCTTTAAACTCTTTTTTCAATTAGAGCTCAATTGAGACATGGTTAGTTGCATTGAAAATCTATGTTCTTCCTATTGGAAATTTTTTCATTCAAACAAAACTACATGGAGAGATCAAAAGCAATCTTAAAATTCCAAATGTACTTCAACCATCCAAAAGGGATTTGTGCAACATTACTTGAAATGCCATGCCAATTATAGTGAACAACTATCCAATACAAACATTTAACATTACATACCACATGTACCAAATGTAGATTGAAACCATCCAAAACATTAAAATTTTAAAAACTTTTGATAATATATCGTGCAACATTAAAACATTAAACATCACATGCGAAATGTAGATTTAAACCGTTCAAAACTTGAGTTTAAAAAACTTTAAATTATATATAGATCGTTACTTCACATGCCATGCCAATTATAGTTCAACTAGATCCAATAGAAATATTTAACATTATATACCACATGTGCAAATGTAGATTGAAACCATCTAAAACATTAAGTTGTAGATTGAAACCATCCAAAACTTTAAGTTTTAAAAACCATTTGATTATATATTGTGAAACATTAAAACATTAAACATTTAAAGTTCATTAAATATCACATGCAAAATGTAGATTGAAACCATCCAAAACTTGAGTTTTTAAAACTTCACATGCCATGCCAATTATAATTCAACTATCCAACAGAAACATTTAACATTAAATATGACATGCCAAATGTAGATTGAAACCATCCAAAACTTTTAACTTTTAATTTAACAAAAAAATATAGATCACAACATTACTTCACATACCAAATGTACTCCAAGCATCCAAAACTTAAATTTTAAAAACAAAACAAATTATAACACATGTCATTACATAACATGCCAAATGTAGTTCAGATGACAACATTAATTTATAGATGACAAAATTACTTCACATTCACATGCCAAAAGTACTAAAACCATCCAAAAATTAAATAAAACAAATTATATAATAACAATGTAATAAAATATGTCCAAAAATTGTAAATCTCACAAGTATCAAACTGTATCAAGTTTAACATATTTTAAAACCATCTAAATTTTGAAATCAAATCTACTGTAAATCATGTCCATCAAATGGAGACGGATCTAGCGTCTTCCCTACTAGGGTCTCAGTCCGCGCCCTATCCTGTGAATGGGAAACCTACATACACAATGCACATGTACTTGAACATTAAAATTTGATGTTTTAAAAATGAATTAGAATATATATATCTAGAACTTCATGTAAAAAACAAAATATAACAAAAAAATCATGCAATACCTCATAAGGTTCCCTCTCCATTTGATGAACAGGTTCTCCCATAGGAACATCTGCAGTGGTAAACTGTACAATATACATGTACAGTTAAATATATATATATATATATATATATATTAAAAACTTTAAAATGAAAATGCACGTGTACATATATAAACTTATTTTCAATAATAATAATAAAAAGGAACTAAAGACAACTTGTTCAAATGCTGTGGATGTTCCTATCTCCGTCGCTAGAGTCCGCGGATTAAAGAAATCTTCTATAGGAACCTAAATTCAAAAAATTTTAAATAACTCAAAATATAGATCTCTCTCTCTCTCTCTCTCTCTCTCTCTCTCTATATATATATATATATATATATATATATATATCTCAATTTTTAATGGAACTTTTTGAGGTAGAATATATATATATATAACTTTTAAACATAAATTTTAAACTTGTGAAAAATTGTCCATACTTGTGGCTCATCTCCCAAGGAAGTAGAAGGTACATCTCCCAAGGAAGAAGAAGGTACCACCATCCCAAAAACATCAGACGGAATCGGTACCTGTTAAAACATTTTATCAAATTATATATATACATACATGTACATGTGTGGCAACAATTATTTATTTTAGAGTCGCTTAAAAAACACTAAAATTTGCCAACATATCATGATGGTCAGACCCATCTGCATCGTTTGAAACAGAGGTCCCGAACGTGATATTAACATTTTCGTCACGCATCATGCCTGAGAACTGCAAATGGTGTTTTAACATATAATCATACATTTTTGTTAGATTAATGTACACATACAAATAAATGTACACATGTATTTATTACAAATTGTACACATGTATATGTAAAAATAATTTCAAACCCTAAGGTCACTAACACATACCATTCCGGTGCCCTCTTCCTCATGAAAAATTAGGTCTTGCAAACCATTGCGACAATTTATTGCATATGTTCGGAGATCTTCAACATTCATGTTGTAAATCTCCTCATCTGTACAATAAACAAAATTGGCACATGCATTTTCACGTGCTCTTTGTCGATTTAAACAAAGATTGACTCCACTCAATCCACTATGAACATTGTCGATCATAACATCGCTTGCTTCTCGACTTATTTGAGAAGTCGCATCCATCTCTGATCACAGAGTTTCGACTCGAAACGGTCGACTCACCAATGGCAGCTCAGGGCGAGGCAACTCCACATCTCGCTTAACGCCCTTACGGTCATATAATCGACCTTTCCCCGGGCCAAAATTTTTTGAAGGAAGGTCATTGTAGTTGGGTTTCATACCCAAAAAAAATTATGCATAAAACATTTGTGCAAAATAAAAAGGAACCTCATCGTTCCTTGGAAGCCTTCCAAAGGCCGCAAGATGCCGATCATACAAATAACGAGCTATGTCTGGGTGCTTGAAATACTGCAACTTCAACATTTTATTTTTGGCCCTTCCTTATAATTATACATTGACTTGGCCACTTCTCTTGTAAATTTTTGTTTAATGTCCTCCCATTTATCGGGACCCATCACTATTTCTTTTCTCTTTCTCATCAGTTCTAAAAATGAATCATTCGTTGGCCCAAGATTTCTGTACACATTTACCATTTCACCCAATGAATGGGTAACTATTTCAAGGCTTTGTCAACTCTCAACAGGTAGAGACAAAGCCACGAGATCTCTTTGCAATTTTGCATGAAGGCTTTCACACCTTTGTAAGGTGCATTCCGCCATGTTGGTTTCCCATGGTATATCAGTAATCTCGGCCGGATAAGTTGTGCTGGGTTGACAACCTTCTTCTTGAATGTAGCGAGCTGCCCTGCGTCTATTTTGACCACTAGCTCGAACATTTTCGGCCTCTGCATCAATATATATAAAATTTCGTATATTAGAAAAAATACGTGTAAAAAAAGTTGTACAAATTTAATGAAAAAATATTGAAATTGATGGCAACCTTGATTTTGTTGGTTAACATCTTCTCCAACATGACCCTGCTGAGAACTAGACCCAGAATGACGCTGTTAGACATTAGTATTTTTTACTTGTTGGTGATGACTAGTTCTAACAGCCAATTTTTCCAACAGCTGATCTAAGATTTGTCAAATTTACCAAGTTGGGAAAACACCCATAAACTTTTTCGTCCTCCTACCTTTCAGTTCGCCCATGACGAGATGAAACCTCATTATCAAATCCTACCTAGCCTCAACCATCCTAGTCTGCCTATCAACTCTAATGAGATCATCCAAATCCATTCAAACAGTCTCTCCTAAGTTAGGAAGTGGCGCTTTAAGGCATTTCACCCTTGGAAAACTATCAAAGAGCCAAAAACCTCCATCTGCTATATACCAATCATAACAGACCTTCCTACTCTGTTAATGAAGTTGGTCACAGCCCTAAGTCGCACCACTAATACACCCTTAAGTCTCAGCAATACATAGACCATAATCTCAAGCTGATTTTAGGTGTTTTATAGTGTTTGATGGATCTTTCAAGGACAGGAAACATACCAGCATCTCAGAAGACAATTTTTGGCGCCACATGAGAAGACAGCTGCTTCTCAATGTGATCCTAAGCCATGAGATGCAGCACAGAGCGAAGAGTCTTTCATCAAGCTCATGCGACCACCTTCAAGGCTTGAAAGGACAGTAGAAAGAAAAACAACACTGTCAAAAGGCTGATGATATGTCATGGCTAAAAACCTCCTTCATTTATCAGCAGAGGGTTTGAAGACCAAAGAACCTCCTTCATCTATAAGCAGAGGGTTAAAGCGCCTCCTTCATCTATAAGCAGAGGGCCAGGGCCAAAGTTTGACTTGAAAAGTTGCAACTGACTGTAAAATAGATATGTTTTTATTAAACAGTGAGACAATGACTAGGGTTTTCTGAAGCAAAGTAATGATTGCAGGCAGAGGTAAAAGCAGTATTTTTTGTCAAATTTTGTCTGCTTGCCATCATATATAAGAGAAACACTTGTCAAGCATGCTCATCAAACATTCTCCAGCAAATTAAGACAGAGGTTAAAGAACATCAGACTTTTCGCCAAGTAAAGGTCCTCCTTCATTCATAAGCAGAGGGCCAGGGCATTGACTGTTTTCAAGGTTTGATTGATCAAAGATGAGTGGTAAGAAAAGTAAGGAATAGCTGAAACAAAGAAACAATCTAAGAGACCAAGAAGGAAAGCAGGGGTACCACTGCAATCCAATGGGTCAAAACTTGTCTCTTAACAAGGTCTCTTTCAAAAGATAGTCTACAGCTCAAACAAAACAGGATTGAAGAAGTGGTTGATGAGATGTGTCATTACACAGGAAAAGGACATGATAATGATTATGTTTCAAAGGATACTGATCTCCCTACTCATAAGAATATGTCCTTCAGATCACTTATCACAAGTTGACAAAGAAAATCTGAGCTCAGTTCTCCAAGAAGTATTGCAGCTAGACACAATTGTTCATATGGTACAAAAGGACTTTGGCATATTATTTCAGGTTCTGGAACTCATTAAGAGCAAAGTGTGCATGCCACTGTCACAAAGGTAGACACTTTTCCTATGAAAACAAGTCAAAGCACTCTGCTGTTACATTTTGGATAAGAGAATAGTTTTTAGAAGAAAAAACCCTTCTTATTAGACAAAGAACAGTGAAAGTTCAGGCAAACATGACTAGGTCTCACCCACAGTCAGAAAGGAGCATCAGTTAGAATCATGCAGCCGCAGTTACAAGGTGGAGTTGATCTGGTTTTCCTCTAGCAAGCAGATATAGGTGTATGGAGCAGAAAATGCCAAATCAAGTTTTGAGAAGATAGGTCATCTCCTTGCAAATGGCTAGATGGCCCATAGATCATTGATATATTATTTAAGTGGAGCTTCTATGTTAAATTGTCACCAAAGAGACAAAAGTGGCAGAAATCAAATTTCCAGCATGAAGGCACAGTGAACAAAGTTTGACCTTTTGAATGTTTTTATAAAGTGAATAGGTCAATACCTATTAAGCTCTTTAAATGCATGCACATTCTTTTCCAAATAGTTAAAACCATTCGGGTTGTCAAAAGCAAAACAAGATATTGTTTCAAAGAGCAAAGAGTTCAAAAACCCTTACAAGTGTAAGCCAAGGGATTTTCAATTTATTTATATTCAAAAGGACAAAGGGGACTGTTGCCAACTTCTTCAAATCCCTCAAAACACAAGCGAGCTCCACTCTTGCTATTTCATAGTTAGAAGACGAGTTCACGAGAATTTTCGTTGTTTTTCAAGCTATTTTCACTGTGTGGTGCGCCTGTAGATGCGCGTGGCGCGCTCAGGCGCAGGAATTACAAAGGATATAAAGGCTGCGCGGCGCGCCTGTAGCCCTTGGTCCTGTCGGCCCGACAGTGACCCGGCAACCACAATCTGCGCGATGCTCTTCCTTATAAACCTGCCGCGCACACTCAAATGGTCCAAACACCCTCAACACAGCTCTGGAGGTTGCTCAATCTCATCTACAACGCCATCATTGAGTTCTTGAGGTATTCTATGTACCTCGCTTGATATTGTCAAAACTGTAAAGTGGCGCAATAGGGTTAAAAATCACAGTGGGAAACCAGAAGTTTGAGTTTGTGTTTCATTTGAAGAAACAAGTTTTCTGTAGTTCTGGTGGATAGAGATGAAGTATTAAAAGCTTGGGAGTGTTGTTGATAAGAAAAACCATGAAACTGCCCCCAAAAAACAACTATGATGAAGGAAAGGAGAGATGAGGTGTTTTAAGGGTGAAAACAGTAGGTCAGTTTTCAACACAGCCATCATATGAGCATTTCTTATCTTTCAAAGGAGTTCCCTCTATTTGTTAAAGGGAGAAAACAGTGTTTTTAACTTTCCATTCCATAAAGCATATACGGTGAGTAAAGTTATCATTTGCATTCAGAGGTGGGACAAAACTGGTGCGAGGAACAGCGAAGTAAAGAGGGCAGTATTTTGTTTAAGGAGAAGTTTGTTGTGGTTGAATGCTACAGAATTTTTATGACTACATCAAAAACAAAACAAACTCTATCCTCTTATCCTATTACACAGTGACTTTGGACTATGTAGATGCCTTTTTGTGACTGACTATCTTCATATTGTTGAATCTGCTGGGCCTACAAGGAAAAAGAGGTTTTGAAATTAAGAAGATTGTGGTTTTACCTTTGTCTAAAATACAAGGTTATATTGTTGTCCTCAAAACACCAAAAGGCAAGGTGACCTTACCACAAAACACAGAAAAAAAAAAATTCACTATTGACTGTGTATCCTGATTGATTGTGTTTTTGTTCTTAAAGTTTACTTATTGAGCTGCATGCCAAGGGGAAAGGCAGCATTCTGAAGGAACAGGGGTCTTATATCAAAGGAGGGCGGTTCACACTACATTTGAAACCATTGTTTCTTGATCAAACAAGTAAGTTGATAAGCTAAGACAGATTTTTGTTTAAAAACACATTTCAAAAACTTTGAGGCAGTTTGAGTTTTGCAGAGAGCATCTAGAACAAGATGCCTCCCAGGTAAGACAACAGGAGCAGCATTGCAGTGATGGACAAGGATAGGAAAAGGGGCAGCCTTATGAAACATAACAACAGCATAAAGATCATAAAGGTAATTCTCCAAAGCATGTGCTAGCTGCCTCTCCTAGGCAAGGGGCCATGACTTCTTCACCAAAGCTAAGAATGCCAAGACAACAAGGGATAAAACCAAGAAAGGTTCAAGGAAAGCCAAAAGGAAGCGCCCGGCACGGAAAGTGAGAAAAGACACATCAGGACTTCATATTTGGGTTCCTGCTTCAGAACATGTTTCTAAGGACCCTTGAGGGTCATACACACTGATTTTGGGCGCATTTTGACATGTTTTGGTTTTTTGGCATTTTTGAGTTTTTTGTCAAAACCCATGAAATTCGCCATTTCATTTTGGGGATTCGTCAAAGGAGGAGGATGGTATCATTGGATGCCATAATTTCAGAAGCACACCCTCAGTGATTTTCAGAACATTTGGAAATCATTTTCTCCCCAAAAATGGCGAAAAGGGCTCGCTTTTTGCACACTCTGCCCGGTCTATCAGCAGACTGTAATTTTTTGTTTTTTACACACAGGTGCAGTTTTGGAGGACTTCCCTGAATCAGATTGAGAAAATTTTAGTTGTTCCAGAAATTAGACACTCAGAGCTTTCCAACGAGCTATCATGAGCCTCGTTTTGACATCAGGAAGGCTTCCAAATGTTGCCAGCAAGTCAGGGGACCTTTTGCTGATGTAAATTTGAAATATTTTTGTAATTTTTGAACCTCTAAAATCTGATTTTTCCAAATGTGCGTTTAGATATTTTTGCACATGAAAAATGATGCAAAGTCAATTATTTCTCCTTTTTTAGAATTTTTTAGATATTTTATGAGATATTTTGTGCCTTGGGCTTTTCAAAGCCTCAAGGACAAGATTAGATATTTTGATTAGGCCAATAGGATGGCAAGTTGAACCATGAGGTTTTCCTCACTTTGGCCTATATATTCCAAAGGCTTTCATTGTAAAACAAGGCTGAACTTGAGAAGAGAAGCAATATATGGTCATATAATCTTTGGAATAAATACTTGTCTTATGCTTTTGGATTGCCTCTTGGATGCTCTTGGATGAATGAAGAAGGATTGTTGTTGGATTCCATGACTTGGTAGAATGGTATAGTGTCTCTTGCTTTGTTGTTGTCTTCTACTTTACATTCATGAATACATGTTTCTTGCTTGCTATAGATCAGTAAAGAACAAATTTGAGACATGCCCATGGAGGCACCTCAAATTTCTTGTTTCTTCATAGCTTCTTTGTTTTCTTCTTCCTAAGTAACATTAAATAATTCTTGACTGCTCTTTAATATTTAGGATATTGTTGCTTGTTTCATTCATGGTTTTATACATGCTAAGTATGACTTACGGTACGCCCTGCTTACCTATGGCTAGCTATAGTTCCATCCATGAAATTTCTATTTGACTGATTAGATTATCATTTTGTTTGAACCAAGGAGGCCTAGTTTCGATCTAGCCCTTTGCCTAAAACTATGCAAATCTTGTTGTTCAAAGTGCCCAATAACTTGAAGTGCTGTGTTTAGGCATTCCGGCATAGTAAGTTAAGTTGTTTGTCTTTCTTAAGTGTTTTCCCCAAAGTCTGATAGCCATTTCCCAAAGTTAGAGGGTCTTATACTTCTATGCATGGCTTGAATGTTTATTTCTATGTATTGATTAGCTTGTACTTACATTTTGCATGATTAATGGTTTGCCCTACCATGTTTATGTTATCTATTGAACTAGTTATGCTTGAAACTCTTTGTTGTTCACAAACTTGATGTCCATTTACTCCATTTTTCCCAAAGATCCTTTCTACCTTGAATCAAATCGGCTCTTCAATAGCCTTGTATCACCGTCTGATAGATTTCTTGACCTTTTCAACCCCATAGCCCAGTTGATCTGACATATTTTTACCTATCTTATATCTTTGATCAGTTTCATCCCTCACAACTTAAAAACGAAAACCAAAAAACTTACTTCATAACTAGCCTAAAATCAGAACACAATAAGAAAACACACAGATATCCCTTACACATATAGAGAGAGCCCTCTCTGAGTCCAGGACGGCTAGGTCCTTGGGCTCCAAAGCTTGGTTTGATGTTACACTGTCATTTGGCTTGCCAATCAGCCAAATCACGGGACCCTAACATAATGGCGATCACGGTGGGACTCTGAGTATTAAACAAACTTAGATTCCCTAGACCTTAAGATACCTTTAAGAATACTATCTGACTGACTTATCCCACCGCTCACTAACATAATGGCGATCACGGTGGGACCTTATGAGTTAGTGACAATCTAAGTACTCCTTAGTAACTCTCGAAGTCTCATTCAAGCTTATAAAACTTAAGTGTTGTCCGAAGAGTAGAAAATAGCTCCTTCACCATCTTAGCAAAATGATGAGTCAGTTATAGGAAACTCTTCCAAACCTCGGGACTACATAAAACTTAGAAAACCCCAAAACAAACTCCCTTAGATTTTGTTTTGACAGTATTGGTGGTGGACCATACACATATACCTCAAAACAACTAAAAATCCACCTGGCGAGTCCACAAGCCTCGATTAGGCCTTACTATTTTACCGAACTATAGGTTACTATCCGATCAACCTATCCCATCGCTCACTAACATAGCAGGAGATGGTGGGACACTGAGTACATGACAGTCTAGCAAACTCTTATAGACTCTTTAGTCCTTTAGATACTTAAACAAGCAAGCAACCCATAAGATCATTTAGAGTAAACTCTTTGTGTTATCGCCACCCTAGAAAAGTGTCGAAACAAGTTTAGAATACTTTAGACAAACCATAGGCTGCACATAAGAACTCAGAAAAACCCCAAAATATTCCCAGATTGGCTTTACCTTAGTTACTGGTGGTGGACCATAGCTAAATCTTTTCAAAAACAGCCAAGTTCCACCTGGTGACTCCACTAGTTCATCCTTTTGGTTTTGACCATCCTTCACTTTAGTATAACCTTAGAGAGGCCATCCATCTGAAACTTTCACAAATACCACCCTCTCTAAACTCTAGACTCTAAATCTGGCTTCACGAAGAATTTACACCAGATCTCACCCAGACCCAAATCCCCCTATCATAGTAGATGACCCAGAGAAGATTATGTGGCAAGTTTCTGAAACTGACAATCTAGCTACCGATAGGTCCATCTGTAAAACAAGATAAGTACCTGAACATCTTACTACCTTGCCAGATTCCTCTTCTGACTTAGAATCAGCAAAAACTATTTTCAGAAGCAAGTCACACAGTAAGATCAACTTTGATGATCTTGAACCCCTAGATCTGCCACAGAGTCCTAGTAGAGAAGCCTCACCTACCACACCTCCCGAATTTCAGCTTCTCCATCACTTTGGCTCATGCCATCCCAGATCTGCTCAAAACTAGGTCATTAGCCCAAGTGCTTCTGCCACACCTATCCAAACCACTACCGTTAAAACCACCTCAGCCCATCCCACAAGCCCTCATCTTGTACATCATCCATTAGCTCCCGTCATGGTAGTCTAGTATGCACCTTTGGTGTTGCCACTACCTTTGGCTCCCCTACCAGATCGCTATAAAGACAAAATCCCACGCTTTACCGGAGAAGAAACTGCCACAGCTCAACAGCATGTAAGTAGGATTAGCGACGATTTTGAATACATGGAAGTACAAGGCGAAACTGTCAGAATGAGAATATTCGCCCAAAGCCTGGGTGGAGAACCCAAAATATGGTTCAAAATCTTGCCTCCAAACAGCATCCAAAACATCCCAGAACGATATCAAGTCTTCAAAAATAGGTGGGAAGTCCGAAAGAACCCTATTCAAATCCTGTCAGAATATAACAACCTAAAACGGGAAAATGGGGAAAGTGTCCAGGCATACTGCACTAGGTTCAACAGTGTGTATAACGCCCTCCCACCTCACTTCAAACCCCCACTTGGTTTAGCCTTGGCGAAATTCCCTGAGGGTTTTGATCCAGACATGAAATATCATCTAAGAGACAAAGATCCCCCTACCCTACAGGAAATGCAACAAGTAGCCATAAAAGCAGAAGCAAACTTATCAGAAAAAAGAGCTAGGACTAGATCAGAAATAAAAGTCACATATAAAGATGAGGTCTCCACTTCATCTCCTTCCCTCGATCCTATAATAGATGACTTAGTCAAGACCATGGCCAAAGGCCCCTGTTAGGGACAATCAACCAAACCCTCAAAACAGAAACCAGAACCAAAATTTTAGGAGGGAGCAGCCTCAAAACAGACCAAGGGAAAATGACCAACAAATTAGGCCACCATTTAATGAAAATTATGTCGAAGAAGATGATAGGGATATAGAACCCATTGATGAAAGTCATTTGAACCTCATAGGGTCTGATAATGAGAGTGAGGTGTATCTCACAGAAGAAGAACAATCATTCTTCTCTCCAAATCAGGATGAAACCAACTATGAAGATCCCGAGGATCTTGCCATAGATTTCCAAAATTCCATAATAGAAGCTCACAGGCAGTATGACCTTAGAAGCAGGAAAAATCAAGACAACTCCAAGAAAGGTAGCTCAGACACTGCTAAAACCCCTGATACCATCCTTAAGAAAGCATTCAACAGCAACAAAATCATAGTCCGGAAAAATGAAAAAAACAAAGATAGAGTTACCCAAACTAACCCTGATTCAGATACTCTTAGTACTTCTACAAAAATTCCCGAGGTGGCTGTGGTAAACAAAATCCCGAAACAGACCCAACAAACTCAAAACATAGAGAAGGTCATGGTTGAAAAAGATGAAACAAACATATCTAAACTACAGCTACCTTTTAGTTTTGAGGGCGAGATCGCCAAGATAGAGATCACCGTGCCTCTTACCGAGCTGATCACCCAAAACTCTTACAAGTCCCAAGTGTTGAAAGTCTTGAATATGGGAAGTGATGCCAACACCCTTAATCTAGCTGATGACACCCCTGAAGTGTTTTTTGGTCCAAAAGTAGAAGGGAAATTCCAAGAGGGAACCACTCTTCCATTTTACATCAGTTTAAATATCCACGACCAAATCCTTCACAATGCCATGCTAGACTCTGGCGCCTCGCATAACCTTATGCCGAAGGTTGTAATGGAGAGACTAGGCCTGGAGATCACAAGACCATAAAAAGACTTGTATTCATTTGATTCGAGTAGAGTCAAGTGCCTAGGTTTGATCAAAGACATGTGTTTCAGTCTGGCCCAAATACCTGCGAAACATCTAATCATGGACATAGTAGTGGCAAACATTCCCCCCAAGTACAGAATGCTTCTATCCAGATCTTGGGGAGCCAAGCTCCAAGGGAATATTCAACTAGATATGTCTTTAGCCACCATTCCTGTGTTTGACCAAACAAGAATACTCTATCGAGAGTCACACATGAAATACATGATCAGTAGCCAACAGAGACCAGATAACATTCCAATGGACTCTGGGCATTCCGACCTAAACTCTTTTATTCTCTATACTGATGAGGACATTGAAGAAAAATCTCAAGAAACTGAGGAAAACTTAGACCCACCACATCAGCTGCCCCTAGTTCTCTATGATGAACTAGATACTCAAAACTACCATGATCATAAAAAACTATGTCTTGAGGAAAGTAAGAATGTGCCTTCTGAAATAGGAATAGAGCAAGAAGCACAAACCATCATGTACTATCAAACGAATTTCTCAAACCTCAGTCAAACATCAGCAGTGACCTTTGGAAACTTTTTCAGGGTAAAGGCATTAGAAGACTTACATATCACAAACCTGTTTGGAACTCAGGAGCAGGGAAGTTTAATGTTTCTACCATACCTCAAAGACTTACCATCACATAACTCTTCCACTGCAAATGAAACTTTGACTGTAGCCATAACAGCTCAAAATCCAGAAAAAATGCCTGATAAACTTCTTATGAGCAGAGATGATAGCTGCAACCCAAACATACCTGAGTTACTTGAATTGGCTCATATTCTGTCTTTTCACCAAAAGCTTAGAAATGCTAGAATTAGCTATCTCATGAAGAATACCATTTCATACAGGGAAAACCGGGGAAAACACTATGCCACTTCTTCAAGCAACAACTTAGACAAAAAGAAATATAACAGTCTGAACCAATCAGTAATAATCAGAGATAAAATAGTTGGTCATAGGGTCTGCTTTGATTTTAGAAACACTAGTGCACATCCCTATAACAGAAATTTTATTCTTCCTATTCAAAACCATGATATCCCAATAAAAGGTGCTTTTAACCATATATTTTTGCAAGATGATGTTTCAGGTTATAGTCAAATATTTCCCTTGCAAAGTAGACAACCCAAAGATTTTTTTCAGTATGCTGGAAGTAGTTCCAGTTTCAGGCTCAAAAGCACAAAACCACCGGCTATCAAAAATATGCTCATGAAAGCCATGTTTCTAGTCCTGAACTTCTACACTTTTGCATACCTTGATGATGTCATTATTTATTTCAAGAATAACCAAGAGTATATGCATTACTTAAGGAGGATGTACAGTAAAGGAAGGAGTGGTAATTAGAGATACAAAGAAGTACAACGGGAAGATACTGGTTTGTTCAGGGATTCTTTCATGAATCCCTATGTCATGTTGGAAAGAGAAAACTTTCCAAATTTCTCTTTTCAGGAGTTGAGTGGGCCAAGAATGATAGGATATCCTTACGAGGATAAGATGCTTAAGTTTCGTCATTTCCAAGATTTCTGAGTTTGAAACCTTTCATTAATTGTATATACCACTGTTTGGAAAATAGATAAAACAGAAAAGTCAAAAACAATAAAAGATAGAAAAGAGGGCAGTTGAAAAATAGGAAAAAAGGCACCATGTTCCAAAAAATAGTCCTTCAGAAAGCGCGCAAGTCTAAATGCCGCTACTAGTACTCTAATGTCTTGTTCATCTATCTAGCATAATCATAGCTGAACATGTTTAAATTTATTTGCTGATAAGTTAGTGAGTGAAAAAGATGGTCAACATTTTGTAAGATTGACTTATCACAGAGAGTAGATTACGAAAAGATATTGGTTCCACCCGCCCAAAACAGAGCCAAAGAGGGAAACGGGGATAAAAAACAAATTGTGCATCTTAGCCCTGTTTTTCCTAGTTTCCATTTTTATGCAAAATAATATTTGTGTGCAGTTTGTCCTTTCATGCCACAAATACATGACAAATCAGACTGTTTAACCCTGATTTGATCATTTTGAATTTCATGTTTTAGATTAGAGAATAAATCCTGTCAAACAGCTTAATCTTGACATTTGATCTAGTTTAGGTAGAGTAATGAAATAGTTCATTAGTTTAATCTGAACTCCCGGCAGATATAAGTGTAGATTTAGATCTGTTCATTTTGCAAAAATAAAAATATGCATTGTCAAAAGGCTGCTAGTTCAAATATGCCAAAAAGAAGAAAAAATGTTAGGAAAGATAGTGGGGTAGGTAGAAATATCATTGATGTTGATCATGTTGTCTCTTTTCAGAAGTAGCATCAAGTAAGAGTGAAAATTGCGCCAATGGGTAAGGCACTGGTCTTCATAAGACAAAGATCTGAAATTCTGGACACCTCCTGAAAAGGAGCTGCCCTCCCCAAATGGAGCCACTGTTAGTCATCAGTATTTTTTACTTGTTGGTGATGACTAGTTCTAACAGCCAAGTTTTCCAACAGCTGATCTAAGATTTGTCAAATTTACCAAGCTGGGAAAACACCCATAAACTTTTTCACCCTCCTACCTTTCAGTTCACCCATGACGAGATGAAACCTCATTATCAAATCCTACCTAGCCTTAGCCATACTAGTCTACCCATCAACTCTAATGAGACCATCCAAATCCATTCAAACAGTCTCCCCTAAGTTAGGAAGTGGCGCTTTAAGGCATTTCACCCTTGGAAAACTATCAAAGAGCCAAAAACCTCCATCTGCTATATAACAGTCATAACGGACCTTCCTACTCTGCTAATGAAGTTGGTCACAGCCCTAAGTCGCGCCACTAATACACCCTTAAGTCTCAGCAATACATAGACCATAATCTCAAGCTGATTTTAGGTGTTTTACAGTGTTTGAGGATCTTTCAAGGACAGGAAACATACCAGCATCTCAGAAGACAATTTTTGGCGCCACATGAGAAGACAGCTTCTTCTCAATGTGATCCTAAGCCATGAGATGCAGCACAGAGCGAAGAGTCTTTCATCAAGCTCATGCGACCACCTTCAAGGCCTGAAAGGACAGTAGAAAGAAAATCAACACTGTGAAAAGGCTGATGATATGTCATGGCTAAAAACCTCCTTCATTTATAAGCAGAGGGTTTGAATACCAAAGAACCTCCTTCATTTATAAGCAGAGGGTTAAAGCGCCTCCTTCATCTATAAGCAGAGGGCCAGGGCCAAAGTTTGACTTGAAAAGTTGCAACTGACTGTAAAACAGATATGTTTTTATTAAACAGTGAGACAATGAATAGGGTTTTCTGAAGCAAAGTAATGATTCCAGGCAGAGGTAAAAGCAGTAGTGTTTGTCAAATTTTGTCTGCTTGCCATCATATATAAGAGAAACCCTTGTCAAGCATGCTCATCAAACATTCTCCAGCAAATTAAGACAGAGGTTAAAGAACATCAGAATTTTCGCCAAGTAAAGGTCCTCCTTCATTCATAAGCAGAGGGCCAGGGCATTGACTGTTTTCAAGGTTTGATTGATCAAAGATGAGTGGTAAGAAAATTAAGGAATAGCTGAAACAGAGAAACAAGGTAAGAGACAAAGAAGGAAAGCAGGGGTACCACAACAATACAATGGGTCAAAACTTGTCTCTTAACAAGGTCTCTTTCAAAAGATAGTCTACAGCTCAAACAAAACAAGATTGAAGAAGTGGTTGATGAGATGTGTCATTACACAGGCAAAGGACATGATAATGATTATGTTTCAAAGGATATTGATCTCCCTACTCATAAGAAGATGTCATTCAGATCACTTATCACAAGTTGACAAAGAAAATCTGAGCTCAGTTCTCCAAGAAGTATTGCAGCTAGACACAGTTGTTCATATGGTACAAAAGGACTTTGGCATATTCTTTCAGGTTCTGGAACTCATTAAGAGCAAAGTGTGCATGCCACTGTCACAAAGGTAGACACTTTTCCTATGAAAACAAGTCAAAGCACTCTGCTGTTACATTTTGGATAAGAGAATAGTTTTTAGAAGAAAAAACCCTTCTTATTAGACCAAGAACAGTGAAAGTTCAGGCAAACATGACTAGGTCTCACCCACAGTCAGAAAGGAGCATTAGTTAGAATCATGCAGCTGCAGTTACAAGGTGGAGTTGATCCGATTTTCCTCTAGCAAGCAGATATAGGTGTATGGAGCAGAAAATGCCAAATCAAGTTTTGAGAAGATAGGTCATCTCCTTGCAAATGGCTAGATGGCCCATAGATCATTGATATATTATTTAAGTGGAGCTTCTATGTTAAATTGTCACCAAAGAGACAAAAGTGGCAGAAATCACATTTCCAGCATGAAGGCACAGTGAACAAAGTTTGACCTTTTTAATGTTTTTATAAAGTGAATAGGTCAATACCTATTAAGCTCTTTAAATGCATGCACATTCTTTTCCAAACAGTTAAAACCATTCGGGTTGTCAAAAGCAAAACAAGATATTGTTTCAAAGAGAAAAGAGTTCAAAAACCCTTACAAGTGTAAGCCAAGGGATTTTCAATTTGTTTATATTCAAAAGGACAAAGGGGACCGTTGCCAACTTCTTCAAATCCCTCAAAACAAAAGCGAGCAACACTCTTGCTATTTCACAGTTAGAAGACGAGTTCACGGGAATTTTCGTTGTTTTTCAAGCTATTTTCACCGTGAAGCGCACCTGTAGATGTACGCAGCACGCTCAGGTGCAGGAATTACAAAGGATATAAAGGCTGCGCGGCGGGCCTGTATCCCTTGGTCCTGTCGACACGACAGTGACCCGACAACCACAATCTGCGCGACGCTCTTCCTTATAAACCTGCCGCGCACACTCAAATGGTCCAAACGCCCTCAACACAGCTCTGGAGGTCGCTCAAACTCATCTACAACGCCATCATCGAGTTCTTGAGGTATTTTATGTACCTCCCTTGATATTGTCAAAACTGTAAAGTGGCGCAATAGGGTTAAAAATCACAGTGGGAAACCACAAGTTTGAGTTTGTGTATTATTTGAAGAAACAATTTTTTCTGTAGTTCTGGTGGATAGAGATGAAGTATTAAAATCTTGGGAGTGTTGTTGATAATAAAAACCATGAAACTGCCCCCAAAAAACAACTGTGATGAAGGAAAGGAGAGATGAGGTGTTTTAAGGGTGAAAACAGTAGGTCAGTTTTCAACACAGCCATCATATGAGCATTTCTTATCTTTCAAAGGAGTTCCCTCTATTTGTTAAAGGGAGAAAACAATGTTTTTAAATTTCCATTCCATAAAGCATATACGGTGAGTAAAGTTATCATTTGCATTCAGAGGTGGGACAAAACTGGTGCGAGGAACAACGAAGTAAAGAGGGCAGTATTTTGTTTAAGGAGAAGTTTGTTGTGGTTGAATGCTACAGAATTTTTATGACTACATCAAAAACAAAATAAACTCTATCCTCTTATCCTATTACACAGTGACACTGGACTGTGTATATGCCTCTTTGTGACTGACTATCTTCATATTATTGAATCTGTTGGGCCCACAAGGAAAAAGAGGTTTTGAAATTAAGAAGATTGTGGTTTTACCTTTGTCTAAAATACAACGTTATATTGTTGTCCTCAAAACACCAAAAGGCAAGGTGAACTTACCACAAAACACAGAAAAAAAATCACTATTGACTGTGTTTTTGTTCTTAAAGTTTACTTACTGAGCTGCATGCCAAGGGGAAAGTCAACATTCTGAAAGAACAGGGGTCTTATATCAAAGGAGGGCAGTTCACACTACATTTGAAACCATTGTTTCTTGATCAAACAAGTAAGTTGATAAGCTAAGACTGAGTTTTGTTTAAAAACACATTTCAAAAACTTTGAGGCAATTTGAGTTTTGCAGAGTGCATCTAGAACAAGATGCCTCCCAGGCAAGACAACAGGAGCAACATAGCAGTGATGGACAAGGATAGGAAAAGGGGCAGCCTTTTGAGACAGAACAGTAGCATAAAGATCATGAAGGGCATTCTCCAAAGCATGTGCTAGCTGCCTGTCCTAGGCAAGGGGCCATGACTTCTTCACCAAAGCTAAGAATGCCAAGACAACAAGGGAGAAAACCAAGAAAGGCTCAAGGAAAGCCAAAAGGAAGCGCCCGACACAGAAAGTGAGAAAAGACACATCAGGACTTCATATTTGGGTTCCTGCTTCAGAACATGTTGCTAAGGACCCTTGAGGGTCATACACACTGATTTTGGGCGCATTTTGACATGTTTTGGTTTTTTGGCATTTTTGAGTTTTTTGTCAAAACCCATGAAATTCGCCATTTCATTTTGGGGATTCGTCAAAGGAGGAGGATGGTATCATTGGATGCCATAATTTCAAAATCACACCCAGAGCGATTTTCAAAACATTTGGAAATCGTTTTCTCCCCTGAAATGGCGAAAAGGTCTCGCTTTTTGCACACTCTGCCCGGTCTATGAAAAGACTGTAATTTTTTGTTTTTTACACACAGGTGCAGTTTTGGAGGACTTCCTGGCATCAGATTGAGACAATTTCAATTGTTCTAGAAAGTAGACACTCAGAGCTTTCCAACGAGCTATCATGAGTCTCGTTTTGACATCAGGAAGGCTGCCAAATGTTGCCAGCAAGTCAAGGGACCTTTTGCTGATGTAAATTTGAAATATTTTTGTAATTTTTGAACCTCTAAAATCTGCTTTTTCCAAATGTGCGTTTAGCTATTTTTGCAGATGAAAAATGATGCAAAGTCAATTATTTTTCCTTTTTTAGAAGTTTTTAGATATTTTATGAGATATTTTGTGCCTTGGGCTTTGCAAAGCCTCAAGGACAAGATTAGATATTTTGATTAGGCCAATAGGATGGCAAGTTGAACCACGAGGTTTTCCTCACTTTGGCCTATATATTCCAAAGGATTTCATTGTAAAACAAGGCTGAACTTGAGAAGAGAAGCAATATATGGTCATATAATCTTTGGAAGAAATACTTGTCTTATGCTTTTGGATTGCCTCTTGGATGCTCTTGGATGAATGAAGAAGGATTGTTGTTGGATTCCATGACTTGGTAGAATGGTATAGGGTCTCTTGCTTTGTTGTTGTCTTCTACTTTACATTCATGAATACATGTTTCTTGCTTGCTATAGATCAGTAAAGAACAAATTTGAGACATGCCCATGGAGGCACCTCAAATTTCCTGTTTCTTCATAGCTTCTTTGTTTTCTTCTTCCTAAGTAACATTAAAGAATTCTTGACTGCTCTTTAATATTTAGGATATTGTTACTTGTTTCATTCATGGTTTTATACATGCTAAGTATGAATTACGGTACGCCCTGCTTACCTATGGCTAGCTATAGTTCCATCCATGAAATTTCTCTTTGATTGATTAGATTATAATTTTGTTTGAACCAAGGAGGCCTAGTTTTGATCTAGCCGTTTGCCTAAAACTATGCAAATCTTGTTGTTCAAAGTGCCCAATAACTTGAAGTACGATGTTTAGGCATTCCGGCATTGTAAGTTAAGTTGTTTTTCTTTCTTAAGTGTTTTCTCCAAAGTCTGATAGCCATTTCCCAAAGTTAGAGGGTCATATACTTCTATGCGTGGCTTGAATGTTTATTTCTATGTATTGATTAGTTTATAGTTACATTTTACATGATTAATGGTTTGCCCTACCATGTTTATGTTATCTATTGAACTAGTTATGCTTGAAACTCTTTGTTGTTCACAAACTTGATGTCCATTTACTCCATTTTGCCCAAAGATCCTTTCTACCTTGAATCAAATCGGCCCTTCAACAGCCTTGTATCACCGTCTGATAGCATTCTTGACCTTTTCGACCCCATAGCCCAGTTGATCTGACATATTTTTACCTATCTTATATCTTTGATCAGTTTCATCCCTCATAACTTAAAAACCAAAACCAAAAAACTTACTTCATAACTAGCCTAAAATCAGAACACAATAAGCAAACACACAGATATCCCTTACACATATAGAGAGAGCCCTCTCTGAGTCCAGGAAGGCTAGGTCCTTGGGCTCCAAAGCTTGGTTTGATGTTACACTGTCATTTGGCTTGCCAATCAGCCAAATCACGGGACCTTAACATAATGGCGATCACGGTGGGACTCTGAGTATTAAACAAACTTAGATTCCCTAGACCTTAAGAGACCTTTAAGAATACTATCTGACTGACTTATCCCACCGCTCACTAACATAATGGCGATCACGGTGGGACCTTCTGAGTTAGTGACAATCTAAGTACTCCTTAGTAACTCTCGAAGTCTCATTCAAGCTTATAAAACTTAAGTGTTGTCCGAAGAGTAGAAAATAGCTCCTTCACCATCTTAGCAAAATGATGATTCAGTTATAGGAAACTCTTCCAAACCTCAGGACTACATAAAACTTAGAAAAACCCAAAAAAAACTCCCTTATATTGGTTTTTGACAGTATTGGTGGTGGACCATACACATATACCTCAAAACAACTAAAAATCCACCTGGCGACTCCACAAGCCTCGAGTAGGCCTTACTATTTTACCGAACTATAGGTTACTATCCGATCAACCTATCCCATCACTCACTAACATAGCAGGAGATGGTGGGACACTGAGTACATGACAGTCTAGCAAACTCTTATAGAATCTTTAGTCCTTTAGATACTTAAACAAGCAAGCAGCCCATAAGATCATTTAGAGTAAACTCTTTGTGTTATCGCCACCCTAGCAAAGTGTCGAAACAAGTTTAGAATACTTTAGACAAACCATAGGCTGCACATAAGAACTCAGAAAAACCCCAAAATATTCCCAGATTGGCTTTACCTTAGTTACTGGTGGTGGACCATAGCTAAATCTTTTCAAAAACAGCCAAGTTCCACCTGGCGACTCCACTAGTTCACCTTTTTGGTTTTGACCATCCTTCACTTTAGTATAACCTTAGAGAGGCCATCCATCCAAAACTTTCACAAATACCACCCTCTCTAAACTCTAGACTCAAAATCTGGCTTCACGAAGAATCTACACCAGATCTCACCCAGACCCAAATCCCACTATCATAGTAGATGACCCAAAGAAGATTCTATGGCAAGTTTTTGAAACTGACAATCTAGCTGCCGATAGTTCCATCCGTAAAACAAGATCAGTACCTGAACTTCTTACTACCTTTCCAGATTCCTCTTCTGACTTAGAATCAGCAAAAACTCTTTTCAAAAGCAAGTCACACAGTAAGATCAACTTTGACGATCTTGAACCCCTAGATCTGCCACAAAGTCCTAGTAGAGAAGCCTCGCCTACCACACCTCCCGAATTTCAGCTTCTCCATCACTTTGGCTCATATCATCCCAGATCTGCTCAAAACCAGTCCATTAGCCCAAGTGCGTCTGCCACACCTATCAAAACCACTACCGTTCAAACCACCTCAGCCCATCCCACAAGCCCTCATCTTGTACATCATCCATTAGCTCCCGTCATGGCAGCCTGGTACGCACCTTTGGTGTTGCCACTACCTTTGTCTCCCCTACCAGATCGCTATCAAGACAAAATCCCACACTTTACCGGAGAAGAAACTGCCACAGCTCAACAGCATGTAAGTAGGATTAGCGATGCTTTTGAATACGTGGAAGTACAAGACGAAACCATCAGAATGAGAATATTTGCCCAAAGCCTGGGTGGAGAACCCAAAACATGGTTCAAAAGCTTGCCTCCAAACAACATCCACAACATCCCAGAACTATATCAAGTCTTCAAAAACAGGTGGGAAGTCCGAAAGAACCCTATTCAAATCATGTTAGAATATAACAACCTAAAACGGGAAAATGGGGAAACTGTCCAGGCATACTGCACTAGGTTCAACAATGTGTATAACGCCCTCCCACCTCACTTCAAACCCCCACTTGGTTTAGCCTTGGCGAAATTCCCCGAGGTTTTTGATCCAGACATGACATATCATCTAAGAGGCAAAGATCCCCCTACCCTAGAGGAAATGCAACAAGTAGCCATAAAATCAGAAGCAAACTTAGAAGAAAAAAGAGCTAGGACTAGATCAGAAAGAAAAGTCACATATAGAGATGAGGTCTCCACTTCATGTCCTTCCCTAGATCCTAGAATAGATGACTTAGTCAAGACCATGGCCAAAGGCCCCTATTAGGGACAATCAACCAAACCCTCCAAACAGAAATCAGAAACAAAATTTTAGGAGGGAGTAGCTTCAAAACAGACCAAGGGAAAATGACCAACAAATTAGGCCACCATTTAATGAAAATTATGTGGAAGAAGATGATAGGGATACAGAACCCATTGATGAAAGGCATTTGAACCTCATAGGGTCTAATAATGAGAGTGAGGTGTATCTCACAGAAGAAGAACAATCATTCTTCTCTCCAAATCAGGACGAAACCAACTATGAAGATCCCGAGGATCCTACCATAGATTTCCAAAATGCCATAATAGAAGCTCACAGGCAGTATGACCTTAGAAGCAGGAAAAATTAAGACAACTCCAAGAAAGGTAGCTAAGACACTGCTAAAACCCCTGATACCATCCTTAAGAAAGCATTCAACAGCAAAAAAATCATAGTCGGGAAAAATGAACAAAACAAAGATAGAGTTACCTAAACTAACCCTGATTCAAATACTCCTAGTACTTGTACAAAAATTCCCGAGGTGGCTGTGGTAAAAAAAATCACGAAACAGACCCAGCAAACTCAGAACATAGAGAAGGTCATGGTTGAAAAAGCTGAAACAAACATATCTAAACTTCAGCTACCTTTTAGTTTTGAGGGCGAGATCGCCAAGATAAATATCACCATGCCTCTTACCGAGTTGATCACCCAAAAATCTTACAAGTCCCAAGTGTTGAAAGTCTTGAATATGGGAAGTGATGCCAACACCCTTAATCTAGCTGATGACACCCCTGAAGTGTTGTTTGGTCCAAAAGTAGAAGGGGAATTCCAAGAGGGAACCACTCTTCCATTTTACATCAGTTTAAATATCAACGACCAAATCCTTCACAATGCCATGCTAGACTCCGGCGCCTCGCATAATCTTATGCCAAAGGTTGTAATGGAGAGACTAGGCCTGGAGATCACAAGACCATACAAAGACTTGTACTCATTTGATTCGAGTAGAGTCAAGTGCCTAGGTTTGATCAAAGACATGTGTTTCAGTCTGGCCCAAATACCTGCGAAATATCTAATCATGGACATAGTAGTGGCAAACATTCCCCCCAAGTACGGAATGCTTCTATCCAGATCTTGGGGAGCCAAGCTCCAAGGGAATATTCAACTAGATATGTCTTTCCCCACCATTCATGTGTTTGACCAAACAAGAATACTCTATCGAGAGTCACACATGAAATACATGATCAGTAGCCAAGAGAGACCAGATAACATTCCAATGTACTCCGTGCATTCCGACCTAAACTCTTTTATTCTCTATACTGATGAGGACATTGAAGAATAATCTCAAGAAACTGAGGCAAACTTAGACCCACCACATCAGCTGCCCCTAGTTCTCTATGATGAACTAGATGCTCAAAACTACCATGATCATAAACAACTATGTCTTGAGGAAAGTAAGTATGTGCCTTCTGAAATAGGAATAGAGCAAGAAGCACAAACCATCATGTACTATCAAACGAATTGCTCAAACCTCAGTCAAACATCAGCAGTGACCTTCGGAAACTTTTTCAGGGTAAAGGCATTAGAAGACTTAAATTTCACAAACCTGTTTGGAACTCAGGAGCAGGGAAGTTTAATGTTTCTACCATACCTCAAATACTTACCATCACATAACTCTTCCACTACAAATGAAACTTTGACCGTAGCCATAACAGCTCAAAATCCAGAAAAAATGCATGATAAACTTCTTATGAGCAGAGATGATAGCTGCAGCCCAAACATACCCGAGTTACTTGAATTGGCTCATATTCTGTCTTTTCACCAAAAGTTTAGAAATTCTAGAATTAGCTATCTCATGCAGAATACCATTTCATACAGGGAAAACCGGGGAAAACACTATGCCACTTCTTCAAGCAACAACTTAGAAAAAAAGAAATATAACAGTCTGAACCAATCAGTAACAATCAGAGATAAAATAGCTGGTCATAGGGTCTGCTTTTATTTTAGAAACACTAGTGCACATCCCTATAACAGAAATTTTATTCTTCCTATTCAAAACCATGATATCCCAATAAAAGGTGCTTTTAACCATATATTTTTGCAAGATGATGTTTCAGGTTATAGTCAAAGATTTCCCTTGCAAAGTAGACAACCCAATGATTTTTTTCAGTATGCTGGAAGTAGTTCCAGTTTCAGGCTCAAAAGCACAAAACCACCAGCTATCAAAAATATGCTCATGAAATTCATGTTTCCAGTCCTGAACTTCTACACTTTTGCATACCTTGATGATGTCATTATTTATTTCAAGAATAACCAAGAGTATATGCATTACTTAAGGAGGATGTACAGTAAAGGAAGGAGTGGTAATCAGAGATACAAAGAATTACAGCGGGAACATACTGGTTTGTTCAGGGATTCTTGCATGAATCCCTATGTCATGTTGGAAAGAGAAAACTTTCCAAATTTTTCTTTTCAGGAGTTGAGTGGGCCAAGAATGATAGGAGATCCTTACGAGGATAATATGCTTAAGTTTCGTCATTTCCAAGATTTCTGAGTTTGAAACCTTTCATTCATTGTATATACCACTGTTCGGAAAATAGATAAAACAGAAAAGTCAAAAACAATAGAAGATAGAAAAGAGGGCGGTTGAAAAATATGAAAAAAGGCCCCATGTTCCAAAAAATAGTCCTTCAAAAAGCGCGCAAGTCTAAATGCCGCTACTAGTACTCTAATGTCTTGTTCAGCTATCTATCCTAATCATAGCAAAACATGTTTAAATTTATTTACTGATAATTTAGTGAGTGAAAAAGATGGTCAACATTGTGTAAGATTGACTTATCACAGAGAGTAGATTAGGAAAAGATACTGGTTCCACCCGCCCAAAACAGAACCAAAGAGGGAAACGGGGATGAAAAACAAATTGTGCATCTTAGCCCTGTTTTTCCTAGTTTCCATTTTTATGCAAAATAATATTTGTGTGCAGTTTGTCCTTTCATGCCACAAATACATGACAAATCAGACTATTTAACCCTGATTTGATCATTTTGAATTTCATGTTTTAGATTAGAGAATAAATCCTGTCAAATAGCTTAATCTTGACATTTGATCTAGTTTAGGTAGAGTAATGAAAGAGTTCATCAGTTTAATCTGAACTCCCGACAGATATAAGTGTAGAGTTAGATAGGTTCATTTTGCAAAAATAAAAATATGCATTGTCAAAAGGCTGCTAGTTCAAATACGCCAAAAAGAAGAAAAAATGTTCAGAAAGATAGTGGGGTAGGTAGAAATATCATTGATGCTGATCATGTTGTCTCTTTTCAGAAGTAGCATCAAGCAAGAGTGAAAATTGCGCCAATGGGTAAGGCACTGGTCTTCATAAGCCAAAGATCTGAAATTCTGGACACCTCCTGAAAAGGAGCTGCCCTCCCCAAATGGAGCCACTGTTAGTCATCAGTATTTTTACTTGTTTTTGATGACTAGTTCTAACGACCAAGTTTTCCGGCGGTTGATCTAAGATTTGTCAAATTTACCAAGCTGAGGAAAGAAACACCCATAAACTTTCGCCCTCCTGCCTTCGGTTAATGTGGGAGATGAAACCTCATTATCAAATCCTACCTAGCCTCAGCCATACTAGTCTGCCCATCAGCTCTAATGAGACCATCCAAATCCATTCAAACAATCTCCCCTAAGTTAGGAAGTGGCGCTTTAAGGCATTTCACCCTTGGAAAACTATCAAAGAGCCAAAAACCTCCATCTGCTATATAACAGTCATAACGAACCTTTCTACTCTGCTAATGAAGTTGGTCACAGACCTAAGTCGCGCCACTAATACACCCTTAAGTCTCAGCAATACATAGACCATAATCTCAAGCTGATTTTAGGTGTTTTACAGTGTTTGATGGATCTTTCAAGGAAAGGAAACATACCAGCATCTCAGAAGACAATTTTTGGCGCCACATGAGAAGACAGTTGCTTCTTAATGTGATCCTAAGCCATGAGTTGCAGCACAGAGCGAATAGTCTTTCATCAAGCTCATGCGACCACCTTCAAGGCCTGAAAGGACAGTAGAAAGAAAAACAACACTGTCAAAAGGCTGATGATATGTCATGGCTAAAAACCGCCTTCATTTATAAGCAGAGGGTTTGAAGACCAAAGAACCTCATTCACCTATAAGCAGAGGGTTAAAGCGCCTCCTTCATCTATAAGCAGAGGGCCAGGGTCAAAGTTTGACTTGAAAAGTTGCAACTGACTGTAAAACAAATATGTTTTCATTAAACAGTGAGACAATGACTAGGGTTTTCTGAAGCAAAGTAATGATTGCAGGCAGAGGTAAAAGCAGTAGTGTTTGTCAAAGTTTGTCTGCTTGCCATCATATATAAGAGAAACCCTTGTCAAGCATGCTCATTAAACATTCTCCAACAAATTAAGACAGAGGTTAAAGAACATCAGACTTTTCGCCAAGTAAAGGTCCTCCTTCATTCATAAGAAGCGGGCCAGGGCATTGACTTTTTTCAAGGTTTGATTGATCAAAGATGAGTGGTAAGAATAGTAAGGAATATCTGAAATAGAGAAACAAGGTAAGAGACCAAGAAGGAAATCAGGGGTACCACTGCAATCCAATGGGTCAAAACTTGTCTCTTAACAAGGTCTCTTTCAAAAGATAGCTTGCAGCTCAAACAAAACAATATTGAAGAAGTGGTTGATGAGATGTGTCATTACACAGGCAAAGGACATGATAATGATTATGTTTCAAAGGATACTGATCTCCCTACTCATAAGAAGATGTCCTTCAGATCACTTATCACAAGTTGACAAAGAAAATCTGAGCTCAGTTCTCCAAGAAGTATTGCAGCTAGACACAGTTTTTCATATGGTACAAAAGGACTTTGGCATATTCTTTCAGGTTCTGGAAATCATTAAGAGCAAAGTGTGCATGCCACTGTCACAAAGGTAGACACTTTTCCTATGAAAACAAGTCAAAGCACTCTACTGTTACATTTTGGATAAGAGAATAGTTTTTAGATGAAAAAGTCCTTCTCATTAGACAGAGAACGGTGAAAGTTTAGGCAAACATGACTAGGTCTCACCCACAGTCAGAAAGGAGCATCAGTTAGAATCATGCAGCCGCAGTTACAAGGTGGAGTTGATCCGGTTTTCCTCTAGCAAGTAGATATAGGTGTATGGAGCAGAAAATGCCAAATCAAGTTTTGAGAAGATAGGTCATCTCCTTGCAAATGGCTAGATGGCCCATAGATCATTGATATATTATTTAAGTGGAGATTCTATGTTAAATTGTCACCAAAGAGACAAAAGTGGCAGAAATCGCATTTCCAGCATGAAGGCATAGTGAAAAAAGTTTGACCTTTTGAATGTTTTTATAAAGTGAATAGGTCAATACCTATTAAGCTCTTTAAATGCATGCACATTCTTTGCCAAACAGTTAAAACCATTCGGGTTATCAAAAGAAAAACAAGATATTGTTTCAAAGAGCAAAGAGTTCAAAAACCCTTACAAGTGTAAGCCAAGGGATTTTCAATTTATTTATATTCAAAAGGACAAAGGGGATTGTTTCCAACTTCTTCAAATCCCTCAAAACACAAGAAGGCTCCACTCTTGCTATTTCACAGTTAGAAGACGAGTTCACGGGAATTTTCGTTGTTTTTCAAGCTATTTTCACCACGCGGCACACCTGTAGATGTGCACGGCGCGCTCAGGCGCAGGAATTACAAAGGATATAAAGGCTGCGCGGCACGCCTGTAGCCCTTGGTCCTGTCGGCCCGACAGTGACCCGACAACCACAATCTGCGCGGCACTCTTCCTTACAAACCTGCCGCGCACACTCAAATGGTCCAAACGCCCTCAACACAGCTCTGGAGGTCGCTCAAACTCATCTACAACGCCATCATCGAGTTCTTGAGGTATTCTATTTACCTCCCTTGATATTGTCAAAACTGTAAAGTGGCACAATAGGGTTAAAAATCACAGTGGGAAACCACAAGTTTGAGTTTGTGTTTTATTTGAAGAAACAAGTTTTTCTGTAGTTCTGGTGGATAGAGATGAAGTATTAAAAGCTTGGGAGTGTTGTTGATAATAAAAACCATGAAACTTCCCCCAAAAAACAATTGTGATGAAAGAAAGGAGAGATGAGGTGTTTTAAGGGTGAAAACAGTAGGTCAGTTTTCAACACAGCCATCTTATGAGCATTTCTTATCTTTCAAAGGAGTTCCCTCTATTTTTTAAAGGGATAAAACAGTGTTTTTAACTTTCCATTCCATAAAGCATATACGGTGAGTAAAGTTATCATTTGCATTCAGAGGTGGGACAAAACTGGTGCGAGGAACATCGAATTAAAGAGGGCAGTATTTTGTTTAAGGAGAAGTTTGTTGTGGTTGAATGCTACAGAACTTTTATGACTACATAAAAAAATAAAAAAAACTCTATCCTCTTATCCTATTACACAGTGACTCTGGACTGTGTAGATGCCTTTTTGTGACTGACTATCTTCATATTGTTGAATCTGCTGGGCCTACAAGGAAAAAAAGGTTTTGAAATTAAGAAGATTGTGGTTTTACCTTTGTCTAAAATACAAGGTTATATTGTTGTCCTCAAAACACCAAAAGGCAAGGTGACCTTACCACAAAACATAGAAAAAAAATCACTATTGACTGTTTATCCTGATTGACTGTGTTTTTGTTCTTAAAGTTTACTTATTGAGCTGCATGCCAAGGGGAAAGGCAGCATTCTGAAGGAACAGGGGTATTATATCAAAGGAGGGCAGTTCACACTACATTTGAAACCATTTTTTCTTGATCAAACAAGTAAGTTGATAAGCTAAGACTGAGTTTTGTTTAAAAACACATTTCAAAAACTTTGAGGCAGTTTGAATTTTGCAGAGAGCATCTAGAACAAGATGCCTCCCAGGCAAGACAACAGGAGCAGCATAACAGTGATGGACAAGGATAGGAAAAGGGGCAGCCTTGTGAGACAGAACAGCAGCATAAATATCATGAAGGGAATTCTCCAAAGCATGTGCTAGCTGCCTCTCCTAGGCAAGGGGCCATGACTTCTTCACCAAAGCTAAGAATGCCAAGACAACAAGGGAGAAAACCAAGAAAGGCTCAAGGAAAGCCAAAAGGAAGCGCTCGGCACGGAAAGTGAGAAAAGAGACATTATGACTTCATATTTGGGTTCCTGCTTCAGAACATGTTGCTAAGGACCCTTGAGGGTCATACACACTGATTTTGGGCGCATTTTGACATGTTTTGGTTTTTTAGCATTTTTGAGTTTTTTGTCAAAACCCATGAAATTTGACATTTCATTTTGGGGATTCGTCAAAGGAGGAGGATGGTATCATTGGATGCCATGCATTTAGAAGCACACCCTCAGCGATTTTCAGAACATTTGGAAATCATTTTCTCCCCCGAAATGGCGAAAAGGGCTCGCTTTTTGCACACTCTGCCCGGTCTATCAGCAGACTTTAATTTTTGGTTTTTTACACGCAGATGCAGTTTTGGAGGGCTTCCCGGCATCAGATTGAGAAAATTTCAGTTGTTGCAGAAAGTAGACACTTAGATATTTCCAACAAGCTATCATGAGCCTTGTTTCGACATCAGGAAGTCTGCCAAATGTTGCCAGCAAGTCAGGGGACCTTTTGCTGATGTAAATTTGAAATATTTTTGTAATTTTTGAACCTCTAAAATCTGCTTTTTCCAAATGTGCGTTTAGTTATTTTGCACATGAAAAATGATGCAAAGTCAATTATTTTTCCTTTTTTGGAATTTTTTAGATATTTTATGAGATATTTTGTGCCTTGGGCTTTGCAAATCCTCAAGGACAAGATTAGATATTTTGATTAGGCCAATAGGATGGCAAGTTGAACCATGAGGTTTTCCTCACTTTGGCCTATATATTCCAAAGGCTTTCATTGTAAAACAAGGCTGAACTTGAGAAGAGAAGCAATATATGGTCATATAAACTTTGGAAGAAATACTTGTCTTATGCTTTTGGATTGCCTCTTGGATGCTCTTGGGTGAATGAAGAAGGATTGTTGTTGGATTACATGACTTGGTAGAATGGTATAGTGTCTCTTGCTTTGTTGTTGTCTTCTAGTTTACATTAATGAATACATGTTTCTTTCTTGCTATAGATCAGTAAAGAACAAATTTGAGACATGCCCATGGAGGCACCTCAAATTTCTTGTTTCTTCATAGCTTCTTTGTTTTCTTCTTCCTAAGTAACATTAAAGAATTCTTGACTGCTCTTTAATATTTAGGATATTGTTGCTTGTTTCATTCATGGTTTTATACATGGTAAGTATGACTTACGGTAAGCCTTGCTTACCTATGGCTAGCTATAGTTCCATCCATGAAATTTTTCTTTGACTGATAAGATTATCATTTTTTTTGAACCAAGGAGGTGTTGAGAATGCAGCAAGATGATGGAGCTTAGTGAAATGAAGTCGCCTTCACTAAGTGGGCCCGCAGGCAAATTCTGGCGCAAAGTCTATTTTTAGACTATGTCTATTTTTAGACATACAGAGCATAATTTGGGAATTCTAGTTAGAGATTCTTGAAGTATGCGACATGTTGGTAAAAATAGATGAGACCCTTATTTTTAGGACCCGGGCTATTTTTAGACTGTGTCTCCTAAAAATATGGAAGTCAAATATTATTTACCCTTAATAATATTTTGACTATAAACAGCAATTTACTCTCTTGGAGCACTTCAGTTCGAGTCATGGAGGTGGCTCATGCAACTGACAAAGGAATCACGTGGTTCTAGGGTTTGATGGCATCTTTCATGGCTGACTTCAGTTGGACTTCAGTGGCAGAAGTTTGGAGGAGTTAACGGGACAGATAGTGGAGTTGTGTTCTGTTTATTTTAGTTGAACTAGTTGAGATTAGTTTAACTAGATAATCAATTAGTTATGAGTGGAGTGAATTAAATATTATTTAATTCACTAATTAGTAACTCATTAGTCAACTCAATAACACATCAGTTCACTACAGTGCATGATCAGTTCAGTGGAGACCAGTGGAAGAGGTAGATGAAAGGGTGAGTAAAGCTATCAGTTGGAGGATCAGTTTTGCATGGGATTTGCATTACACTTGGAGGAATTGTCCATGAAAATTGTGCAGTCAAGCCAAGGGGATTCGAACCTTGGATCTCTACATAACCAGGCCATGATTGCGCAATAGAGGCAAGGCAATTGGCAGGGAGTTTTGAACCAGTGACTTGTTCAAAACTAAGCTAGATTGTGTGTGACTTTATGAGAAAGTGCTGAGTACTTGTGAGGAGTATTGTACTTGTTTGGTTACATGATTTCTCCATTATAATATACACAATAGCTGCGGGGTTTTCAGCTATAGGCTTTCCCCATACATCCTGAGTTAATGTGTGATTGAATTGATGTGAGATTGCTTCTGTTATTTCCGCATGTGACAATTAATTGTAGAAGAAGGTTATGTGTTATGCATGCAATTCGAAATTGATGTATGATCGGGTTAATCTTCAGTGAATAAGTGATTTATTCAGCTAATTTCTACAGGAGGCCTAGTTTCGATCTAGCCCTTTGCCTAAAACTATGCAAATCTTGTTGTTCAAAGTGCCCAATAACTTGAAGTACTGTGTTTAGGCATTCCGGCATAGTAATTTAAGTTGTTTGTCTTTCTTAAGTGTTTTCCCCAAAGTCTGATAGCCATTTCCCAAAGTTAGAAGGTCATATACTTCTATGCATGGCTTGAATGTTTATTTCTATGTATTGATTAGCTTATAGTTACATTTTGCATGATTAATGGTTTGCCCTACCATGTTTATGTTATCTATTGAACTAGTTATGCTTGAAACTCTTTGTTGTTCACAAAATTGATGTCCATTTACTCCATTTTGCCCAAAGATCCTTTCTACCTTGAATCAAATCGGCCCTTCAACAGCCTTGTATCGTCATCTAATAACTTTCTTGACCTTTTGACCCCATAGCCCAGTTAATCTAACATCTTGTTATCTATTTTATATCTTTGATCAATTTCATCCCTCACAACTTAAAAAACAAAAATCAAAAACTTACTTCATAACTAGCCTAAAATCAGAACACAATAAACAAACACACAGATATCCCTTACGCATATAGAGAGAGCCCTCTCTGAGTCCAGGAAGGCTAGGTCCTTGGGCTCCAAAGCTTGGTTTGATGTTACACTGTCATTTGGCTTGCCAATCAGCCAAATCACGGGACCCTAACATAATGGTGATCACGGTGGGACTCTGAGTATTAAACAAACTTAGATTCCCTAGACCTTAAGAGACCTTTAAGAATACTATCTGATTGAATTATCCCACCGCTCACTAACATAATGGCGATCACGGTGGGACCTTCTGAGTTAGTGAAAATCTAAGTACTCCTTAGTAACTCTCGAAGTCTCATTCAAGCTTATAAAACTTAAGTGTTGTCCGAAGAGTAGAAAATAACTCCTTCACCATCTTAGCAAAATGATGAGTCAGTTATAGGAAACTCTTCCAAACCTCAGGACTACATAAAACTTAGAAAACCCCAAAAAAACTCCCTTAGATTGGTTTTTGACAGTATTGGTGGTGGACCATACACATATACCTCAAAAAAACTAAAAATCCACCTGGAGACTCCACAAGCCTCCAGTAGGCCTTACTATTTTACCGAACTCTAGGTTACTATCCGATCAACCTATCCCATCGCTCACTAACATAGCAGGATATGTTGGGACACTGAGTACATGACAGTCTAGCAAACTCTTATAGACTCTTTAGTCCTTTAGATACTTAAACAAGCAAGCAACCCATAAGATCATTTAGAGTAAACTCTTTGTGTTATCGCTACCCTAGAAAAGTGTCGAAACAAGTTTAGAATACTTTAGAAAAACCATAGGTTGCACATAAGAACTGAGAAAAACCCTAAAATATTCCCAGATTGGCTTTACCTTAGTTACTGGTGGTGGACCATAGCTAAATCTTTTCAAAAACAACCAAGTTCCACTTGGCGACTCCACTAGTTCATCCTTTTGGTTTTGACCATCCTTCACTTTAGTATAACCTTAGAGAGGCCATGCATCCGAAACTTTCACAAATACCACCCTCTCTAAACTCTAGACTCGAAATCTGGCTTCACGAAGAATCTACACCAGATCTCACCCAGACCCAAATCCCCCTATCATAGTAGATGACCCAGAGAAGATTCGGTGGCAAGTTTCTGAAACTGACAATCTAGCTGCCGATAGGTCCATCCGTAAAACAAGATCAGTACCTGAACATTGTACTACCTTGCCAGATTCCTCTTCTGACTTAGAATCAGCAAAAACTCTTTTCAGAAGCAAGTCACACAGTAAGATCAACTTTGGCAATCTTGAACCCCTAGATCTGCCACAAAGTCCTAGTAGAGAAGCCTCACCTACCACACCTCCCGAATTTCAGCTTCTCCATCACTTTGGCTCATACCATCCCAGATCTGCTCAAAACCAAGTCATTAGCCCAAGTGCTTCTGCCACACCTATCCAAACCACTACCGTTCAAACCACCTCAGCCCATCCCACAAGCCCCCATCTTGTACATCATCCATTAGCTCCCGTCATGGCAGCTTGGTACGCACCTTTGGTGTTGCCACTACCTTTGGCTCCCCTACCAGATCGCTATCAAGACAAAATCCCACACTTTACCGAAGAAGAAACTACCACAGCTCAACAGCATGTAAGTAGGATTAGCGATGCTTTTGAATACATGGAATTACAAGACGAAACTGTCAGAATGAGAATATTCGCCCAAATCCTGGGTGGAGAACCCAAAACATGGTTCAAAATCTTGCCTCCAAACAGCATCCACAACATTCCAGAACTATATCAAGTCTTCAAAAACAGGTGGGAAGTCTGAAAGAACCCTATTCAAATCCTGTCAGAATATAACAACCTAAAACGGGAAAATGGGGAAAGTGTCCAGGCATACTGCACTAGGTTCAACAATGTGTATAACGCCCTCCCACCTCACTTCAAACCCCCACTTGGTTTAGCCTTGGCGAAATTCCCTGAGGGTTTTGATCCAGACATGACATATCATCTAAGAGACAAAGATCCCCCTACCCTAGAGGAAATTCAACAAGTAGCCATAAAAGCAGAAACAAACTTAGCAGAAAAAAGAGCTAGGACTAGATCAGAAAGAAAAGTCACATATAGAGATGAGGTCTCCACTTCATCTCCTTCCCTAGATCCTAGAATAGATGACTTAGTCAAGACCATGGCCAAAATGTGGGAAAGGATAAATGAAAAGGCCCCTGTTAGGGACAATCAGCCAAACCCTCCAAACAGAAACCGGAACCAAAATATTAGGAGGGAGCAGCCTCAAAACAGACCAAGGGAAAATGACCAACAAATTAGGCCACCATTTAATGAAAATTATGTGGAAGAAGATGATAGGGATACAGAACCCATTGATGAAAGTCATTTGAACCTCATAGGGTCTGATAATGAGAGTGAGGTGTATCTCACAGAAGAAGAACAATCATTATTCTCTCCAAATCAAGACGAAACCAACTATGAAGATCCTGAGGATCCTGCCATAGATTTCCAAAATGCCATAATAGAAGCTCACAGGTAGTATGACCTTAGAAGCAGGAAAAATCAAGACAACTCCAAGAAAGGTAGCTAAGACACTGCTAAAACCCCTGATACCATCTTTAAGAAAGCATTCAACAGCAACAAAATCATAGTCCGGAAAAATGAACAAAATAAAGATAGAGTTACCCAAACTAACCCTGATTCAGATACTCCTAGTACTTCTACAAAAATTCCCGAGGTGGTTGTGGTAAACAAAATCACGAAACAGACACAGCAAACTCAGAACATAGAGAAGGTCATGGTTGAAAAAGCTGAAACAAACATATCTAAACTACAACTACCTTTTAGTTTTGAGGGCGAGATCGCCAAGATAAAGATCACCATGCCTCTTACGAAGTTGATCACCCAAAACTCTTACAAGTCCCAAGTGTTGAAAGTCTTGAATATGGGAAGTGATGCCAACACCCTTAATCTAGCTGATGACACCCCTGAAGTTTTGTTTGGTCCAAAAGTAGAAGGGAAATTCCAAGAGGGAACCACTCTTCCCTTTTACATCAGTTTAAATATCCACGACCAAATCCTTCACAATGCCATGCTAGACTCCGGCGCCTCGCATAATCTTATGCCAAAGGTTGTAATGGAGAGACTAGGCCTAGAGATCACAAGACCATACAAAGACTTGTATTCATTTGATTCAAGTAGAGTCAAGTGCCTAGGTTTGATCAAAGACCTGTGTTTCAGTCTGGCCCAAATACCTGCGAAACATCTAATCATGGACATAGTAGTGGCAAACATTCCCCCCAAGTACGGAATGCTTCTATCCAGATCTTGGGGAGCCAAGCTCTAAGGGAATATTCAACTGGATATGTCTTTCGCCACCATTCCTGTGTTTGACCAAACAAGAATACTCTATCGAGAGTCACACATGAAATACATGATCAGTAGCCAAGAGAGACCAGATAACATTCCAATGTACTCCGTGCATTCCGACCTAAACTCTTTTATTCTCTATACTGATGAGGACATTGAAGAACAATCTCAAGAAACTGAGGCAAACTTAGACCCACCACATCAGCTGCACCTAGTTCTCTATGATGAACTAGATGCTCAAAACTACCATGATCATAAACAACTATGTCTTGAGGAAAGTAAGTATGTGCCTTCTGAAATAGGAATAGAGCAAGAAGCACAAACCATCATGTACTATCAAACGAATTGCTCAAACCTCAATCAAACAACAACAGTGACCTTCAGAAACTTTTTCAGGGTAAAGGCATTAGAAGACTTACATATCACAAACTTGTTTGGAACTCAGGAGCAGGGAAGTTTAATGGTTCTACCATACCTCAAAGACTTACCATCACATAACTCTTCCACTGCAAATGAAACTTTGACCGTAGCCATAACAGCTCAAAATCTAGAAAAAATGCCTGATAAACTTCTTATGAGCAGAGATGATAGTTGCAGCCCAAACATACCTGAGTTACTTGAATTGGCTCATATTCTATCTTTTCACCAAAAGCTTAGAAATTCTAGAATTAGCTATCTCATGCAGAATACCATTTCATACAGGGAAAACTGGGGAAAACACTATGCCACTTCTTCAAGAAACAACTTAGACAAAATGAAATATAACAGTCTGAACCAATCAGTAATAATCAGAGATAAAATAGCTGGTCATAGGGTCTGCTTTGATTTTAGAAACACTAGTGCACATCCCTATAACAGAAATTTTATTCTTCCTATTCAAAACCATGATATCCCAATAAAAGGTACTTTTAACCATATATTTTTGCAAGATGATGTTTCAGGTTATAGTCAAAGATTTCCCTTGCAAAGTAGACAACCCAATGATTTTTTTCAGTATGCTGGAAGTAGTTCCAGTTTCAGGCTCAAAAGCACAAAACCACCGGCTATCAAAAATATGCTCATGAAAGCCATGTTTCCAGTCCTGAACTTCTACACTTTTGCATACCTTGATGATGTCATTATTTATTTCAAGAATAACCAAGAGTATATGCACTACTTAAGGAGGATGTACAGTAAAGGAAGGAGTGGTAATCAGAGATACAAAGAAGTACATCGAGAAGATACTGGTTTGTTCAGGGATTCTTGCATGAATCCCTATGTCATGTTGGAAAGAGAAAACTTTCCAAATTTCTCTTTTCAGGAGTTGAGTGGGCCAAGAATGATAGGAGATCCTTACGAGGATAAGATGCTTAAGCTTCGTCATTTCCAAGATTTCTGAGTTTGAAACCTTTCATTCATTGTATATACCACTGTTCGGAAAATAGATAAAATAGAAAAGTCAAAAACAATAGAAGATAGAAAAGAGGGCGGTTGAAAAATATGAAAAAAGGCCCCATGTTCCAAAAAATAGTCCTTCAGAAAGCGTGCAAGTCTAAATGCCGCTACTAGTACTCTAATGTCTTGTTCAGCTATCTAGCCTAATCATAGCTGAACATGTTTAAATTTATTTGCTGATAATTTAGTGAGTGAAAAAGATGGTCAACATTTAGTAAGATTGACTTATCACGGAGAGTAGATTAGGAAAAGATACTGGTTCCACCCGCCCAAAACAGAACCAAAGAGGGAAACGGGGATGCAAAACAAATTGTGCATCTTAGCCCTGTTTTTCCTAGTTTCCATTTTTATGCAAAATAATATTTGTGTGCAATTTGTCCTTTCATGCCACAAATACATGACAAATCAGACTGTTTAACCTTGATTTGATCATTTTGAATTTCATGTTTTAGATTAGAGAATAAATCCTGTCAAACAGCTTAATCTTGACATTTGATCTAGATTAGGTAGATTAATGAAAGAGTTCATCAGTTTAATCTGAACTCCACGCAGATATAAGTGTAGAGTTAGATAGGTTCATTTTGCAAAAAGAAAAATATGCATTGTGAAAAGGCTGCTAGTTCAAATACGCCAAAAAGAAGAAAAAATGTTAGGAAAGATAGTGGGGTAGGTAGAAATATCATTGATGCTGATCATGTTGTCTCTTTTTAGAAGTAGCATCAAGCAAGAGTGAAAATTGTGCCAATGGGTAAGGCACTGGTCTTCATAAGCCAAAGATCTGAAATTCTGGACACCTCCTGAAAAGGAGCTGCCCTCCCCAAATGGAGCCACTATTAGTCATCAGTATTTTTTACTTGTTGGTGATGACTAGTTCTAACAGCCAAGTTTTCCAACAGTTGATCTAAGATTTGTCAAATTTACCAAGCTGGGAAAACACCCATAAAATTTTTCGCCCTCCTACCTTTCAGTTCGCCCATGACGAGATGAAACCTCATTATCAAATCCTACCTAGCCTCAGCCATACTAGTCTGCCCATCAGCTCTAATGAGACCATCCAAATCCATTCAAACAGTCTCCCCTAAGTTAGGAAGTGGCGCTTTAAGGCATTTCACCCTTGGCAAACTATCAAAGAGCCAAAAACCTCCATCTGCTATATACCATTCATAACGGACCTTCCTACTTTGCTAATGAAGTTGGTCACATCCCTAAGTCGCGCCACTAATACACCCTTAAGTCTCAGCAATACATAGACCATAATCTCAAGCTGATTTTAGGTGTTTTACAGTGTTTGATGGATCTTTCAAGGACAGGAAACATACCAGCATATCAGAAGACAATTTTTGGCACCACATGAGAAGACAGTTGCTTCTCAATTTGATCCTAAGCCATGAGATGCAGCACAGAGCGAAGAGTCTTTCATCAAGCTCATGCGACCACCTTCAAGGCCTGAAAGGACAATAGAAAGAAAAACAACACTGTCAAAAGGCTGATGATATGTCATGGCTAAAAACCTCCTTCATTTATAAGAAGAGGGTTTGAAGACCAAAGAACCTCCTTCATCTATAAGCAGAGGGTTAAAGCGCCTCCTTCATCTATAAGCAGAGGGCCAGGGCCAAAGTTTGACTTGAAAAGTTGCAACTGACTGTAAAACAGATATGTTTTTATTAAACAGTGAGACAATGAATAGGGTTTTCTGAAGCAAAGTAATGATTCCAGGCAGAGGTAAAAGCAGTAGTGTTTGTCAAATTTTGTCTGCTTGCCATCATATATAAGAGAAACCCTTGTCAAGCATGCTCATCAAACATTCTCCAGCAAATTAAGACAGAGGTTAAAGAACATCAGAATTTTCGCCAAGTAAAGGTCCTCCTTCATTCATAAGCAGAGGGCCAGGGCATTGACTGTTTTCAAGGTTTGATTGATCAAAGATGAGTGGTAAGAAAATTAAGGAATAGCTGAAACAGAGAAACAAGGTAAGAGACAAAGAAGGAAAGCAGGGGTACCACAACAATACAATGGGTCAAAACTTGTCTCTTAACAAGGTCTCTTTCAAAAGATAGTCTACAGCTCAAACAAAACAAGATTGAAGAAGTGGTTGATGAGATGTGTCATTACACAGGCAAAGGACATGATAATGATTATGTTTCAAAGGATATTGATCTCCCTACTCATAAGAAGATGTCATTCAGATCACTTATCACAAGTTGACAAAGAAAATCTGAGCTCAGTTCTCCAAGAAGTATTGCAGCTAGACACAGTTGTTCATATGGTACAAAAGGACTTTGGCATATTCTTTCAGGTTCTGGAACTCATTAAGAGCAAAGTGTGCATGCCACTGTCACAAAGGTAGACACTTTTCCTATGAAAACAAGTCAAAGCACTCTGCTGTTACATTTTGGATAAGAGAATAGTTTTTAGAAGAAAAAACCCTTCTTATTAGACCAAGAACAGTGAAAGTTCAGGCAAACATGACTAGGTCTCACCCACAGTCAGAAAGGAGCATTAGTTAGAATCATGCAGCTGCAGTTACAAGGTGGAGTTGATCCGATTTTCCTCTAGCAAGCAGATATAGGTGTATGGAGCAGAAAATGCCAAATCAAGTTTTGAGAAGATAGGTCATCTCCTTGCAAATGGCTAGATGGCCCATAGATCATTGATATATTATTTAAGTGGAGCTTCTATGTTAAATTGTCACCAAAGAGACAAAAGTGGCAGAAATAACATTTCCAGCATGAAGGCATAGTGAACAAAGTTTGACCTTTTGAATGTTTTTATAAAGTGAATAGGTCAATACCTATTAAGCTCTTTAAATGCATGCACATTCTTTTCCAAACAGTTAAAACCATTCAGGTTGTCAAAAGCAAAAAAAGATATTGTTTCAAAGAGTAAAGAGTTCAAAAACCCTTACAAGTGTATGCCATGGGATTTTCAATTTATTTATATTCAAAAGGACAAAGGGGACCGTTGCCAACTTCTTCAAATCCCTCAAAACACAAGTGAGCTCCACTCTTGCTATTTCACAGTTAGAAGACGAGTTCACCAGAATTTTCGTTGTTTTTCAAGCTATTTTCACCGCGCGGCGCGCCTGTAGATGCGCACGGCACGCTCAGGCGTAGGAATTACAAAGGATATAAAGGCTGCGCGGCGCGCCTGTAGCCCTTGGTCTTGTCAGCCCGACAGTGACCCGACAACCACAATCTGCGCGGCGCTCTTTCTTATAAACATGCCATGCACACTCAAATGGTCCAAACGCCCTCAACATAGCTCTGGAGGTCGCTCAAACTCATCTACAACGCCATCATCGAGTTCTTGAGGTATTCTATGTACCTCCCTTGATATTGTCAAAACTGTAAAGTGGCGCAATAGGGTTAAAAATCATAGTGGGAAACCACAAGTTTGAGTTTGTGTTTTATTTGAAGAAACAAGTTTTTCTATAGTTCTGGTGGATAGAGATGAAGTATTAAAATCTTGGAAGTGTTTTTGATAAGAAAAACCATGAAACTGCCCCCAAAAAACAACTGTGATGAAAGAAAGGAGAGATGAGGTGTTTTAAGGGTGAAAACAGTAGGTCAGTTTTCAACACAGCCATCATATGAGCATTTCTTATCTTTCAAAGGAGTTCCCTCTATTTGTTAAAGGGAGAAAACAGTGTTTTTAACTTTCCATTCCATAAAGCATATACGATGAGTAAAGTTATCATTTGCATTCAGAGGTGGGACAAAACTGGTGCGAGGAACAGCGAAGTAAAGAGGGCAGTATTTTGTTTAAGGAGAAGTTTGTTGTGGTTGAATGCTACATAATTTTTATGACTACATCAAAAACAAAATAAACTCTATCCTCTTATCCTATTACACAGTGACTCTGGACTATGTATATGCCTTTTTGTGATTGAATATCTTCATATTGTTGAATCTGCTGGGCCTACAAGGAAAAAGAGGTTTTGAAATTAAGAAGATTGTGGTTTTACCTTTGTCTAAAATACAAGGTTATATTGTTGTCCTCAAAACACCAAAAGGCAAGGTGACCTTACCACAAAACACAGAAAAAAAATCACTATTGACTGTGTATCCTGATTGACTGTGTTTTTGTTCTTAAAGTTTACTTATTGAGCTGCATGCCAAGGGGAAAGGCAGCATTCTGAAGGAACAGGGGTCTTATATCAAAGGAGGGCAGTTCACACTACATTTGAAACCATTGTTGCTTGATCAAACAAGTAAGTTGATAAGCTAAGATAGAGTTTTGTTTAAAAACACATTTCAAAAACTTTGAGGCAGTTTGAGTTTTTCAGAGAGCATCTAGAACAAGATGCCTCCCATGCAAGACAACAGGAGTAGCATAGCAGTGATGGACAAGGATAGGAAAAGGGGCAGCCTTATGAGACATAACAGCAGCATAAAGATCATGAAGGGAATTCTCCAAAGCATGTGCTAGCTGCCTCTCCTAGGCAAGGGGCCATGACTTCTTCACCAAAGCTAAGAATGCCAAGACAACAAGGGAGAAAACCAAGAAAGGTTCAAGGAAAGCCAAAAGGAAGCGCCTGGCACGGAAAGTGAGAAAAGACACATCAGGACTTCATATTTGGGTTCCTGCTTCAGAACATGTTGCTAAGGACCCTTGAGGGTCATACACACCGATTTTGGGCGCATTTTGACATGTTTTGGTTTTTTGGCATTTTTGAGTTTTTTGTCAAAACCCATGAAATTCGCCATTTCATTTTGGGGATTCGTCAAAGGAGGAGGATTGTATCATTGGATGCCATAATTTGAGAAGCACACCCTCAACGATTTTCAGAACATTTGGAAATCATTTTCTCCCCCGAAATGGCGAAAAGGGCTCTCTTTTTGCACACTCTGCCCGGTCTATCAGCAGATTGTAATTTTTTGTTTTTTACGCACAGTTGAAGTTTTGGATGACTTCCCAGCATCAGATTGAGAAAATTTTAGTTTATCCAAAAATTAGACACTCAAATCTTTCCAACGAGCTATCATGAGCCTCGTTTCGACATCAGGAAGGGTGCCAAATGTTGCCATCAATTCAGGGGACCCTTTGCTAATGTAAATTTGAAATATTTTTGTAATTTTTGAACCTCTAAAATCTGATTTTTCCAAATGTGCGTTTAGCTATTTTTGTACATGAAAAATGATGCAAAGTCAATTATTTTTCCTTTTCTAGCATTTTTTAGATATTTTATGAGATATTTTGTGCCTTGGGCTTTGCAAAGCCTCAAGGACAAGATTAGATATTTTGAATAGGCCAATAGGCTGGCAAGTTGAACCATGAGGTTTTCCTCACTTTGGCCTATATATTCCGAAGGCTTTCATTGTAAAACAAGGCTGAACTTGAGAAGAGAAGAAATATATGGTCATATAAGCTTTGGAAGAAATACTTGTCTTATGCTTTTGGATTTCCTCTTGGATGCTCTTGGATAAATGAAGAAGGATTGTTGTTGGATTCCATGACTTGGTAGAATGGTATAGTGTCTCTTGCTTTGTTGTTGTCTTCTAGTTTACATTCATGAATACATGTTTCTTGCTTGCTATAGATCAGTAAAGAACAAATTTGAGACATGCCCATGGAGACACCTCAAATTTCATGTTTCTTCATAGCTTCTTTGTTTTCTTCTTCCTAAGTAACATTAAAGAATTCTTGACTTCTCTTTAATATTTAGGATATTGTTGCTTGTTTCATTCATGGTTTTATACATGCTAAGTATGACTTACGGTACGCCCTGCTTACCTATGGCTAGTTATAGTTCCATCCATGAAATTTCTCTTTGACTGATTAGATTATCATTTTGTTTGAACCAAGGAGGCCTAGTTTCGATCTAGCCCTTTGCCTAAAACTATGCAAATCTTGTTGTTCAAAGTGCCCAATAACTTGAAGTATTGTGTTTAGGCGTTCCGGCATAGTAAGTTAAGTTGTTTGTCTTTCTTAAGTGTTTTCCCCAAAGTCTGATAGCCATTTCCCAAAGTTAGAGGGTCATATACTTCTATGCGTGGCTTGAATGTTTATTTCTATGTATTGATTAGCTTATAGTTACATTTTTCATGATTAATGGTTTGCCCTACCATGTTTATGTTATCTATTAAACTAGTTATGCTTGAAACTCTTTTTTGTTCACAAACTTGATGTCCATTTACTCCATTTTTCCCAAAGATCCTTTCTACCTTGAATCAAATCGGCCCTTCAACAGCCTTGTATCATCGTCTTATAGCTTTCTTGACCTTTTCGACCCCATAGCCCGGTTGATCTGACATCTTTTTACCTATCTTATATCTTTGATCAGTTTCATCCCTCACAACTTAAAAAACCAAAACCAAAAACTTACTTCATAACTAGCCTAAAATCAGAACAAAATAAGCAAACACACAGATATCCCTTACACATTTAGAGAGAGCCCTCTCTGAGTCCAGGAAGGCTAGGTCCTTGGGCTCCAAAGCTTGGTTTGATGTTACACTATCATTTGGCTTGCCAATCAGCCAAATCACGGGACCCTAACAGACGCTGCTGAGAACCAGACCCACAATGACCCTGTTGAGAACCAGCAGCCATTGATTGGCCTTCGGGGGAATAAATATCACCCCCTTCCCGAAACCTGCTACCACTCATACCTCGACTAGTTGAACCTTGGCCACACTCCATGGATGGAGTAGAAACCCTTCTCCTCTTACCTCCTAAAAATTAAAATATGAAACTTATTAACAACTAATTTAACTCACAAAGTTAATAAAAAAATCAATTCCATATGTACACACATGTATGGAGATTTAAGATTATATTTAAATACCGTGAACATCCCCCGATCCCTGAACCTCCATATGGGATTTGGCTAATCTTTGTCGTTCATCCTCCATGATATATATCTATTGGTCGACATTTACACAAATAGATTTCAAAAAATCAATTTGTAATTTAGTGTACACAAATTATGTAGAGCACAAATTTCAAAGCAATAATTGATCATGTGTGAAACTAAATTTAATCGAAAAAGAAATTATAAAAATGATAAGTTCACCAAATTGCGCTTTACATGGTGGGAGCACACTTGGTATAAAATTTACCACTTATACACTTTATTTTGTGGGAGAAATGACACATGTACATAGTTTACCTTAAATTTGTTGTGTTTTATGGATATTAAAATGAAGAACTTATATTTAGATCCATTCCAGAGATTGACTGTAGGGGCATTTACTAGATATGTCACCTTTCATAAAAGATGAGATCCAGAGGCTACCTGGCCCTTTACAGAATCTGCCTATAGAACTTGTAGAAGTAAACAATAAAGGCATTAACTATATCAAAGAACGTTTTCATGCTCAGACATGGGAATGTGTCTCTTTCCCTACGCAAAAAAATAGTTCAAGGTAGTTAATCTTCATAGACATGTCATCAAACAGGTCAATGTGATCATCCCCAACTTACTTTTCATGAAATTAGGCTTGGAATCCTCTACAACCTGGTGGATGGAGTTGAATGGGAACTAGGTCAAGGCCTTTACAAAATACATGATAGTGAATAACACTTACTAGGTTATGCCAACAAATAAAGTGGCAAAAATGTTTTCTCCTCGAGGTTGTCCAATTAGGTGTGTAATACCAACTTCACCCATTTCCTAACAGGTTTCTCTCTTAGGTTACAAATGTCTTCCACCTTATTAGTTATATATTTTTCAATTTCCCGTGGATTCCTTGAATTTTTTCTCCTACCATCTCCCTCTCTCATTCCCCAAATTATTGTCATCAAACATGCCCCATTGAGGATCTGGAGCAATGTTTGCACCATACTTAGAACTGTCATTGCTGCTAATTGAAATTGGAGTCATGTATACTAGATTTCTTGCTTAAGCGGCTCTTACTTGGACAATATCCTGAGATGAGTTTGACATGATGGTCATATGAAGTTGGAAGCTACTTGGTGTAATTTTCCTTAAATCTTCAAAAAAACAAAGCAAAATTGTCATTTTCGATCATTTTTTATTAGCTTCTGCATACAGCAGATGTTATCACAATTGAAACACAATAATGCTCCATGAGCATGAATTATGAATGTCGCAAGCCAAATTGCAAGGAAATTTGCATTCATTTTAGGCAAAAGAAGGCTATGACATTAAGGTCCATGCTAGAAAAAATTATGCAAATAAGGTTGCTAAGTCTTGATACTTACCATGTGTTTCAAAGCCATAACGAAGGTTGGATTTGAGAGTGTCCTCTCAAAGCCCTGTCTTGAGATGAAATTTAATTCAATGTCTCTTAGAGTTGCGAGGTGGAATTGATAGAACTATTTGATTTCTTTACCATAGATGGATATCTCCTTTCATCTATACCTTTCTCTACCATCTTATTTCCAAGTGAAATGGGAATTTTCACATTTTGAATGCCATTACCATGTAATTTGGTAGCCTGCTAGCTAGACCTATCACAAGTAAGTTTGTCATACCAAACTATTTCTCTTGCTCAACTCAGTGACCATGACTCTCTTCTCACACTGCTTACCATATAAGATCTTCAATTGTACATGTCACACAAAGTTGGGGGTTTTAGGTCTACACCTATTAGGTAAAGTTACATATTTTATGGCATTGTGGTCCTTAAATTTGGAGGTGTTCCACCTGAAAAAGTAGGCATTAAATATGGATGAAAAGGATTTGTTTTAACTTTGATATAATTTCCTCGTGGAATTACTGAATTTCTCGACGACATCATGCTAGCTTTGCTTAGAGAAGAAGGTTTTGGAGGAGAAATTGAATTCTTTCGACTTATTTTTGGCATTGAAGTTTGAAATAGTAATTTTGATGACTCCATTGATGACCTTGCTAAGGAATTTGATGCACACAATATTGACTTTGAAGATGGTTTAGAAGATGTTGAAGAAGTTGTAGATTTTGGTGTTGTCACTGAATGTTTCTTTGTTGTTGGACTTGATCAAGACACAAATTAACTTTACGAGCATATTGAAGACCTTGAAGAGGTTTTAGATTTTGTTGTTCTCACTGAAGGTTTTTGTCTATTTTTGTTTCTTAAACCATCATTTCCATAGGACATTTTTGGTGAATAGATTCTTGACCTTGATGAGAGGATATGATACCTTGAAGAGGCTACATATTTTGGTGACGTCACTAATTGTTTCTCTATTTTTATGTTTTTTAAACATCTCTCTTAGGGCGAGGCAACTCCACATATATTGTACAGTTTATGGGACAGAAATCAATATGTAGAAATATTCACTTGGTTTTTATAATTGGATAGAAGAATGACTTAAAATGACCTTGTATGTCTTCTCATTTTAGAGCTCAAATTTTTAGGAAGGATTTAAGTATCCACCTTTCAAGAATCACTAGAAGAGGTTGATAAAGAATATAGGAAGACAAAAAACTAACCAGTGATGTAATAAATGGATTTCTTCGGAGGTAGATTGGCATATGGACTTTTGGTAGCTAGAACTTTTCCAAATAAGTGAATGTATTTGAAAACCAAACCTCTAGTTTATTTTGGTTTAGTCAAGGTCTAGAATTTGAAAAGTGAATTCCCTCTTTCTTCCTCTTACATACATTCCAATGATCGAAATCTGGATTGAGGGAAAAAAATTTCCTAAATAAAAATTTTGCATTTTATTTTTTGTACACATGAGTTTTTAAAAGCTAATTAACTCATAAATTTCTCACAAAATACACTTAAAGCTTGACACATAAACTCCTTCCCAATTGGCTAACTTTAGACGATCCTAAACACATTTTTATTTAACTAATGAGGGAGATAGCCCAATAAAACTAGTTTTTCCATATTCAAATCAAGTTGGTATCAAAGTACAATTTAGCTCATTTTAGTCAAGGTTAGTTAGAAGAATTAGCTATTGGTTTATGTCTTCAATTTCCTCTCAAAATGAATGTGTACGTGCTTTTGAGAGACACACTAGAGGAATAAGGTCCAAATTTTTGATGAAAATGGGCTATGAAAGTAAAGGGTTAAAAGCAAACATGTACAAGGCATAGTTGAGCCAAATGTTGTTGAGGAAGGGCCTAATTATTTGGGTCTTGGTTATGGAAAACATGATGGAGAATGCTCCAAAGCCAAGGAGGCACATGAAGCTTTTCCAAGAAGGAATTTTATTTCGTGTTCATTACCTCAAGCTTGTGAAGTTTGTGTTCATGATGAATGGAAAAGTTTGACACCCACTTTGCAAGAAGATGTTAATAAACATGCAGTTAATGAGAATGTAAAAGAAGAGGATGTTGAAAGCTCTATCTAGTCATTGAATTCATTGCTAGTATTCAAAGGAGAGCCACTACCTCATCAAATTCACCTCCTCAAGAAGGCGACAATGGTGAATGTTCAAGGTATAAATTTGCCTTTAATCAAATTGCTTTTGATTATGATAAACATGGTAAATATTCACATAAGATATAGAAAAGAACTTGCACATGTTCCTTTTGTGGTTTGAATAATCATAATGTTTATAGATTTTGGAAGAAGATATCCATGCACATTGAAACTTTCTAAATAAATGAGGCAAAAAGTCAAAGGCCCATTGGACAAGGAAAATGATGTTGAAAATAAGATGCAATTGTTTATTACTCATTTCCATAAGAAAGGTCACCTTGTAGACAAGTGTTGGACTTTGTATCCAACAAGTCATCCACAACATTTGAAGAAGGTGGAAAGAGATAACGACAAGAATGGAAAAGAGGATTCCATAATCGATGAGGGTCAAGATGATTCACATGATGATGAAGTGTAGCTAAAAGAAGCACCATTGAAATGGTTTGCTAACAGATGGTTAGATTTCTTATCCAATTAAGGCCTTGCATGTATTTTGATGTTTCATGAATTTCTTTGCAAATTCAAAGTATAGTGCATGTTGCATGAAGCAAGATGTTGAAAGTAGAGTTATGTTGACACACTTAAATGCAACAAATATGGAAATTTGTACATGAGCTATTATTTGACTTGAGAGTCAGTTGTTTGAAGAGGCATGTTTTGTTGACTTGTGTTTGGTTGATGGTTTTGTACACCAATATGTAAGAGTACATGGAGATATTCACATGATGTGAATTTTTTTCTTTGAAGGAGAAAAATGATATGTCAACGAGCTATGTTTCTTGCATGATGTGTTTTTCAGTTTGATGGTTTTGTTTGTGACAAGACGTCACAAGATTTTGGGAAGGTCCACTCTTGAGCGAGAGCCTCACGATTACAACCTAATCATGAGAATCAAATGGGAGTGCATCCTTATTTTGAAAACAAATAGGTTTCTAAGCTACCTAGGACTCAAACCATTATTTTTAAATTTGAAATATCATGGTGTGTTGTTTCAATGCCTGAATCCACAACCCTAACATAAATTGTTTTATTCTTTTTTTGCAGGATTTAGTTGGTTATATTAAAAGTTAGTTGAATTTAAAATTCTTGGCTTAGTGGAATGAACCAAACATATTGTACATATTAAATGAGGAATTTCGCTCTCCCAATCATTTCTAAATCGCCCATATCACCAAGAAAACATGTTTTAAAATAACATACTTTGGTATGGGAAAGACCTTAGGTTTCAAATATTATAAGAAGGTTTTTGATACGGTTGAGAGAATGTGGAAAATAGAATCCATAAACAAATTAATTTTCAAAACATATTACTTTCAAAGTATCAACAAGGAATGTACAAGGGTGTTCAATGAATTAACGCTATTTATTTAAATTCCATGATGTATATCTTACTCATAATTTTAACAAATTATTAAATAATGATCTAGATTGGATAATTATATTATTTGTCATATATTTTGATGCTTATAAACTGAGAAAAGTGAAAGAATCAACTTGTAGGGTCATTTTAATGGTGGGTGGAGAAATGAGTCTAAAACCTTTTGGAGTCATTTTGAGGTATTAAATGACATTTTTGGGGGTCAAACGATTATCCCTTGTGCCGAAATCTTGACCATTATTCTACACTTAAAGACATATCCAATGGTGCAAGAAAAACATCAAATTAAGTTCATTCAAAATTTATGCCTTTAGTAATTTGACCTATCATGTTGACCACCATGGTACGAGAGAATGTCATTTTAGCCCCATTACTCATGCATAGCAAGCTAGCTACATGTGGAATTTTAACAAGACTCTAAAAGGTCTAAAATCACAAACCTCGTGAATGGTTTATGGAGTCAAATCTCACACCTAGTTGGCTATCACGCTATGTTAAATACTTGGCCACTAGGAGGAATAAGAGTTCCATTTTGTGTTATTGTATTTTGTTCCATAGTTGAAAATACAACTAGGAGTGTGAAGTTAGAGAGAAAAATGTATGAAGTTAAGTTTTTATAGAAACCTTACACGCTAAAATTCTTAGCTAACTCTAAAGAGATTACCTCTTTCTTTGTACTCACATATTTTCCATACCAAAAAAGAGAGAGTAGAGCATGTTTACGTTTTAGTGTTGTTTTTCTCCCATAAGGATTTCCTAGGGAAAAAGGAGTCTAGAGCATCATTACTTTTTAGGGTTGCTTGTCTCCCATAAGGATTTCCTAGGAAAATAATTGTGTTGATTGTCTAAAGATATGTATGTGTGTGTTTCATTATGTTCTATATTTCTTACGTTGTGTTTCATTATGTTTTATATTTCTTACATTTCTGCCCTCCTATTTTTCTTTCCAATCAAGGTTTATAAAATAACATGAGAAGCAACATGAGACTTGGAACAATCATTTTCATTATCTATATGGAAGGCAAGAAGGATTATACCCCCTTAAGCTTAAGCTTATGTAGTTTGTCAATTTTTATCATATATTTTTTGGTAAGGGTAAATGTTTTTTTATCTATAGTACAAGTCATGAGTTCCCCAATTTTACCTTATGTAAAGCATGATTCTAGGATTACTACAATTTGTACTTGGTTTTTTATTGTGATGATGCCTTGTCTCAATCACTTGGCCATCTCTCGATGGGTAGTTAAATCTTTATAACAATACTTAAGTAATATTTATCTATTTGTATTATGTGAAATTATGTAAAAAATGGTATACTATTTTTCATAAAATTGGGTTGAGTTTATCATATATTTCAATGAAAGTTGATTAAATATGTTTTCTTTAAAAGGATCTAACAATTTTTTTAAGGTATGAATTTGCAATTTTGTGTGGCTCTCTATCAACCTTCACTTCCTCATTTCTAGAAAAAATCTACTTGCTTATTCGTATACCCACTTTCTATTCAAATGCATGAGTTTTGAACTCTCGGTAACTATGTTTTTCCACGCAGGAAAATTATATGTCACGTTTTATACTAACTCTAAATATTATTTTGAAGTTTGGATTACTGTTATTCTTTTATATAATTTAACATTAGATATAAGTTTAAATTGAAAGCCACTTAGATGAAATATAGCTTAGATATGTCATTTGCAAATTATTATCTATTTATTGAACTAAAGGACATAATTATTACACATGTTTAATTTACATTCAAATGCTTCTTTGATTTATCTCCTATAGCTTAATGTAATGCTAGATATATAATTTAAGTTGAAGGCCCATGAGATAAATATGACTTCTATGTGGCATTTGTATTGAATCATCTATTTGTTGTGTTATATGAACATAATTGGTACGCATATCTAATTTGCATTACTAATATGTCATGCTTCTTTAATTTATCTTTTATAGATGATCGAAGCATCCCTTTTTAATCTATCCCTTTTGACTTCGGATATGTGGGCAATACTCATCCGCATATTTTTCTATCATAAAGTAGTGAGTAAAATTGTATTCCATTTGTTTCAATGTTAAGGTTAAGCACATGGATTAAAGTTTTATATAAGATACATTGCCACGGTGTACATTTATATCTAAAGAGTCCAAAACCTCATTCAAGACCATATGTTTTGTTGATGTATTTTGATTGGTTATATTGCATTGCTTTTGCAGTTGTTGCTGTGGGCCTCACCATCTAGTGATTTTAGGTAAAAAATTATTTACATGGAATTTTGAAGTATCCTATAATGTTTATTATTTATCACTACTAGCCTTGGTGATTTAGTTGTTTGTTTTGATGCTGCTTGGTTACCCATATTTAAGAGTTGTTCATGTTTAATTCATTGTTAAGGCTTTTTATTGGCCTGTCAGGATGTATTTTTCTCAAATCCATAATGGCTAAAAGAATGAAATTTATCTATGAAAAAGAGAGGTCATATGGAAAAAAAATTGTTTGCAAGTGTTCTTTTGAACCCATAGAACTTGCAACCCCAATATGGATACAATACTAAGTAATACATAGCCTCCTCATCTAACTTAGCCAGGGATTTGCAATACTATATTTGAGTTGGCTAGCTCCATTTCAAGATATTATAATGTTAGAATATTATTTCTATAGATTTTGATTATGGTAGTAAAATGTTACAAAAAACTGGAAACTACAAATAATATTATTCTAGATATATGTAAAAAGGACATGGTAAAGAAAATAAAACAATATTAAACTTTTCATAAATAGTTTAGATAAAAATACATTTTCTAATTTTGATTGTAAATTCCAAGGCTTAAAGCAATAATTTTTCTAATAATTTTTTTTAATTAATAAATAAAAAAGAAGCATTTTCAATCAGAATCACATCCAACATATAATAAAAATAATAAAACAATTTAAAACTTCATACACTATGACATTACTATGGCAAAGAGCATAAAAATATACAAGCAAAAAATCCTTTTCTATAATAATGGAGAGCTTCAAATATACAAGAAAAAAAATCTTTCAGCCTCCTTGTATCCCAGAACCTCACTATTACTGATTCACCCCCCTCTTGTAATTCCTTATTCCAACAATTAGCAGGAGGATTGAAAAGCCAACAAGGTGCAATCAGATACTCAAGAGATAGTTGTAGAGCCAATTGTTAGATGCAACCAGATACTCGGGAGATAGGTGCATATCTAGTTGCAATGACATAGTAGCTCAAGAGAGATCGAATTTCTAGTTGCAAGTGTGAATTACAAGAAATTAATGTGAATAGGGTGCTAGTGTGAATTGGCTAGTTGCAGAGTGTAGGTGCAGTTCTAGCTAGAGAGAGACTCCAAGAAGGGGCTTCAAGACAGAGCAGGTTTCCAACATTCCAGTCAAGAAGGGAGGCAAATATTTCCAACAAAAGAGGCAAGAACAAGTTCCCTAGTGGTAGTGCTATGCAACCTAGTTTGTCAGTGCATGTTGCAGGCAAGAGTGTGAGTAGCTGGGAGTCTCCAAACAGAGTTTCTAGAAGTAGAACGAGTTTCCCAAAAGTATTACTACACATTTTATTAGGTAGGAATGCATCTAGCATGGAGGCCGAGTTGATTTGATAGTCTAGGAGATTTCCCTGTTCTTATTCTGAGGGAGATCGAGACTCAGTAGTGTAGTGATAGAATCCAAGCAGAGGCAGTGCATGGGAATCAACAATGCGAGATCAAAGTAGCGCACAAAATTTTTTTAATACACAACACAAAAAAAATTTAATACACAGCACAAATGTTTTTTTAATATACATCACAAAAAAATTTTAATACACAGCACAAAAAAATTTTGAGCGCGGACGGAGAGTCGAACTTACCCGACGGAGTCGCACAAATTTTTTTTTAATACACAGCACAAAATTTTTTTAATACACAGCACAAAATTTTTTTAGTACACAGCACAAAAAAAATTTTAATACACAGCACAAATTTTTTTTAATACACAACACAAAAAATTTTTAATACACAGCACAATTTTTTTTTTAATACACAGCAAAAAAAAATTTTGAGCACGGACGAAGAGTCAAACTTACCCGACGGAGTCGCACAAAATTTTTTTAATACACAGCACAAAATTTTTTTAATACACAGCACAAATTTTTTTTTAATACACAGCACAAAAAAATTTTAATACACAACACAAAATTTTTTTGAGCGCGGACAGAGAGTCGAACTTACTCGACGGAGTCGAAGAGCGTGGACGGGAGGAGCACCAGCGACAGGGACAGAAAACGCGCAGCGACAGGGATAGGGACAGGGACAGACAATGCGCGAACATTGAACCTGGTAAACCACAAAACTTCGCAGGCGATTTATTTATAGAAAATAGTTCGGCCAAACTATTTTAAAAGTAAAAGTTCAGCCGAACTCACAGTTCGACCGAACTTATTTTAGAAGTTTGGCCGAACTTTTGTTGCCAGTTTTCCAATCTCCGGCAAAAATTATGTTTTCCCGCTCCATCAGTGTGCCGTCAATCTAAACGGAATCACGAGTTCGATTTAACTATTGCCGAAAAAAAATTTCAACCCCCGATTCTCACAAAAGTGTAACCCAGCTTCACGTTTCCGCCCAGATGTCAGGTGTGAGATCTCTTCTTTCAGGTGCTCCTCATTGAATATCCTCAGGGCTCTTACTGCAAGAGTGTTAAGGACAACAAATTTCTAAGCAGGATGATGGTAAGACTCAGCGTGAAGGTAGCTGTCAATATGGGTTTTCTTTCTAAACACCTGATGCCCTAATGTTGCATCTTCTTTTCTAGTAACCAGGACATCCAAGAAAGGAATTCTCCTGTTTTCTTCAATCTCCATGGTAAACTTAATTTTTTAGGAAATTGAGTTGAGGTGATTAAAGAATCTCTCGAGATTCTCCCTACCATGCAACCACTTTATGTTAGTGTCGTCTACAAATCTTTTCCACCATGTTAAACTTAAGGGAAAGGAGGCAAGGGCTTTCTTTTCAAAGTTCTCCATAAATAAGTTGGCCACAATAGGTGAGAATGGTGATCCCATTGCGACATCAGATACCTATTCATAGAATTCTCCTTAGAAGCTAAAGAAGGTGGATCGTAAAAATATCTCAGCAAGCTTAGCAGTTTCAGGATCCGTAACCTCTTTAATAACCTCCACTGCTTGAACTAAAGGGATTTTGGTAAACTGTGAAACCACATCAAAGCTAACCAAGATTTCGCTCTCCTCCACCCTCTCCTCCTTAATAAGCTTAACGAAGTCATTTGAGTCCTTAATGAATGACCCAGTGTTCCCAACGAGAGGCTTGAGAATTTTTGCAACGTATTTCACCAATTCATAGGTGGGGGATCCAATGGTATTGACAATTGGTCTAAGGGGAACCCCCTGTTTATGAATCTTAGGAAGCCCATAAATTCTTAGAATGACCTCACAGCACAGGGTCAATTTCTTCTTTAACTTGTCATCAAGATGAGAGTTCGAGATTACCTTCTTGACTTCTCTTAAGACCTTTAGCAAGGGGTTGGACTTCAACTTCGTATAGTTGCTACAATTAAGATTCTCATTTATTTTTCTCAATTTCTTCGTTATTTTGAAGGGCTCTAAGAGCACCTATCTCCTCCTTGCTATGGTTACTTTTAGGGGGTTTAGCTTTCCTTAGAATAAGGGAGCATGCTTGTCTAAGAGCCTCTTTGTCATCCAAAGATAAACCTCAAATTCCTTCCTCAATGCTATACAAAATTCTCTATTTTGGAATACCTTTAGGAGCAACAGAAAATCCCAAACCTTTGCCGATAATCCTAAGGGTATCATGACTTAATTCCACCGAGGAAAGGTTAACAACCTTTTTGTTAATGGTTACATTGGCATCATCATATAAGGGCTTCCTATTAATATTCATGTCATCCATGCTCCCAAGCCTGTTGTCTGCTAAGTTCGAAAAATTCCTACTCAAACAGCTAAAAATTCCATGGTCCACTTCATTTCCTTTCCCCTCTCATCGTGAATTATTGCGCTTCATATCAGGCATTGAATTACTACATCCTTCTCGGCTATGTAAAAGATCGTGACCCAAATTAATATCAATATTTGAGCCAGCAGTCAACCGTTGACCAAGATCATGGTATTTTCCCAAAGAACTTCGATTGTTTTCTGTGTAGTTGAAGAGAGGGATTTCGTCCTCATCTCCATCATTTGAACATTCTGCAACACTGTAGGGTATGACCGCTTCATCTTCGGGGTTTAAGGGCACCATCTCAATGGTGGAACTCAGGTAAAGACAACAGTAAGCCGAGCTACAATTATCCAACCTAACAGCCGAGTCGACTTGAGAGCCACGTGTTCCATTGCTGGATCCAACGAAAGGGCAACTCAACAATGATGACGGCAGGCTCGAGAACGGGGTAACACCACTAGAATTCCACAGGCTCAACAGGAAATTTGCGGGAAGAGGAGTCATCATAGACATGGTAGAATCTTTGATTTTGATCAGTTCATTGAGGTTGTAGGAGAATGGTGTCCTTCCTGAGGTATCGACATCTGTATTAACACAACGGCTTACTGCTGCAACCTCAGAAGATTCATCCACTTCGATCAAACCAATTCCTTCATCACTAAAACCATTGATAACCTCCCTCTTCAGCTTTCTGATGCTTTTGTCGCTTTTATCAGAGGAGATAGCTTAATCCTTAATTTGGTTATCAGAGTCTGAAAATAGGACATTGGAGTTACAGTTAGCACACATCGCACTAGACTGCGAAGAGCTACTGACACGTACATCTGCTCCACCCGCATCTTCCTGAGAGTACGAGCCAGCATTACAGACGAAGTCGTCTAGCCCACGGTATCTTCTAGATGACCGTGGGTCTCTATCAGAAAACAAGCATCCATATTTATTACCCTACACCCGAGTCTCATCGAGATCCAACCTCTTAAATTTAACCAGTTTCCTCGAATGTCTGTCATGAGCCAACTGGCCCTCCTTCTGATCTCTGAGAGCAGCTCTTGCATCAATGGTTCTCCACAGATCCTAACTGATTTAATTAGCAAGCTTCAGATGCAAAGAAAGATCCGAGTTCCCTAGCTTATCTAACACAGCACGAGTGCACTTGATTTCACCACGAATAATGCTAAAAATAAGCTTGAGGAAATATTTATGGTATCTGCGAAGGTGTAGAATGGGTTTAATGCGGCGAAGACGGGGATAAGGTTGCAGTCATGACACTCTTTGAGAAAATGGAGGTCTGTGGCCCTTCTTTCAATCTTAATTCGAGTTTTTTCAAGATAACAAATATCTTTCCAAGACTCCCCTCTGTGTAGGGAAATATTTATGCTTTTTAAACTTGTGTGGTTGTTGTTAATTGCAGAATCCAGATTATCCACAGTATCATAAAACAATAGTCGATGTTTTGAATCCCAACAGGGATCCATCTTCAGGACAAGAAGTGAATGAAGATTGAAAGAAGGTCGCACGGGTCAAGGCTTAAATAATGAAGGATGATGAGAAGAGCCGATAAGTAGTGACTATTTTTCCATTGTCCAACAATGTTCTAATGTTTACTTTGGTATCACAGGTATCCTTTGTATTTGATGTCCTTGATTTTTAAATTTTCTTTGCATCGACAAGTTTAATCTACGAAAGGAGCCCTAGAACCGTCACAAATATCAAACGCATTGGAAGCCCACACTCACAGTGATCAACGATGAAAACTATAATACATAGTTGATGGAGATACTAGTCTTTTTATTTTCTAAAGACATTTTTGGCCACTTTCACATTGATCTATGATGACAACCATAATACACAATGATGGAGATACTAGCCTTGTATTCTCTAAAGAAATTTTTGGTCGCTTCAAGGCTCTTAGTTGCTGCTTCAAGGCTCTTCATTGGAATACAGTTTCACTCAATGAAAATGAGTTTCCTACATTTATTAAACGTAATGTACAAAAGCACTTCAACATTTTTTGCTTTTAAATATTTTATCAAAATATAAATGAATAAAATATTTTGTTTTAAATGATGTGGTTCTTAAAATGCATGGGCCTATTTAGGCATCCTTCAACCTAATTAGATGTTAGCATTAAAAATTTTAAGATTTTTTTTGGTATTGATAGTGTGCTTATGCATTTTTTTATTTGGAAAAAAAATCATGTCTTTTTTTCCATTAAATTTTATAAATTTGAGTTTGTTAAAAAGAATATATATATATATATATATATATATATATATATATATATATATATATATATATATATAATGTTTAAAGATTTTCAAGTATATTCACTATGTATTTTTTATTATTTTAGACGTTCTCAATTTTAAAATGAAATTTTTTCTGGCAGCTGGTTATAAGAATCGATACCATATGTCCAAAAAAATCATAACTCATTTCATATGATGCTTGTTTATATGACAATTTTTATAGTTGATCAATTTAATTAAAAGGAAAAATAGCCTAACTACTTTAAAGATAAATCTCAACTTTTGATTTATGAATATTATCAAGAATAAGAAAAATCTCAACCTTTCATTTGTGAATATTATCAAAAATATTTTAGAATATTCTATGGAGATTAAACCCCTATCATTCATTTAATAATTATTAATAATTAGATTAAACTTACAAAAACCTTATTCCAAAATAAACACATCCGCATAATAAATAAAAAAGCCACCAAAAAATAATAAGAATGGTGAACCCAATACCCCTCTTTATAAATAAAGAAACAATAAAAAAATATAATATAAAAGAGGCTAAAATCTTTCCGTTTTTAATATCTTCTCCAAAAACATACAGTTCATCATTAAAATTTATAACTTCCTACATATAGATTGTGATTTACATTACCTAAACTTGCATATTTTCGCCACAAGTTCTTCCCATATACCCACCCAAAAATTCAGAAAAGACTATGATAAGAAGGCTAATTCCGAAAGTAACTACGCTTCTTTATCGCATATTTTTTTACTTATTATTATTATGGAAATGTGCGCCAATAAACAGAGAGAATAGCTAACTAAAGCGAGAGAGACTCCATGAGAACGCTGTTAAACCAATTTTTGTCCTTGCTCTGTTTCAAAATTCAAGCTTTGCTTTAGCTCCATTAACGCTGTTAAACCAGTTTTTCGCCCATTTCTACATTGTATTATATATATATATATATATATATATATATATATATATATATTTTTGTGATATATTCCATTTAAAAAAATAAAAATAAAAACTTGAAAGGCAAGAGAGAATAAGAGAAAATTTATAAATATGTCATGAAACTCATTACAAGAAAGCCAAAAGGATGAGACAAAATCTACAAATATGTTATGAAACTCATCACAAGAATGCCAACAGAGAAGGAGAGAAAAAGAAGGAGAATTTTCATGATGTATTCAGTTCTTGCATTTTTATCAATGTTCTTGCTATTAATTTCATGCTACGTTTTCTCTCTTCCTCTCTTGGCATTCTTGTGATTTGTTTCGTATCATATTTGTAGATTTTCTCTCCTCCTCTCTCAACATTCAAACCTTCTATATAATAATTGAATACATCACAAAAATACGAAGAGAGAGAGAGAGAGAGAGATAGTAGGAGAAAAAGAATTCCATTAAGAAGAACCGTCACATGCAATGACGCCAATTTTGGGACTATCCTTCCCAACCTTCACTCTCTTCCTATTTCCTTCTTATAAAGTGTTTTGTTGAGGGAATCAATTTTAATTAGGTTTGACTTAGTCAATTACATATCTATAAAATTCCCTTTTACATAAAAATATGAATTTATAACTTATATATCTGAACTTAAACTATAAACCCCCATAAAATTTGGATAATTTCTTTCTAATCCCAATTATAATATAGATTTCCACTCTCCTTCCCCAAGCTTGAAGATTAAGCACTTAAACATCGAAGAGAAAATATGTCAAAATCATGAAGGTGTGATAAGATTATTTTCTAAATAAGAAAAATTCCCTTTGCTCTCATCTAAGTATCCTCCCTTATCCTAACATTACACCCATTCCCCACTTTCCATACTATCTCAGTTCCTCTAAGAGGAAAAGTGCTAACCATGGATTTTTAGACAATAGATCCATTCTTTTAGTTCTTGGGTTTTTGTATTATTCCTCCATCAATTGGCCCTCTAGGTACTTAGACCTCATTATTGTACCCCATAATCAAGAGTTGTAAGTGAGCTCCAAAGACACCTAACATCTAGGGAATGACTAAACAGTAACATATTCTTCAGATCCCAAGCACCTGGGTTTTTATGTAATGCCACCTTTGACGATTTAATTAGAGGGATTTCTTCTGTTGTAGCTCATTTTTATCCTCTTAAAAAATTTCAAATCTCTACAAAATTTTATCATATCTCATTTTTTTTTCTCATTGCAACTAACCTCTTTTCCATTATCTCTATCATAAGTTGTAGAAATTATACAAACAACATGTATACCAATGGATTCATTCTGATCATGTAATATACTAAAACAAGATATTGAATCCTTCTACAATATTTGCGGAAAATAAACATGATCACAGAATCACACTAAGTAAGAGAGAAGCAAATCAATCCACAACACAAGATATTTTTCCTGGGGAAAGCTTGTTGCACAAAACCCCTCTATGTCTATTGTATAATGAACCAAGGAATCATGAAACAATACAATGCACTCTTCTCACAAGAGTCTGTTGTACTATCTTGACTATCTCACACTGATCCAGACAAAATTGGTCCAACACTTAGCCAATTCTCAGCTTGTCTTCAGCTTGCCTTTGCTCACGCAATTCCTAGGCAATTAATCCCTATTAAATAGGAAAATTAGTCTTCCTTTACTGCGCAATGCTCATGTGCAATCCTATGGGTGTATTACTGCATGCGAGCAGTTTGCTAATAATACAACTAATAGTTAACATCCCTTTAACCTCTGTCTCAACTGGGTCTTCATCAGAACTGACATGCATGCAGCATTAAGAGTAAATCATCTGTTACTTGACAGATCACTACATGTGAATTAAATTTGATTTAATTCATTTGACCTCTCACTAGTGCAACGATCAGTTACAACTAGTTAAATTGATTTTAACTCAATTAATTGAGTTAATTGATTCCTCATGCATTAAACTAATACACTAACTACAACTTGGACTCTAAAACAAATAGAATCACTCTACATGCCTCACCAACCACCCTCAACATGAATTCCATGAGCTAATTGAGTCTATCACACTCAGTTAACTATTACAAGTGATTATGGGATAAGATTACAATTTATTGTCCAATTCATTTAAGGGATAAATAAATTTGACACACATTTCTTCTAATTTAAATAAGAAATAATTAAATCAAAAGCCTTGCATGGTAGCCATTTATGGGTGCCATTTTCTGGATGTTGTTTCTGGATGCCAATTTCATTGTTTCTTGTTTCAAATTTCAACACTCCCTCTCAACAAGAAATGAATCAATTTGTCCCAATCTAGTACCTTTGGAATGTTCTTCATGCAACACTTCTAAAATTGAATAGCCTCCAAAAAATTGAATCAATATAATGCATCTTTCATCGGAGTCTTCTGACTGCTGGATCCTATTGCACGTGTCTACTGGACTCTCTGTGTTGTTGACAGCTGCATCCATGCACTCTACACTACTGCCAACTTTGATATGCGCTCCAATATCTGACACATGCCACTCTGATTTTTCTCTTCCTGACATCTAATTGCATCAATCTAACCAATCCTTCCTGCTACTGCTATACTGTGGGCTCCTCGTAGCCAGGTTCGATCCATGAGGCACACAATCTCAATGTACCTTGCCCAATTTCTTCTTGGGATTAATTCTTCACATCGCCCAACCTCACACCTAGAGGTATAGCTGCATGTACTCCCTCTCCGCTTTTGGCAAGAAATTTCCCCCTCCTGGAGGTCTCTGCTTGAGTGGACTCTTCCACTCGGTCTTCTCTCTGCTTCTCCAATTGTGGCTTCTCCACAACCTTCTGAAACTGCTTCTGAGGCTACATGTTAATAGATAACTGCTCCCTCTCAACCACCAAGTCACTAACCACTGCTTTGCTCCTCAAAGTCTTGCATGCATCCTCAACCTCGAGAGCATACAGGTTCTTCACTCTTGAACCGATATGCTTCACCTGTCTCGTGGCTATGTGTTTAAGGAAAACTTTTCATTTTCTAAACATCACTTCATAACCACGGTCTTCCAATATGGCTACAAAGACAAGATTCTTCCTTAGGCCTGTAACATACAAGACATCTTCTAGTCTGAGATGAGATCCATTCTTCCTCTAAAAGGTAACTGTACCTATGTCGGTCGCACTATACATCCCGTCATCTCCAAACTCTACGTTCTGTTGTAGGTCCTTCTCCTCCAAGCCACTAAAGAGATCTCTATTCCCCATCATATGGAATGAGGAACCATTGTCTAAATACCACATGCATCCCATTACACTGCTGGCCATGCATGCAGTGAGACTAAAATCAAGCTCGAACTGTGAAGCCAATGCTTCACCTGCTGCAATTGCAAGCTCCTTCTTGATTGCCTTCTTCTGTGGACAATTTGTAGCATAGTGCCAATGCTCGTGACATTGAAAACATCTGATCTTGGACAACTATTTCTTGCTTGCTTCGCCTTGGGATTTCTTTCCCTTGGCCTTCTTTGCCTTACCAGCCAAGGCACAATCTTCCTCTTCATTATTCTTGGATGAGGATCCATCCCTAGTATTCCGCCTGAATTCTTCTTGTACCAAATCCGACCAAAGTCGCTCCCAATCTAGTAACTTCTCCCTCCCATTCACTGAGTCCTGGTAATTATGCCAACTCTTGGGAAGGCCTACAAGTGTTAGGCTCACCAAGTCATCATCTGCTACAGTCGCACCAATACTTCCAAGCTCATCTCGACATTGAGTGAACTTTGCCAAGTATGTTGATACCGTCTCACCCTCCTCCTTCTTGATTTTCTTGAGCTTGTCCTTCAACACCAACTTCCTTTGGTCACTATTGTTCTAAAACAGATCTGTCAAGGCCTTCCACATTTCATATGGAGTCGCCTTTCCATGGAGACTCGAGACAATGTGATCTTGAGCTCCCTCTACTAAGATCCTCCTCGACCTTGCTACCTTCTTTTTCCAAGCATCAAGGAGAGTGGTTTCTGCTGCTGCGGGCTTGGGAATATGATTATCAATTAATTCTTTCAACCTGTTGTCCTCCACAACTACCTCCATTGTTTCATTCCAAGAAATATAATTAGAACTTCCCTCGAGTGCATATTCAAATCTTAAGCCATTGAAAGCCATCTTGATCCACCTGTCGCACCAAAGAATGTTTTTTGCAAATTCGAATGTTGTTCAGCACAAACTCAATTTCTTCTCCACTATAGTGATTTCTTGCGCTTTGATACCATGTAGAAATTATACAAACAATATGTATACCACTGGATTCAATCCGATCATGTAATATATTAAAACAAGATACTGAATCCATCTACAATATTTGCGGAAAATAAACACCGTCGCACAATCAAACCAAGTAAGAGAAAGAAGAAAATCAATCCACAACACAAGATATTTTTCCTGGGGAAAGATTGTTGCTCAAAACCCCTCTATATTTATTGTATAATGAACCAAGGAATCATGAAACAACACAATGCACTCTTCTCACAAGAGTCGGATGCACTATCCTGATTGTTTCACACTGATCCAGAAAAAAATTTCCCAACACTTAGCCAATTCTCAGCTTGCCTTGCTCACGCAATCCCTAGGCAATTAATCCCTATTAAATAGGACAATTAGCCTTCCTTGACTACGCAATGATCATGGGAAATCCTATGGGTGTATCAATGCATGCAGGCATTTTGCTAATAATACAACTGATAGTTAACATCCCTTTAACCGCTGTCTCAAATGGGTCTTCATCAGAACTAACATGCATGTAGCTATTAATAGTAAATCATCAGTTACTTGACAGATCACTGCATGTGAATTAAATCTAATTTAATTCACTTGACCTCTCATTAGTGCAACAATCATTTACAACTAGTTAAATTGATTTTAACTCAATTAATTGAGTTAACTGATTTCTCATGCATTAAACTAATACACTAATTGCAAATTGGAATTTAAAACAAATAGAATCACTCTACGTGCCTCACCAACCACTCCCAACTCAAATTCCATTCAACTTGAATTCCATGAGCTAACCGAGTCTATCACACTCAATTAACTATTACAAGTGATTATGAGATAATATTACAATTTATTGTCCAATTTGTTTAAGGGATAAATAAATTTGACACACATTTCTTCTAATTTAATTAAGAAATAATTAAATCAAAATCCTCGCATGGTAGCCATTTCTGGGTGCCAATTTCTAGATGTTGTTTCTGGATGCCAATTTCACTGTTCTTGTTGCAAATTTCAACACAAGCCTCTTATTTTAAATCAATCTTTTAACTATTTCCTACCTCAATATTTTATATTATTTCTTTGTTTTTTAAGACACATATCCGTGACATTAGTCCAGGGCCCTAAGATTCTATTTATTTTGTGCCCAACAGGACTCATTAATTTTACCTTTGATGTGATGATATCTTTGTCATTCAAGCATGAGTTGAGATTAAATTTCCATTACAAAACTTATTAATTTAAAATCAATGAATTCCCGAATATTCTAAATTATGGTATAAAATAATATCATAATAATTTTACAATATTATATAGAGAGAGAGAGGAATCGACAATTGGGTTGTTTTGTACTCACATGACATGAGGTTGATTCCTACAACCACAACTATAACTTGTAGGTTCCTACATTCACCCCTCCATAGACACTAGTAAATTTGGGCATTTGAACCTTGAATCTCATAATTTACATAATACTTCATAACAAGGTGACATGGGGTTGATTCCTACAACCACCACTATAACTTGTAGGTTCCTACATGCGCCCCTCCATAGACACTAGTAAATTTGGGTCTTTGAACCTTGAATCCCATAATTTACATAATACTTCATAACACGGTGGTCACTAATTAAGTTTCCCAAAAGTTTAATAATATATATTTACATTATTATAAAATTAAATTATATATTATTAATAAACCATATCCATCTAAACCATGTAGGTGTATTCATCTTATTCATAATATCTTGTGGAAGTAATTTTGACAATAAGAAAAGTAACATTAAAAAGAAACACTTGATTTCATCATAATCATACAAATGAGTGAGCATATTTCAATTACATATCACTATTTACTTTCCACTGTGTCATACCTCAACCCTTTGATCCATCAAAGGTGCATGTTCAAGTTAAATTCCTCACACTCTAATCTCATGATAGCTCTGCTTAATATTAAGCTCATTATATAAGATAATCCAGATGATAATATAGACTTGCGGGTTGATGACTCAAAGACAATGGTTGGAATTTTCAAGCATTATGGGTTATGAAGCCATTGAACCATACACACGAGTTATGGGATTTCATTGTTTATAGGTGTTTGCAAAATCAGTGTTCTATTTTTCACCAATCTAGATTAATCTTAAATTTAGATCTACCAAGGGCTATGAAGAATCAAGTATGGAATTAAGATGGATCTAAGATTGTATTTTTGCATTCCATAATCGATTTCCTCAAGCCTTTAAATAGGCTTCATCATAATAAATAGCACGAGTTTTGCAATAGCATGGGCTTGTAAACTACCATACTAACTCAAACTTATATATAATTATTACTTTTTAATTTATTTATTTTTTAATTTTTAATTTTGATGTTGACCGAGTTAACATAACATTATCGTTTATATAACACCTTACATAACATTTTACAACATCACTGTCATATTAGGTTGTAGAGCGCCTCTCAACACAAAAAAGACGTCCAATAATCACTCAGTGAAATAAACAGACATTCCCAGTCATTTAAATTTCATTGGTTGTGCAGTGATGCCATAATTTAGCATGTTTCCCATTAAATAAAATTAATAGATGATACTTTGAATAAAAATGTAGCATATTCACGTGTGTGTAAATTTTATTCCACAATAATACTGCCCCTCCCCTCTCCTGTGCAGACTATGTCTGCTACTGAATTAAAAATTTAACTCTCACAAAAAGATTGGGGATTTTTTCAATAGAATCATTAACTCTATTAAAAATTTAAAAACAAAATTTTAATGTACATATGGGTCTACTCTCTTCCAAGAAAGACAAGTATCACCTCTCATAAATTCAAGAACATATACTTTAAATATAATGTACATATGGGGTTTCTACATCGAACTTTTGGGATACGTATATAAAAACAAGACATCTGAAGTGTTCACAAAGCTTGATCTCATGGAAAAGGAAACAAATGCTTTGATCTTTGTCGTGCTTTGATCATAGTTTTCAAAGAGATCTAGATGGCAAACGATTTAGAGGGGAGCCTGTCTATGGAGCATTTGATAACCACCTCCCAACCACTTTGAAAAATACCACCTTTCTCCACAGCAAGAAAGGAAAATGGTCTCTACGACTGATAGTTATGAACCTCCCCTGATAAACCCTGACAAAGAATATTAAAGACTTGTATATAAGGCTTTTGGTAAACTTGTGTATAAATATTTAAATCAGACTCGGGAGTTTAAGCGCTTCCCTTCCCTACCCTTCAAGCAAAAAAAATAGTTGTTTCTGCAAATACAACTAGTAAATATTTATAGCCCCTTATAGCATGGGAACTAGAAAATATAAACAAGTCATTCAACTACTTAAAGTAATGCACATGAGGTGGATACAAAAATTTAGATGAACATATACATGATATTCTTACACCATCTAAATGGTACATAAATAACCAAATTGACATAAAAGGAACCATAAAAGGAACCATAAAATTGACAAACCAAATTAAAAATAGGAAACCTTGAACTAAATCAATTTTCTACAAAGATAAAAGGAACGACGAAAGACGTGGAAGGGTGGGGGAATCGAAGAATTTTATCTAGGGATAGGAGAGTGCACTCCAAGCATCACGAAGGGCTGAGCTTACAACAAATTGATACCAACCAACAAATTTGCATCTACTACAGAAATTTAATGTAGCTCTTTTCGAGATAGTTAATCTTTCTTATGTATTCGAAATCTTTTTTAATTCCTATACGACCTCAAATCTTGTAATTATTAATTACAACATTATTATTATTTTATTATTTTAATTTGGTGTTGTTTATGGAGGCGGAGGAATTTTCTGGATGGGTAAAAGTGGTCGGAATTTGGCCAAAAAAAAATTCAATAAATCTTGCAGTAACAGTTTTTGAGTCATGTTTTTGATGGTGGAAATAGATTCAGCACCATCAAAACCCTCAGGGACACCCAAAATCCTGAAGTTTGAGAGCTATAACATGAATTTACAAAAATCTCTGCCGGATTTTATAAAAAATTTCCCAAAATTTTTATGAATTTTAGAGCAAAAAAGAAAGTTAGTTAGACTACGGCTTTTGATTTTATGACTATCTTAAATATCATTTAATGAATGAATAAGTTTAAAAAAATACTCGTCTAATATACATTATCACTCATCCACGATGACAATGGTGTTTCTTAAAACTAATAGTGTAAATATTTCATGATTTATGGTTTTAAGAAAAAAAAAAATTAATGTGATATACATTATCATTTGTCAATCATAGTTTTGTATTTGTTTCTTAAAGGATTAATATTATAAATATGCATATTTTGTAAGCTATTAAGTTAAATGATTATTCTATGATTTTCACACATGTCGTAAGTTTATTTATGCAAATTTAATAAGTTTGATTTTTATTAAATTATTAAGGAAAATATTTGTTCTTACTTAGTATATATTTGTGTTCCTTTGTGCAAGTGAATACTTACACTATTTATTAGACACATTTTACCTTTGAATATTTCATCCATTAACTTTCAAGTATCTGTTTCATAGGAATAAAGATGCTCATTATAGAGGCCTTGATTCTTAGAGGTTAGAATCTTTGCACTATACAATGTATTTTGGCCTTACGTTCAGGCCCTAACCACATGATCGATCCTACTAATTTATGATGAAAATGTTTTCACTCGCCCCTTTTACATTCCAACTCAATAGTAGAGCCTAGTACCTTTAACATGGGCATCCTAGTTAGCTCCTCACTAGCCTTTTGATGCCAATGATACTTTTTAGTTACGCTCATAATTCCTTGTTAGTCTTGTCATGACATTGTGTTGAAGCCACATGCGTCTTCTATGCAATTTTTTTGACCTATACTTCAAAGGCTCCCAAGTGTTGTGTCGTACCACTAAATTGCATATTGTCCATTTTCGATTTTAGCCTTATGTTAGCTCTAGCTTGTTCTCTTATAAGTTATTTTTTTATGCGTTTTCTGAAATTTCAAGTGTTGCATTATCTTTCCTTTGCAACTTGACTCCTTTATCTCTCGAGGGAACTTTCCCCGAGTGTCCTTATCTTACACACATTACCCTGCATTGAACATAGGAATGTTTGAAGTGTTACAACTAGTCTGCTTTCCTGCGACACTCATTCCCTCCACTATACATTAAACTTGTTTTATTCTTTTGAAAATAAACCATGGTCCAACGTCGCATTGTGACAAAGATTGTATTGATATGAAAATCAATCATGTTCAACCATGGTCCAACGCCACTTTGTGACAAGGATTGTCTCAATATGGAAATCAACCATTTTCAACCATGGTCACCAATGGTTATTTTAGAGTTTATAATATTTATCTTAGGGTTTATATACCTTCAATTTATAACCCTTGGGTTTATTAATCCAAGGGTTCATATTCCTAGGGTTTAATATTATTCCCTTAGGTTTATAACCTCTTAGTGTTCATATTCCTAGGGTTTAATATTATTCCCTTATGTTTATTGAATGAATTAATTAATTATTGAATTCCCCAATGGGGGTGCGTACTTCGAAGCATGTGGCAGATGTGTCTCATGTGTGAGCACAAGTGGCGCGCGGGTGGGGGATGACCCTCCCGGTCCCTTCATCGTAGTGGAAATTATGGGAGGTGTACATTCGACGTTAAGGAATAGCATGTGAGTCATTACATAGTGTTGGAGTTTGGGGTGGCATATGGTTATTATGCGGGAGGATGAAGGAACCCGACATTTTTGTCTTTTCTCTAGTGTGGTGTTAGATTTACGGGAATCCTCCAGGGAGAAAGTGAAAGCGATGTGGAGGTTTCTTGGCATTAGCAAATTGTGTGTGCTTATTCTGGAAAATTTTTGGTGCAGTGCATTGAGTTGTGTTTTGCTTCAAGGAATCTTCAGTATTCTCTGTGTTTGTAAGGTTTGGAGGCTGGCGAAAAGAGTGCATTACCATTTTAATTCCCTTTGGCTTGTGGTAAGTTTGGACGCTTGGGTTGGCAAAAGTCGAAAGAAATATAGTAGGAGGCTCTATGGGTTGTGGTTGGGAATATGTACCAATTTCCAATTTTTTGGACTTTGGCAAGGTAATAATGGTGTTTGGTGGCCTGGTGAGTGTTCTTTGCAGGGAGAATTTGGAGTTTCGTGGTCGTTTACCTGGTGGAAGTCATGCTTAGCAACCAAAAATTTTGTCATTTGGGGTGAGGTTTCAATATTCTTCTCTTCTTCCATAACTTGTATTGATGTAGTGGGTGGCTTTCTGTTTTGTGGATTAATACCTCTTGCGGACAAGAGCAATCTCCCTAGTACCCCAACAAGTAACTAGAAACAAACAACCATTCGAATGCCTCTTTCTCTAAACTAATTTCATTTTAGATTATTATAGCTTAGAAATGAGGAGGTTATGCTCCTACCTTTCAATCGAGACATTTGATATAGCCTTTTGCCTTTCACTCCAAAGAAATCCTTCAACGTTGAGAAGAACTTGAAATCACAAGAAATGCAAAGGATAAAAGCACCTGCAGTATATAATAATCATAAATACCAGTCCAACCTTGTGATCAAGAAGTCTAAGTATTGACATCATTTCAATGAATTCAGAAACAAGACAATGAGAAAAAGAGATCCATATGTATTATCAGAAATCAAAAAGAGCAATATTACAAATTGATCCTTGATGTTGTACATATTTCTCTCGTGTTTCTGTGCAATCATTTTCCTCAGTTTGAAAAGTCTTCCTCTCTAGAATGACCAACATGAAGTTTTGTGCACAAAGGTGTGATCTTCAATGTACAACCGAAAACTTGCTAATTCATAATCTATGAACTCTTATGAACTCTCTCCAATTTAGAATCTACCATGAACTACCAAATACCCTCAAACCTGGAACTTCAACTCAATTTATAGAGTGATTTAAAAAGTATCATATCCATCAACAAAGGGATGAGGTCTTTCAATGAAGGGATGAGGGTTCCTTTTTCCAAGGGATAAGCTCCATGATGTAATATTCCAAATCTGGAACAACTACACTATTGAGAATATCTCAAGATATTACCAATGTGGAGATCAGCAATACATAAACATGAGCTGGAAATAGCAGTGAATAACATCAACTTCAGAAAATGAAATAAGATCTCATAGCCATCTTATTATTAATATAGTAGCAGGAAGTGTACAAGATCTTGAGGAAATGATCACTCAAGCTTAGGCAAACCCATCATCAAAGACACAAGTACAATCATCATGAAATGCACTACTATATATGATAAGCCAAGCTATGACTGCGCAGTCTATAGAGTATAACTGCTGTAAAATGGTGTCAATACATGAATATAGCAATGTATAGCTCAAACAAATATGGGGAAGCAATATCTCAACCCCTAGAAACAATAATACACAATCCTTAAAAGGATTGGCTGAAATATACACAAAATGGAAATTCTGCAGAAATGTCGGAGTAGCAGTGTTGCAGCTGCAACTCAGAAACTGGAAATGGGTGTAGATAGCTGATGATGTTGCAAATGATAGTTGAGTCTCATCCAATGGATCTCTCAGGTGAAAGCCTGATCCAATCCCTTAATATCTCACCCTCCAAAATAGTGGAGTAAGTCCCCACTGCAATTGCACTCAGAAATAACGCAGTCTAGAGAAGGGATTGTGTTGTTGGTGAAGGGAAGTGCTTGGCCTGATGCCAATGATCTGAAATAAGCTCAGGAATCTCCCTCACTAACCTCCCAGAGGAATATAAGCTCCCTCCTCTGAAAGATGAGCCAAGGAAATGGTGTTGCGGAGTCCCCACTGCAACACCCTGCAACACAAAGTTATCCTGCTTCAGGAATAATGCTGTGACTAAAGAAGATGGCTTTGGCCTTGAGCCACGAAATGTGGGGAATGAAGAACAAGCCCTCAAGAGGCCTCTCAAGAAGAAGAAGGAATCCTAAACAAGAATTCCCCGGCAAATTTGCTAAACAGCAAAAGAATGCACAATGTCTTAATAGACAATGAAATCAATAATCCAATTCATGAATAACAATGGCTTCCTTGCCCTCCTTTGAAACAAGTGAAAGCTCTCTCTCCATGGGTCCCACTCATTAGGGTTTCCTCCACCAAATATCCTCTTCCTCATTCACACTACGTTATCTTCCAAAGTGATCCACTCCTCCTATGGCAGCGTTGTTGACTTGGTCAAACCTGACCTTGTCTTCATTCATTGTCCCCTTTCACACATAAGGGTGTGAAGTCCAGTTCTTATGTCTATCCCTTTTCACATGTGAGGGATTTTATTCAGGTTTTCAATAATCATGGGCCTCCTTACCCATTTATTTAGCTGCCAGGTGATAAAACAAAATTTTAATATTCCATTTAACTATGTGCTAAAATGGGAATATTACAGTCCTCCCCTCCCAAATGTTGTTTTCCCTCAAGAAACTGCAAGGATAGAACTGAAAGATCTCCACCCAAGGCATGGAGTCTGAAATATGTCGAGGAACATCTCCCCCATGTGGATCCTCCATCCCCCAAGCAATCATCCATACAAAATGAGTTACCTCCCAACATGGCAACCCCTGAAAATCATCTTCCACCTTTGGCTCCTGCAATATAGGTGGGCTAAAAATATGATCTTGGAAGACAAAATAGCCTAACCCACACTATCCTCCTCTCCACTTAGGATAAGTGCAGATTTTATGATGATCTTGGGCTGCAATAATGTTGCCCTCAAGTGGCAATATGAAGACTAGATCTCCAAGGATCTCTTCTCCAACGTTATGAAACATGTTGTCCCAAATCATCTCATATGTGATGAGTTGGAAGTCACCATCATATGGCATCCAATCAATCATATGGCTCACCTCAAATGGAAACAAATGTTTTGTTGTAGTGGCCACATATTCTCTCATGCTCCCATTAGAACATGCAATGCAAATCATGTGGGAGATCTCTCCCCCAAGGGACACATCTAACCAATGTGCCATTCCCCCAATCATGCTCCCAAAAAATATTAAAACAACAGCAACATAAGGAATCATAATGAGAAACATGCTTGTTGTCATGTGTAGCAAGGGAGAAGGACAATGGCCCCACAAATGTAACCAACGCAGTTTGACCCTTAACTGCAAAACAGTGAGATAAAAAGTGTGGCTTCTCAACCACTTGTTTGTTGTCCCACTCTCCTCATATGTATGGAGAAAGTGAATGATCTATGGTGCCAGGTGAGCATGTCCTCCAAAATACATTTCCTCCCCAAGCCCTCCTAGGGAGTGTTCACCAATATTTCTCATGGCCTCAAGTAGACCATGGGGTCTAGAAAAAATAATGCTCCTCCTTGGAGCAACATCCTGTACATGTATGGTTAGGGGATGCATATATACATTATACAAATCATTATGCAAATAAACAATACCCTTACCATAAGTCTTTCTCATGCAAATGGAGTGGCCCAAAGATGAGTCTCCTCTCATCCTCAAAGAGAAAAGAGGTGGTTGTGCTAACTCCTCCAAAGAGTTATGTATCTCCTCCATATGCACATGATCCATGCATCTCCTCATATGCTGATCTGTCAATATCATGCAAGTAAAATGATCCTTGGAATACTCCACCAACAAATCGGAGCTCCAACATGGATCTATCCTCCATAGTGACAGTGCTGATGATCCCTTATGAAGAACATTTGTCACATGGTCCTCCTCTCCTTTGACATCTCCTATGCCAAAGATGCAAGTTGGAAGGCCGATATCCTTCCCCTGCTGCTTCTGCCACAGCGCGAAATCTGAAATGAGTGTGGGTAAAGATGATGTTGAGAGAATGCCTCTCTCCTCCTTGAGCCTACCCAAGACTCTCAGCACTGTAACAATACCTCCCAAGGTCTCCACTCCTCTTAAATGACTGAATGGTGCCTCAAAATGTGAAGCATCTCTCATCCTCTGCTGGTCTGGTGGTCTCTTTGGTGAAATTCCTCCATGCAATGAGACATCATCATCAAGAGTAGATTGTATACATGAGTGGACAAACTTTCCCCTGCTCTCACTGCGCAAACCAGTCTCCCTCTCAGGTGCATCAACCTCATGAAATAGATAGGGGTGTGTGCTCCTCATCACATGATGCTGGTCATCCTCCCTATCTCCTCCTGGTATCTCCATGGTTCCACACCTTATCATCAATGGCACATGTAGAACATGAGTTGTGCCTTGATATCCACATATGAGATCCTGGGGAATTCCTTGCAATGATACAAGAATCCCTCTATTTGGAGAAAGAGCTCCTCCTTCCTCTGCATGAGGTGCTAGATCATCTCTATGTCTAACAACGTTGTTTCCCTTAGCTTCCTTAACATGAATGGGAAATCCTCTAATAATGTTGCTACAAATATGGAATTTATCCCAAGGTAGAAGTAATTCCTGATCTTCAAATGCCGAGGAGCATCTCCTATGCACCATGATAGTGCCATCTCCTACTCCTGCAACATCATATAATAAATGAGAGCAAATTTTCCCTTGCTCTCCGAAGAACAACCCAAGCAACAAAAGTTTTTGTTGCTTCCTTATGCTCTCATCATACAAGACATGTGATGAAGAGATAGTGAATGATATGAATGTTGCATCATCACCATGCATCCATACTCTTTGCTGCTCCATGATGTCAGAATCCTACCACATCTTCTCCATCCTCATACCCTTGGAAAGAGTGTATGCCAAGTGTTGGCCAAACTTCTTCAAGAGTAACCAATGCAACCAAGCCTCTTGCTGCCCAGTATCATAAATTTGCAATTAGCTTACCAGCTTCTTGCTCACCATCCACATCCACTCAATCAATTTTGGATGTCTCCTTCCACCCTTCATCTTGGTACTCCTCCCATGAGGGCTACCATCATCCCAAATCAGATTTATGCATTTCATGGGATCTTGAAATTCAATCTTCCCAAGGATCAATTTGACCCTATAAGGACCCAAATAGGTGGTAGGAAAAAACCTCCCATCATGATGTGCATGGCTCAAGAAATGTCCAATGCAGTCATGAGATATTTTATCCATCCAAAGATGTCCTCCATCTTCTATTTGCTCCTGTGAGAAGGGAAGAACCTCCTCAAACTGCTGAATAATCTTGCACTCCATGATGTGTAGGAGTGCACCTTCACTGGAATCTCTCCTTGAGATCTCCTCCTCATGCATGGTCCTCCAAAACCAAAGAGGTCTTGGATCTGCTACCAGTAGAAGTCTCTCTTTGAGCTGTGGCAAGCTCATTGAGAGAGTGTCATCTAGAGAGGAGAAAGAGTTTCTTATCTCCAGATGTCTACTCCTTCTCATTGCTTCCTTCGTGGCTTCCTAAATGAAGTTGTCCTTTGAGTGCTCACATGAGGAATGGCTCCTCTTTTATCCATCACTGCTCTTGTGCAGTGCATTTCTATTCTGCTACTCTAGGTCAACTGCATGCAATGATATAGACCCATCCAAATTGTTTGCTGAAATGACAAGAGATGGATTTCTAATCATACCTTGGTGGAATGTGGAAGCTCATTGCAGGGCTGCAAGAGTTTCCTCCTCATAAGTGTTGGCCTCCCAAACTGTTGAAGATGAAGGCTACTCCTCCATGGTCTCAACAGTGTTGGTACATGCCTCCTCAACTGGTGGTGAGGGCTCCTCCCTCCTTTTGCCAAATATTCTAATCAATCTCTAAGAAAATTCAACAAGAGTAGAAACCCTTGTGTGGTTTGAATGATTGAACCACCAAATATTTTCTTCACCTTCAAGGTGCAGGACTGCAAATTCTATAGCCTCTTTGTCTACTACAGGATGTAGCAGGAAGAAAGCCTATAGCTTCTTCACCCAAACTCCTGCTGCACATGTGAGTGATCCATCGAATGTGGACAATAGAAATCTATTACCTCTCATCATCCCATAGCTGTGGGGTCTTCTTTTTTCTTCTTGCTGAATAAATTGTGGTAAAGCCAGAGTCTCTTGGAAGGCTCTAGGTTTAGCTCGATATTCAGCAAGGAACTCACTTATAATTTCAAATTCCAAGTCTCTTTCATGCTTCTGGTCTTCTCCTTTGTGAGAGTAGGAAGTGCATGGTCGTTCCTCTCCTCCTTCTTCAATCTTCTTGACCTCCTTGGAGAGGTTCTCTCTGGATCTGAAAATTGATGAAAGAAAGCTCATCTTCTTCATCATCTTGATCTTCTTTGGCTGAGACTTACAGGTTGAGCCAGAGATCATGCTCTGATACCACTGTAATATTCCAAATCTAGAACAGCTACACTATTGGGAATATCTCAAGATATTACCAATGTGGAGATCAGCAATACATAAAAATGAGCTGGAAATAGTAGTGAATAACATCAACTTCAGAAAATGCAATAAGATCTCATAGCCATCTTATTAATAATATAGTAGCAGGAAGTGTACAATATCTTGAGTAAATTATCACTCAAGCTTAGGAAAACCCATCATCAAAGACACAAGTACAATAATCATGAAATGCACTGCTACATATGATAAGCCAAGCTATGATTGCGCAGTCTATAGAGTATAACTGTTGCAAAATGGTGTCAATACATTAATATAGCAATGTATAGCTCAAAAAAATATGGGGGAGAAAGATCTCAACCCCTGGAAACAATAATACACAATTCTTAAAAGGATTGGCTGAAATATACACAAAATGGAAATTCTGCAGAAATTTCAGAGTAGCAGTGTTGCAGCTGCAACTCAGAAACTGAAAATGGATGTAGATAGCTGATGATGCTGCAAATGATGGTTGAATCTCATCCAATGGATCTCTCAGGTGAAAGGCTGATCCAATCCCTGAAGATCTCACCCTCCAAAATAGTGGAGCAAGTCCCCACTACAATTGCACTCAGAAATAATGAAGTCTAGAGAAGGGACTGCACTGTTGGTAAAGGGAAGTGCTTGGCCTGATGCCAATGATCTGAAATAAGCTCAGGAATCTCCCTCACTAACCTCCTATAGGAATAGAAGCTCCCTCCTCTGAAAGATGAGCCAAGGAAATGGCGTTGTGGAGTCCCCACTACAACACAAATTTATCCTGCTTCAGGAATAACGCTATGACTAAAGGAGGTGGCTTTGGCCTTGAGCCAAGAAATCTGGAGAATGAATAAAAATCCCTCAAGAGGCCTCTCAAGAAGGAGAAGGAATCCTAAACAATAATTCCCCGGCAATTTTTCTAAACAGCAAAAGAATGCACAATGTCTGAATAGACAATGAAATCAATAATCCAATTCATGAATAACAATGGTTGCCTTGCCCTCCTTTTAAACAAATGAAAGCTCTCTCTCCATGGGTCCCACTCATTAGGGTTTCCTCCACCAAATATCCTCTTCCTCATTCACACTGCGCTATCTTCCAAAGTGATCCACTCCTCCTATGGCAGCGTTGTTGACTTGGTCAAACCTGACCTTGTCTTCATGCAATTGTCCCCTTTCACACATAAGGGTGTGAAATCCAGTTCTTATGTCTATCCCTTTTCACATATGAGGGATTTTATTCAGGTTTTCAATAAGCGTGGGCTTCCTTACCCATTTATTTAGCTGCTAGGTGATAAAACAAAATTTTAATATTCCATTTAGCTATGTGCTAAAATGGGAATATTACACATGAGTAGAGGGATATAGCTTGAAATGATGTGACTCTATAGGCTTCCAATTGGGAGAATATTTGACCAACTAGGCTTCTAGAATTTATATTTTCGTTTTTACTTCCTTTTTACGAGGGTGAGAAATTTTTAGTGGCGAACAGAGCGGCGATCGTCGCGGCTAATAGAAGAATCACTAGTACATTTGGGGGAAATTCCGACACTTGATTTCGACACTTTTGACCAAATGTCAGAAATTTCCCCAAATTTTTTCAATCCCACCCAAAACCATCGCTATACCGACGTTTAGAGAAAAGTTTCGCAATACCGACACTTAGAAAAAGTGTCGTAATTGCGACGTTTGGAGGAAGACGTTGCAATTGCAACACTATGCCCCAAAGTGTCGCTATTGCGACAGCTGCCTCCAAACGTCGCAAGTGCGACACAATGTATAAGTGTCGCAATTGCGACGTTTGGAGGCATCCGTCGCAATAGTGACACTTTGGTCATCATCGGTATAATGACACTTATATGCGTGCTACATAAAAATGATTTTATTAAAAACTACGACACTTATATGCGCGCTACATAAAAATGATTTTATTAAAAACTACATTAACGTCTGATATCACGCACGCATTCGCCCTCAGCTCTTGCAGAACAACATTCACCCTTAGCATTCGCCCTCAGCCCTTGCAGAACAGCATTCGCCCTCAGCTCTTGCAGAACAATATTCGCCCTCAGCATTCGCCCTCAGCTCTTGCAGAACAGCATTTGCCCTCAGCATTCACCCTCAGCTCTTGCAGAATAGCATTCGCCCTGCATTCGCCCTCAGCGTTCGCCCTCAGCTCTTGCAGAACAGCATTCGCCCTCAGCATTCACCCTTAGCTCTTGCAGAACATCATTCGCCCTTAGCTCTTGCAGAACATCATTCGCCCTCAGCAGTCGCCCTCAGCTCTTGCAGAATAGCATTCGCCCTCAGATCTTACAAAATGGTAAGTTCTTACTGTAGGCCCTTCCTCCTATAGTAGGGTTGACTCTATTTGGGTTTTTTTGGTCAATTCCATTGGATTGTGTTAGGCTATAGGGTTCTCTCTAGATGTCTTCCAATGTTCTTTCGGATGAGTTTCAAAGAGGATGTGTAAGATGTGTTTGTGCTTGCATGAATTTGACTCCACCGGTTTCATGAAGTTTAAGCTATGGATTTTAGTTCGACAAACTCATCCATCTCAACACCCAGTAACGAATTTCCCTTGGTCTAATCTATATTGAAGGTGAAGTGAAAAGTGGTAGAGAATGGGAGATCGAAAGTCATCAAATTTATCACAAGGGTAGTACTCCAGATCGAAAGTGATGAGCTTTAGTTCTCCAGATTTGGGGATTTTCTGATATTTGGGGATTTTCTAATGACATACCAAAGGTCACATCCATACAACCATATCAAGGTCAATGTTGAGATCATTCTCATATAGATATAGGTCACTGGTATATAGGGTTAATATCATCATCGCTATCCATGGAAACCGAATGGTTACAAAATCTGTGATTGTGGTTGGCTCATTTATAATTATTACCCATTTACAGTAGAGCACAGAAACACTAAATATGGCCCGAGCAGAGCCTTTACAATAGGCAATGGAATTGCAGCTGCTTCATCAATATTCAATACCTCCACTTGAGAAAAATTTTCATAATCTTGGGGCTGGATATACTGCAAAGCAAACAATTGTAGTTATCATTCGTGCTCCAATATATTAATATAATTTTTACATTGAACTGAAGAAATGAAAACAAGCAAATGCTAGCCATCATACAATGCTTTGACATAAGAGTTTTGAGTGACATACTTGAAAAAAGAACTCATCCACTGATATTTATAATCATTTGAGTTATTCAAGTTAAACACAATGTCAAGAATCAAGATTCAATACCCTCCATTATCTTCATCACCCAATACAAGATTTAAATTTTTCCCAAAGAAACGCTTATTAAATTGGCAGCCATTATTTCTCCCTGCTTTAAAAACCCTACATTTAAATGAAAACAAGCATTGCATTTCAACTAAAAAAATCTATTAGTGTTCAAATGTACATGTGTGCATCACTTGTGTAGGGTATTCCTTTTCCACTTTCACATTATCCAAGAATGTGTGCAGTATAGTTCATATTTTTTTTTATTTAGATTATCTTGAAAAAGGAAAGGTAAATTATTTCCCATGGAAAAAGAAGGTTTTCCCTTTTTACTACTGGAAATGGTACAACAAAGTTCCATTTCTACTGAAATTCCTATGAAACAGGAACCAAATAAAGGCCATGTCCTCAATGGACATCATTTGGCTTTGAAAATGGCCATTGCACCGTGTTGTTTCTTATATTACATCACGATAGTTTCTTAAGTCATTTCTTGTTTCTTGAGATGAAAAACAACCAAAGAAATCGTGAAGATCCTTTCAAGAAATAAATGACCATTTCTCAATCATATCTCAACTATTTTTATTTTTATTCAGTGGTTGCTTACTTTGAGAGAAATTTGACACTTTTATAAGGAATATAACATAAAAACACAAAATGGGAAGGAATTGATGAGGTAGATGACCTTCAGTTGTTGTCAATTAAGAATTGATAATACACGATGCATGTTCTGTACTACAAACTAGATTCCTTCCTGGAGTTAGGACACAGAGTATTGAATCAAAGTTGTAGTTTCTAACTTCTTGTATTGGTTCATCAATCTTGAAATTCGGACATTGCATGTCTTCATTGCTTCATGTTTGAATAATTTGCATCATATCGTACAATAGGAAATTAGTAATTATGATTATTATTACTTTATGGATCTGTTAAGTTAGTTTTAAGTTTGCATGGTTTAGTGTGAAATTATTCTAGTGTGCCCCTAGGCCCAGGTGAAGGAATGCCAAGGACTGAGAACCCTAGTTTTTAAATGGTATTGTTTCTTATACCCAAAAACCCCTCAACATCACTTCTTATTAGTTCTTAACAATAGTGTTGTAAAAAATTTGAGAATTGATATAGCAAAATCTTGCACTTCTCAATATAAAGTCCTAAAGCTAAAGTGTGATACCATGTGTAATTCAATAGCCCCATTGTCACCTCACCAACCTCTTTTCACTTCGGGCTAGCTCTCCTCCAACTCAAGGGGGGTTCTCCCTAGTAGATGTTAGGGATCTAATGGCCCAACCAAACCAAGTCAAGAGCCCCCTAACTCTCTATGTTTACCACTATCAATCAAAATATTGAACAATAGGGTCAGACATGCATCCTGAAGATAAAATTGCCAGGGTATTTTTGGGTAATTTCAAAGGGAAAGTCCCCAAACACATATAATCAAGGAATTATAGCGTGATTTCAAACATTAAATATCAACAAAATCGTTTAAAGGATATTGAAAGGAAAAAGGTGATGGAAGATAGAAAGTGCCTTACTTAAATGCTCTAAGGATTTTTTAATAGTTGCTCCAAAAGCTTCACTTCAAGGCCCTTCAAGATCGTCTCCAACAATGCTATACCATCAACTTCAACAATGTTGCTCCAAAAATGTCCTCAAGGTCTTCACAACAAGTTTACTAGAAGTTGCTTCAACAATATATTCAATAAGGTCTTCATTGTCAACTCGTCTCTTGTTTGGGTGCCTTAATGTGCAATGACATGTTTCCAGGACTGAATTCAATGCAAGGCATATTTGAAACTCTAACTCTGTCTTCCGGTGTCTTATTAGAAATTATTTCAGTTTTCATTTTGTGTTTCAAGTTAGATATTGTTTTCAAGTTTTTACATTTATAATTTTATTGCAATGTGGCAGACTGATCAGAGCAGTGCAGGGACAACCCTGAGACAGGATGATCGCGGAAAGAGGCCAGCGGAAGAACATGTAAAGTGCCAGCATTGCTCTATCTTTAGGTATTTTAGTTATTTACATAATTGAAATAATAGTAATTTTGTTCAAATATGCAGACACCTAGCCATGGTACGCCTGATGATTCCCTCTTTGAGGAAGAGCTTTCTTCATCCCTATCTCCAGTGTTCTTGTTGCGAAAAAAGGCACGAGATGCAAGGTCAGAATTTAATACTTTGATAGACGCGCCTCAAACACCCGAAACAGAAGAGAGGATAAAACAAATTATGAGCCACCTAGAAAGATATCAGGTAATAATAAAAGTCAAAAGGATATTTTTTTCTGCATGAGATGAATTGTGATAGTTTGATTTTTAATTTTTACATTGACTAAACTAACAAAAAGTTCTTTTGTATGTAGCATTTTCTGGCACTTGCTGAATCCGATGTTGGTGGTAGTGGGACACAAGGGCAAGAGATTGCCCAAAAACCCTCTCGTACACCTTCTACTCCTTTAGGTGCCAGCCAAGAAACACACCCTACCCAAGCAGACACCCAGCCAACCGCTGAACGTGTTGGCAATGATGAGGCTGATATAGCCAACTACATTATTGCGTTTCCTGGAGCTACACGTGTCAGCTCCACAGGGACCATTAATGGCACATTGTTGGTGAACGATGAAGGTGTCCCTATAAAGCATGTACAACTCCCAGGTAAATTTTAATATTTTAACTATTTCATGTACTTTATCTAAAACATATTTATCATGATTTTTATTTTAAAATTAATGATAATATCTTCTTTTTCTTTTGGTTTTATTCTGTGTAGGAAACAATGAGTTCTACAGGATTCTGGAGAGCCATGCGTTGGTAATTTTTGGCCCAACCATATGTACAGGGTGGAATTCCCAAAATTCCAACCTGAAAAAAGAACTTCTAGATTATCTAGAAGCCCTTTTTGGGGTCAGCACATTTGACAGAAAAGCGGTGGCTCAGGTAGCCCGGCAAATATTTGAAATATACCAGGGACACCTATAGGACGCAATTACAATTTAACCCTAGATATGAGCGTCCTCTCGCAGTTTCAGAGAGTGAGTGGAGAGCACTCATCCATGACGGAAAAGAGAAAAGGGCAAAGAAAGAAGGAAAAATGCCAACTAGACCCGCAAGGTAAATTGCAACTTTAATTCAATAGCTTTAATTTTCTCTATGTCTAAAATAAAAGTGTGCTACGTCATATCTGACTTCAATATTTTTATGCTAGGTTGCCTGACACCTCGAAGGCAACCAAAGCTAGGATTGAAAAAAAGGGCCATCACAAGCTAAGCCAGGGCAGCTACTTGAAATTAGTCGCAAGAATTGTAATTAAGTAGCTAAACATCTTACAATTAATTGTATCGCCTTCCAATGTTTTTGTAATCCTATCAAATATGATTAAAAATACACAATCATATGTAATGTAGGGTGATGACTTTGGAACAGAAACTACAGAGGAATATAAAAATATCTCTTTCCATTTCGGCTATCAAGCCGTAGTTTAATGTCACAGAAGATTGGGGCAGGTCCCAAGATCCAGAATGCCTGATAAGGTAAAACATTAACCTTTCAATATGTTTGTTTTCGTCCATAAATTTAATGTCTAACAACTTTGTTTAAATCAGGGGAGCAACACTATCGATGAGGCAAATAACCCAGTTTTAGAGCCAGATGTAGATGCTCCTCACGTGCAACCTGATCATTGTAGTGGGGACCAGGTCGACAATGCTACTATCAGTGAGGGCCATGACGGTAATTAATTTACACTTATAATTTTTTCTAATTATACCTTGATGGTTGTCCTTATAATGTTTTTTGTTTAAATGACAGAGAATGTTTCCCTTGAGGATCTTACCACCAGAGAGGAAGACAGGGCAACAGTCCCAACAGCGACAACTGGTGCACCAGGTAAATAATCTCATTGCAATTTTTTTTATTAATATTATCAAACTAGTTCAATGATATTTGAAAACTGACACTTAAAATTTAATATTATCTATTTTTGTAGGCGATGCCCCGTCACTGGATGAGACCAGACATCGTGACTACGCAACTAGGTCAGCAGTGCAGGTCGAAAGGCACGAAACAGGAGCAGAGCACGATGATATTGATGATGTAATTAGGAGCTTTAGAGATAGGAAGAAGAAAAAGAAAATTTGATAATGTAAAATATTGTATTATTATAAGACAAACGTTACCATACTTGGAACGTTTTTTGCGTTATATAAAAAACTCATTTATCATACTATTTTTATGTCAAGCATTAATTGCAATGTTTCCTTGCGTACTTTTGTTGAATTGTTTTTTTATTAGTTATTGAATATTTTTTTTTATGCTCATGAAAGTAAAAAATGAAATATAGATTGGGTATTGGGGAATTGAGAGTGATGTGAGAGTGGGGGGGAGGGACCATAAGAGCTTCTACCTTCACGTGGTTGGCAAATAGGAGCAGAGCATGATGATATTGATGATGTAAATAGGAGCTTTAGAAATAGGAAGAAGAAAAAGAAAATTCGATTATGTAAAATATTGTATTATTATAAGACAAACGTTACCATACTTGGAACGTTTTTTGTATTATATAAAAAACTCATTTATCATACTATTTTTATGTCAAGCATTAATTTCAATGTTTCCTTGCGTACTTTTTGTTGAATTGTTTTTTATTAGTTATTGAATATTTTTTTTTATGCTCATGAAAGTAAAAAATGAAATATAGATTGGGTATTGGGGAATTGAGAGTGATGTGAGGGCGGGGGGGGGGAGGGGCCATAGGAGCTTCCACCTTCACGTGGTTGGCCCTGTTTAGTAGAGAATAATTTATTGGAGTGATTTAATCTTGGAGCAAACCTCCCTTGATCCAGCGTAGCAACAAAAAAGTCACTGTTGACTTAGTTGCTACTCTTTCAGATCGTGGGAGGCTTGTTCCAAGTTCATGCGACTCCAATAAATTGTTCTTGAAACGAAGAGGAGCTTATTCATGTATGTTTTGACATTTTCAACATATTTTTTAACATTATCATAAGAATGCATCTTAGAGTAAAAAATACTAAATCAATTACTTGTATTTATTGTATAGATAATGATGGATTTTGATTGACTTGGCAGTGCAGGTACAAATCCTCTTGCATCATGAGCAATACAACTTGTCAACCAGCGTCATGTCCAGGATATTTTTGTTTGTGCACTTGACGAGGTTCGTAATGTCACATTTTGTAAGTTCCTTTACAGTTCATAATTCAATATTAAGCTTGTTCATGATTATTATCTAGGTTTTTTGTATGTGTTTTTTCATCTATTTGATTGTAAGCAACTCTGCATGTTTCCTGTTGTTCACTATGATTTCTTTCATTACCACTCCCAGGATGAATCCGACTTTATTGTGACATAGGTTACTTTATTGTTACTATGATTTCTCCATTTACGATTTCATAGGTTACATCATGTAAAGTTGTCAATATCAGGTTGGTGATGAGCTTTAGTTCTCCAGATTTGGGGCTTTTCTGATATTTTCTCCCTCATGTCATTCCTGCATCACCTTGTTGTTTGAGCATGCCAATTGTCTACCAATTTTACCAATTGGCACATGTCAATCTTTGAGTGGTGCCACATTTCACCTATTTTCAGTGAGAGTTTAGGGTTTCTCTAACATAGCTTCAGAAATCTGATTCAGTGCCTGCTTGAATATCGTCACATAATACTCATGGTTTGGATTGATGAGCATGTTCTGAATGGTTGGTTGATTCATAAGAACCACCCATATAGTCATCTTGAGATATTTCATAAGTTTTCTCGAGTTTCCTTTTTCACCGTTTCTAGTGGGTGGGATGGTGTGGGGTGATCCATCAATACTGGTGCTCTTGTAGTAGGGAATTTGTTTTTGGGGATATAAAGGAGTATTTGATGTAGATATCCCATTGGATGCATTCATAGATGGGCACGAGAGGTCAAGAATTTAAATTAAAAATATGCAACCTCTAGCATGGCAACCTGAAGGCCGCGAGAGACACCGGTTAAAGATTGTTTTGTGTTGGCCTTAATATAGTCGTGATTTCTTTCTATTATCTTAATGCAAATATATAGTCCGGTCTCATTAAAATGAGGATTGTGGTTGTATTTCTCTTTGGTTTTTTCTCTCTTAATGCTCCAGAAGTTGCCAAAAGTTGCAATAGTTGTTTAGTTTGCCTGTTACAACTTAAAAGTGGTTTTTAGCAATGGGAGTCATGTTTTTTAAGGTTCATACTAATATGAAGATCTTGTAATTCTATATTTAGGATAAGATAAGATGGCCTCTACTTTGGGAAGTATGACAACAATTGCCACATCTACCTCATTGGGTAACAATGGAAAGGGGAAGAAGTTGGGTGCAATGTTTGATAATTATGGCAGACAATTGTCTTCTCTTTCAGTTTTTTCACCCATTTCCTTTAATCGCTCAAGCAGAAGAGGAACTCTGAGATTACGCAACAGAGAGAAGGTAGTTAATACAAGAGCTATGGAAAAGGAGTTGTACTTCAACAAGGATGGCTTAGTGACAAAAAAATTGCAGGTCAGAGAAAAAATTATGTTTAAAGGAAGGTCACCTGCACGTGAAACTTCACTACGGTGGATCTTTCCTTGTCCACTTATATTTGATTTTAATGTGTTATTTTAATTTTTCATGGAGGGTTGTTTTGGCATATGGTCTGGCATTCAATTGCACACTTAATGAAAGCATTGTCAATTTGTCTTGCAGGCGGTGTGAACAAACTTGCTGATCTTGTTGGAGTCACCCTTGGGGCGAAGGGAAAAATGTTGTCTTGGAGAGCAAGCATGGTTCTCCTAAAATAGTTAATGATGGTGTGACAGTAGCTAAGGAGGTAATTTGTAGATGTGTGCTCTGGTTTTCTTTTTAACGTTGTATTAGTTCCCCCTCTTAAATGTCTTAGATTTGGTAGGCATAATTTGAAAACTCAAAGGTGAAGGAAACATATTTGTTACCCAATGGTCTACTTGGCCTATGGACTAGCCACATTAGAGTAATGCATAAAGCTTTTCACAACAATAAAAGGAAAGGGTTATGGCTGAGTCAAATTTTATTGTTATTGACAGTGTAATGAAATGTATCTCAATGCTATGGTTTTGGCCTTTTTATTGGTTGAGTTAGAGGACCCAGTTGAAAATATTGGGGCCAAGTTGGTAAGGCAAGTTGCGGCAAAGACAAATGATTTAGCTGGGGATGGAACCACAACATATTTTGTTCTTGCACATGTTGGAATATTGAAAAATTCCAGAACAATGAATGGATAATAAATCTCCCTTCTTTTAACACAGAAAAAATAAAAATTTCTTTGACAGGAGACAGAGTTTCAATACTTTGAAAACAAACTTCTATTCCCTTCAATAACTCAAAAAAAAACTATTACACTTCTTCCTCACTGAGAGGGATTACAAAATTATGACTGCTACAAAACACAGTGCATAAAACCAACTCACTGTCTGTTCAAAACAAACATAATCTGTCTCTAAAACACTTTGTTGTGTTTTTCACTTTCGCACTGCTGTGCATACACACTTAAAAAGTTACACTCAGTCTTTCACTTTTTACACACTGCTGTGTAATAAAAAATTTACGTACTGTCTATAAAAAAAACTACCAAGATTTTTTTTCCTTTTTATTTTTATATGCCGTAACATATAAAACATATTATAATAAACCCTCTTTTAAAAAAAATAAAATTAAAACTAAATTCTATGGCCCACCTTTCATTTCACATATGATATATATATATAACATATGTTTAAAACATATGTATATATTAAAGCATACATAAAATTAAATTATCAAAACATTAAAGAACCCTTTCTGTCGGACTTCAAAAGTCTGAATAGATTGAATTTCAAACCAAATTCACGTTCCAAAATGGGATGCTGACATTTGCCTAATTTGTAACGCGAATTCTCAATCCAATGTGCCTTATAAAAAATTCGGGTCCGGTTTTCAGGTTTTCAGATTCCCTTCAATTTCATGTGATCGAATATTAATGCTCCACGTGTCCTCCTTTTGAATTTACAAAACTGGGGGGTAAATTTCTGTTTGTTTAATTTCTGGTTGGTGAATTGCGTTAATGCTGGTTGTTGTGTTTAAATACAATCCTGTACAGAAATATGGCCACGGTCGTCTACAAAATAAACTTGCAGGAATTTTAAATGCTGAATTAAATTTCAGGATGGCGTGCAAGCAACCTCCAAAAAAAAATGTTGCTGCTACATCCGTCCTTCTGCTGCAGCAGTTGAAGTTAAAATTCAACAGCACAGGGTTTAATAAGTGAGGGTGTAAAGGTAACTTTTTGTCGATAGTACTGGATTAAGATCATCTATTCATTTTTGTAGGGTCTTATGGTGTTTGGTTTTTTAGTTTTGGGTTGGGCTTATTGAGTCTAAGATAGTTTTTGAGTGAAAAATTGCTATCAGGTATTAAAAAATTTTGGTTCTTTTGTCAAAATTTATGAGCTTGTTAGGAAATACAAAACTGACAATGGTTGTATCTTAAATTTGTGGAAATAATTTGAAATGAAACCTTTTTGTTTAGGTTGTTGCAGCAGGTGCAAACCCCATTCAAATTACTAGGGGCATTGACAAGACAATAAAGGCCCTTGTTTCGTAACTCAAAATTTTGTCAAAGGAGGTAAACGCTTGCCTTTTGAGTAGGTTGGTTTTCCTTTTTGCTGATGGTTTGGTGTATCTAATTGAATTATTTGCCTAAGGTATTTTTGGTTGCAAACTCCTTTTCATTTTTCATACAGTATTGGCCTTGTGGAATACATTTGATTGTGTGGTCTTGTTAGATCTACAACATTTGTAGTTGTTTAGTCTTATGGCCGAGGTGCACTTTTTTTATGGAAATAGTTGATGCAATATTGTCATTTAATCCTTACTGCAGGGTAGCATGTTGAGAAGTTTCTTGTGAAACATTTGGTATTCAAAATGACACTTGATCCTATACAGCATCAAATATTTATGTTGTTTTAAACCATTATCTTTTTCATGTATTGGATGCTGAAAATGAGAAAAACACTTTGGTATGAAACCAACTGGTGAATAATTTCCAGCAAAACAACCACTTCCAAGACATGATTTAGAAGTAGAACATATGTACTTATGAAGCATAGAAATATATCCTAGATGCATTGTCAATGTTTGGCTAGGGTTATTTTGGAGAAAATAACTCCTTATTCCTATAATAGTGATCTTCAATACAAGTAAATGAAAGAGAAGAGAGATCATCGTGTGACATAAACCTATTAACAAAAGTGAACAGGGAATGATTATTAATTATGGCATACTAAGTTGCTTTTATGATTTTGACAAACTTACATCATCATGGTTTGGCATCATGAGCTTGACTAATTGTCCACCATGCTCATAATTTCATTGTTGTCTTCATATCTATAAACAACGTTTCAAATAATAATAATAAAGTTCTATAAGAAAAATCTAGACCTCCATGTTGCTGCTCCTTGTGAGACAAAGTCAAAATTGCATTACACAATTTGACACATAAGAATCTCCTATATCCCGGTGGTATGTATCCAAATTCTTATAATAGTGTCTTCAAGACTTATGTTGACATTGCCAATGAGATATTTAAGCAACAAAAGATGGAGCCTTCTTCATTGTTGTATATGTAACAGTCTTTTATTAATATAAAGATTGATGGTTTTGTCTTTCTGAAAATGAAATGTAAAAATAATTTATTGTGGTCAATTGAAATTTTTTTTTTTTAAAGCTTTTCATTATGGAAGGACAACATAGATATATGCCCTTCTAATTGAAATTTGGACCTGCCCTTCAAATTTTATCACTGTGTGGGACCTTAAAAAACAATAAAACTATTCCGCCATGCGTTATATAAAACATATAACAAAACCTTTGTCAAAACTTCAAACGAACCCTTTAGCCGTGGGTATTTCATCATGAATTGATCATTTTACCATGTAACTTCTTCTAGAGGAATATTATTCCACTTGATTAGGTACTTCATAATGGTTATATGTAAAAGAGATACAGAATGTTTATCTATAACTTTTTGTGGTTCAAGAATCAACTTTCATTCTTCATCTAATTTTGGAAGTTCTATTTACATTGGCATATTTTTTCCCAAAACCTTTTTTAGGAAAGATACATGAAAAACCTTATGAATGCAAGAAGAAGGAAAATATAACTTCTATACCACTTGTGCAATCCTATGAATAATTATTTAGGGCCATAACATTTTTGAGCTAATTTTTTATTCTTCTTTTTCTTGAATGAAGATTGCTTATAATGCTATAATCTAAAAAATACCCAATTACCCTCCTCAAATTATCTTTCACTTCAATGTTGTTCCGCTTGTTGCTTTATCATGTTTCATGTCATTTGAAGGTTTTCCATAATAATTTTCAAAGTTTCTTTAGTATTTTCCATATGTAACTCGGTTTCCTATACATTGGACTTATCTTGCAAAAAGTATGAGATACTAGGAGTTGGATATCCATAAAGGGCCTTAAATGGGGAAATTTTAGTAGATGTGTGATAGGTAGTATGATAGTATCATATTACCATTCTTCCTTGAGGAACCCACTTCATCCATTAATATTTCTTTTCTAAAGAGTAACATTGTAGATAACCTTAAAAACATTTGTTAACTATTTTTGTTTGACCATTTGATTGTGTTTGATATGTAGAACTCATGGCAGCTAGTTTTTCTCCACTCATATTAAATAATTATTTCCAAAAGTTTCTTGTTACTATTACTTTAGGAAAACCATGAAGACTATGAATTTCTTTCACGGACACTTCTGCCACTTGGCTTGTTGTTTATGTACTTTGAGCTCTACAAAAAAAATCTACAAAATTTGTCTATATAAATGACCACAAATATGTAATACTTACCTTTATATTTCAGTAACCCTGTAATAAGGTCTATTGATATATCTTCTAGTCTTTGAATATGTATGTGGAATGGTTAAGTAACCCTAGAGATTTTACTATCTCTCTTTTATTTATTATGCAAACCTGACCTTCTCTTACAAAATTTTGAATATCTTTCTTCATTCCTTCCAATAATATATTTTTTGATCCTTTGAGATGTTTTAAGGAACCCTGCGTCCTACCATCAGAGAGACATGGGACTCCCTTAATATTTGTTTATTCAAGTATGCTTGTGTGCATAAAAATATTCTACATTTGCACCAAAGTATATCTCTCTTTCACTCCCAATGCTCCATAGAGTTCATCCCATCCTTTATAAATTTTAGTTTTTGTTTAGTACTATTGTCATTTTTCCATTATGGCAAGCTTCTTCTAGCCACCTAGGAATAGAAAATGTAATTGAATATAAATTTGAGGCCTCTTCTATTTTAGAAAGAGCATCATGTACTAAATTTTCCTTACCCATTTTGCAGATTATCTCAAAATTAAAACTTTGCATTTTTTCTCCTCATCTTTGTTAATCTTCAAATGAAATCCATAGCTTCAAAAAATACTTTATGCTATCATGGTATATATTGACTTTAAAGTACCTCCCAATGATATACTATCCCCATTTTTTATTGCATGTAATATTGCTTCCATTTATTTTTCATACGTAGATTTCACCAAATATTTTCTTTGAATTCCTTTCTTTTAAAAGCCAATGATATCCTTTATTGTGTTAATGTTACGTAAATTCCTTGTCCTAGTGCCTCACACTCTACTATGAATGTTTTACCAAAATTAGGTGCAACCGATGTTGGTGTAGAAGACATGGCATCCATTAGAAGAGAGAATGCCAAAGTAGCCTCATCATTCCATATAAATGATATTTTCTTCAAGAGATATGTGAGTGGACTTGAAATGCATGCATAATTCTTAACAAATGATAAATAATATCATGTAAGTCTAAAAAATCTTCTAAGAACCTTGATTTTCTTAAGAATAGGTCATTTTGTAATAGCTTGCATCTTTTGAGGCTCCAACTTCACTCCTTCCTTTAAAACAATATGAACCAAATACTCGAATTCTTATTTCCCAAAAGCACATTTGGATATTTTTACATAAAAAAGATTGTTCTCAATAAT